>JANAVB010019600.1:77500-214518 GCA_029216955.1 Iris pallida | reverse complement strand
TATTATATATATATATATAATATATATATATATATAATCCTAATGTATATATTTTTGAATGTATAAGTATGTTATATATGGTATATTATAGGTATAGCCTATGATTAGTGAGTCGGTTTAAGAATAACCCAATAGCCTAACTTAGCAAAGTTTGACTAGCAAGTTGACCAAGTTGACAAAAGTCAACTTTGGGTCAAACTTGATCTAAATTTGACTCAAATGGACTTAAATGACTAGATACTTGTGTTTGACCTAAGTTTGGAATAATAGACTAGTTGACTTAGGGTTGACCTAGTTTGACCAGAATGGTTGACCATGGTTACCAGAGTTGACCAAGGGTTGACTTTGACCCAGAATGACCTAGAGTCATTTAGAATGCATTGTAATTTTCTCTATATTCATATTGGCACTTTGTAACCTGTGGTTGCTCTAAATAGGACTCAGATACTCCGGTTCGGACTCATATCTCATTAGACATTCGGGATACAGGCGAGTACATTCTCTGACCGTTTCATACTTGCTAGAATTATATTCTAATTATAGACTAATTTACTTGATGTTGACACGATGTTATCACGAAGTAAAAAAAAATTATTGGATCAAATCTTCCAATTCAATGAGTATGAGTAAAGGATCTATGGATGAAGATACAAAAATCTATTTCCAATCGTAACTAGATCTTTAATTTTTGTGTTGTAAAGAAAAGATTGTAGCAAAATAGCTAGAAAATGATGGTTTTGGTTCACTAGAACGATCGGCATATTGTTTCAGCTCGGTGGAAACCAAGTTCTTTTCCTCAGGATCTCACGAGTGGAAATAGGGGACGAAGTTGTACTATATGGATCTTTACATGAGATGTTATCCCCCTCGGGTGCATCGAATATATCATGTCATGTGCTTTTCACGAATACTTATGTATTTTATGGACTCTTATTATTCATGTACACTCATGTGCTCTCATGTACTACCCATGATCTCATGAGCTTCATGTATAAACTTTTATGTACAATAACATAACATGTCTAGATCCTTATGTATTGATTAGGGTAAGGGGGAGTAGAAGTAGTCATGTGAACAATTCCAAAGTAGTGTAATCATGTGCAAACTCTGTAGTGTAATAATGTACAAATCAACCCGTTCACATGTCTATCTTGTACTCTAATCTTGTACTCTAAATCACTAGTCACTTACAGTTCTCTATTACCATACCTAAATATTTTCTGTTATCAAATTCTTTCTTCTTCTTCATGTTTATTCTTACAGTTTCCATGTACTTTATTCTATAGCATGCTTTACATTTTCTGTCATGATATAAACTGTGTGAGAGATATGTATTCATTTCTGTCCTGATTGGACCCGTTGAAAATATTACAAAGGATGAGGAGGAGTTCTGTCCTACTTACTATGGAGCTGGCTTAGATGACACTGGTGACTTGGGCCCTCAGGAGGATCCAACAGTTGTTGAGGACTTGCCCATTGTCTAGATTAGACTGCTAGACTAGTTATCTTTATTTAGATGTTTTTGTCTTTGAGATGTAATTTAGTTATTTGGATTTTGATGTTGTTTAAACATCCAAACTTATTAACTTTCAGTTATAGTTCTCAGTTGAGATTATTATCCATCTTTTTATGCCTTTATTTCCATCTTAGGTTCGGTGATTGAGTTATACCTTCTATGTTGTCCTCCTTTTGGAGAGTATATCATTGTACAGGTACAGTTATATTTTGTTAGATGTTGTGACCTAGGACAGCGTTCTACCGTCGACACTGCGGCGTAGGCTGGACGTACCCACTTCTCGTGTCCTTACACTTGGTGCAGGTCTTGACAGCAGTATAAAACCCATAACTTTGGATTTTTAGTATATGGGTTTTATAACGCTTTTGGTTATTAATTATAATTGTTATTACTTTTAGTCGTATTTAGAACCCTTCTTTTAGCCAATAACTTAAGCCAATAGATTAGACCCATCCCCTAACCAACCCGAACCCGCTAACCTAATTGACTTAACTATCCGTTCAACCCACCCATTCCCCACTCAGATCCACTTTCTTAGCTGGATCACCCCCCCACGTAACCCATCTTCCTCGACGTATTACTTCCCAGAAACTCTTTCTTCTCCAGAAGAGAAATCACAAAACCCTTCCACCTTCCCAAACCTACTCTTCCTTCTTCTACACTTCTCCAACTCTGAAACCGATCCAATCCCGACACTCCTGCGATGCCCCGGTCGCGTCAACACCCCACTTGGACGTCTTCTCCGTGCTTCCCGACCGACCGTCCCCGTGCCAACCAGCCGACCGCCCCCGTACCGACCAGCGACTGCCCCCGCGCCGCGGCTCGCCCGTATGCTAACAACAGCCACCGCCGCTCTAACCAGCACGTCGTCCTGTGCGCTGCTGCGCTGCCGCATCCCGTACGGCTCCCCATCCGGGCGACAGCCCCGTGCGGCCGTCCTCGCCGCCGACCAGCAGCCCTCCGCCCGTGCAGCAGCTGCGTATGCCGCTTCTCGGCCGCGGTAGCATTCCCCGATCGTGTCAACGCACTTTCGTGCCCCATGTGCGTATCCCGCGTGCTCGTGTGCGCACTCCTACCATCTTGTGCGTTCCGCACGACCTCCACAGGTACGTGTGCATTTTGCGTGCGTTTCGAGTCCAAGTCCCTACGTACGTGTGCATTCCACGTGCGTGTGGATTACGGAATACAAAAACACCATTCCTTTTCCGATCGAAATTGACAGAATAAAGCTTTGTCAATTCGGGATAGATAGCTAGTTTCTTAATGTGGACCTTATGTTTGTAATAGATTTTAATAATTAATTTATGTGACGATTAGCGTATTATTACTATTAATTATGTTGTATCATATAAATTGAATATTAAGTAGTGACTTATTAGATTAAACGATTAACTAAACGTTTAATTACGACTATCGTAGAATCACGTTATTTTAGATATTAATTAGTTATATCAAAGCTTTTTTTTAATATAGGCAAAAAAAGGATTTTAGGTAATAAACGCTAATTTTTCTTCGAAGAAAATCCTTTAGTTATTTGTATAATTAAATGATTTCGTATTAATTATGATATGAAATATTTTCGTAATAAAATTGTTAAATTAGTTATGAAGTTTTTATTGTATTAAAAAAATAAAGGTTTTAAACGATATTTTAATAAGAGTCTTAAATATGTTTCTGAAAACCTTAAGTTCTACTAAATAAATGATTTTCATAATTTTATTATTAAAATGGTTTCTTATTACTTAAAAATATCTATTAAAATATTTCGTATAGTTTATGAAAATAAATATTATTTAATTTCAAAGTATTTCTAAGTTTTTTGATATGAGTAATTCTAACTATAATATTAGTTCACGAAAACCGTTATTAATTTACTAACAAATAAAATATAGTTTTCCTACATTATTTATAAACAATAGCTTATTAGGAAATTGTTTTTTTACCAAATATTATTATACGTGATTTTAAAGTATTAAAATAATATTTGTACGATTATCTTCAAAATCAAAATACCTATTAATTGTCGCATTTTTATTATTAAATAAATTAACGATTTTCTCTTTTAAAAGAAATAATAAGTTTACTATTTTATTCACAAAAACTCATAATTTTCTTATATTATTAACTTAGAGCTCTCTAAAATATTTTTTTATAATTTATTGGCTTATTTAAACTATCAGTGATTTAGGGCCTAGACGTCAACGTCATTAATATATTAATTAGGATTGTAGCAACCGTAGATTGGCAACTAAGTTATATTTCGTTAATGTAGGTTTTCAGTCTCATGACTTAGTCTGATATTTTCTATTGTCACCTACAGCTCCGAGAACACCAAGGCAAGTTCATACGTACCCAAACTTGTATTTTAGTTAATAATTAAATTCATTGCATAGTTGAACTACTGTATCGACACTTGACTCACGGGATCCCTCTCGAATCATACTGACTGCTTGACTAACTTATTGACTCGAGTTTTGGGGAGTAGTGTTAACACCTGTGGTCAAAGCCCCTACAGCATCATTGTGGATAACGAAAGCCTAACCCACTTGGGCCGAAGCCGGACCGTGTTCACTAGAACACTTACTGCCTCCACCCCTAGCCGGCCACATGATGTTACGTGCTCACACAGTATTGCTAGTTAGATTGCATCCTTTTCTTTTCCAGAGATTTATTGTATAACTGCTTCTTTATTTATTATTTAGAAAAATAAATGTATGTTATAAACTGTTTCTTGTCTCATTCTATTATTAAATAAGATGCTGGAATAAATTTGTATGTTCTTATTTTTCTCCTGACTGGAGACCAATATTTTAGATGATTGCGACGACGATGAGCTGGTTTATAGTTCTTACTACGGACCCGACTTGGGTTTCGAGGAGTTAGATGAACCAGGAGAGAGGGACCAAGAGTCCTAGTTGCACCTTTCTATTTAGTCTCTTTTCCTTCTAGAAGTTGTAATAAATGAACAAGTGGAAACAACCGAATATTTTTGTTTGTTTAATTAGACTCAAGTTTTATTTCAAATATTTAATAAAGTTTTTATTCCGTATTTAGAATGTTGTTCCTGTGTTGCTACTGATTGACACAGCTTACTATCGTCGTCTCACAACTGGTACAGGTTGGACATGATCCGACCAGACCTAGTATATTGGGATCGGGTCGTGACATGTTTTCAGTGGTGGCCCATGCAGGTCGACAGTTCTGCAAATTAGTCTAGTCAACTTAGTCTAGACTAGCATGCAGTTCTACAATCTGACTTAGGTCTAAGTATGACTTTAGGAAAACGGAGTCTAGAAACAACTAGAACACCTAGACTATATTCACCCTGTCACAACATAGGGCCAAAATTATTTATTTATAATATCTATTTTGCTTGCTTATAGTTTTGTAGGCTACCATTGCTTATGTTTATACCTTGATTATGTTTATACCTAAACCTTTCAGAGGATGGCAAAAGGGAAGGCCACCCGTTCTGGGCCTGCTGTCGAAGAGGTTTCATCATAACACCCCAACTCAGGCTCAATCCGACTCTTCTCCATTACAGCTCACCGATCCCCCTCATGCTGCATGGACTCCCCGTGTTGTTTACACTACCGCAGTGTACGCAGCAGCACCGAATCCTCTGAGGACCACACCTCTACCTGCTGATGTGGATCCTCCCGTTGCCCCACTAGTACCAGTGGACCAAGCCGAGCTCGTAGGCCTGCAGCGAGGAGTTCTTGAGGCCCAGAGGGATCAAGTTGAAGCTAATTACGAGCAGACCGCGATTATGAGAGAGGGCATAGAGAATGCTCACAATGTGGCTATGGAAGCACTAAACTCGGCGCAGTCAAACCAAAGGCCTGCCAAGGTAAGATAAGAACAATTTGTCAAGTTTTATGTTTTATTGAAGAAATGTTAGTCTGACAGGCAGTCTGTTATCCAGGAAAATATTAGAAATATCGAGAGCTTCAAGAAGCTGGATCTGTGCCCTTTCAAACGAACAGAGGGTCTTATCTATGCGGATGAATGGCTGGACGATATGGAGCGACTTCTCAGCGTCGCTCGACTCCTAGCCAATCTTATGGTAGAGGCTATAGCTCTACAGCTCGGGGATCTGGCCAGTATATGGTACCAAAATGAGACCAGATTCTAGACTGAAGGAACCTTATGGCGTTCCTTCAAGAAGCAGTTTAAAAGGAAGTTCTTTTCGGAAGCCACCCTAGAAGCTATGAGGAGGCAGTTCCATGATATGAAGTAAGGGGACCTTACCATTGAGGAGTACGCAGCTGAGTTCAACCGGCTCGGAAGATTTATACCTCGTCTGGTGGAAGACCCAGTCGAGCATGCCAAGAAGTTTCGGTACGGATTGCGAGAGGAGATCCGCACCTTGGTAGCTATAAATAGTACGAATACCTATGATAAGATGCTGAAAGTGGCTCAGGATATGGAGGCTAGCTTGCCTGCCCGACCCAAAAGGAAAGCACCCAGGATCCTGCAGCAACCATCAGGGCAACTTCAAGAGGCCCAACAACAACAACATGCACTCTCATCATCAGTAGCCAGCAGCACCCAACAAGGTGCCCCAGTAGCAGCAACATAAGACAACCAACTGTGCCTATTGCAAGAGGCCTGGTCACACCAAGGACATCTGTACAAAAAATTTAGGACACTGCCTTGCGTGTGGGTCTGCCACCCACCAAGTGAAGGACTGTCCAACCTCGTTCATCAGGACTGGAGCTGGATAGCAGAGAGGTCCATTACCCACCCAGCAACAGCACTACAACCAGCACAGAGCAAGGTAAGCTTTTGCCTTAGTCGTTGAGGAGTCGAAAGCAGAGCCAGAGACTGAAGGATATGTTATCGCAGGTGCCATTTTATTACATTCGCACCCGACTTAGCTTTATTTGACTCTGGAGCTTCACATAGTTTTATATCATCGAACTTACTACTGTATATCACATAGATGTAGGATATAGTAAGATGATATGTAGAGTAATGATCGAAGGTGGACCTATCACAATCACAGAGACTTGCATCTGCCCTATCACTATCTTAGGTCATACCTTCCTAGCACCCCTTCTAGTTATGTCTCTTCCTAACTACGATGTAGTCTTAGGAAAGGACTGGCTGAGCAGGCAGCACGTCCTAAAAGACTGTCATCAGGGTTGTGTCATCTTTAGTCCACCTGGAGGACCTAAGTTTGAGGTGGCTTGAGCACCAGAGAGCATGGAGTGTGTCTCCTACACCTCCAACATAGAAGATTCCTGGACCCCCTCATCCCTTTATAGCAGAATTCCTATGTCTTCCTTGATAATCTTTCAGGATTATCCCCTGATCGAGACGTGGAGTTCACTATCGATCTAGTACCTAGCTCTTCCTCTGTCTTACAATGATGCTACAGAGTCAACCCCAAGTAGGCTAAAGAGATAAAGGATTAGATTGATGAGCTCAAGGCCTTGGGATTCATCAGAAGTAGAGCTTCACCCTGGGGAGCACCAGTCTTGTTCGTGTCCAAGAAGGACGAAACTGTACGGATGTGCATAGACTGTCGAGCATTGAACAACATCACCATCAAGAACAAGTATCCTCTGCCCAGGATCGACGACCTATTCGATCAGCTGAACAGAGCGAAGGGTTTCTTAAAGATTGATTTCATGTCTAGATATCACCAGGTTAAAGTACGGAAGGAGGATATTCCAAAGACGATATTCAACACCAAACATGGACAATATGAGTTCTTGGTCATGTCCTTTGGACTTATAAATGCCCCAGCAGTATTCATGAATCTCATGAATAAGGTCTTCAATGAATACCTGGACCAGTTTGTCGTTGTTTTTATCGACGACATTCTGATCTACTCGAAGACCCAAGAAGAAGACGAGAAGCATTTGCGGATAGTCTTGGAGACATTGAGGAAAGAAAAGCTATACGGTAAGTTATCCAAGTACGAGTTCTTCTTAGAAAAAGTAGATTTTCTTGGCCATGTTATCACAGGAGAAGGCATATCAGTAGATCCCAAGAAGATAGCAGCAGTGGAGTCTTAGACAACCCCCAGTTCAGTTGCAGAGATCAGAGGCTTCTTAGGTTTAGCTGGGTATTACAGGAAGTCCATGAAAGACTTCGCAAGGATTGTTGAGCCCATGACGAAGCTAACCAGGAAGAATGAATAATTCATTTGGATCGAGGCATGTCAGGCCTCATTTGAGGAACTGAAGAAAAGCTTGACAACAACAGCAATTTTGTCGCTACCCTCAGGATCAGGTGGATTCTCCATCTACAGCGATGCTTCCGACAAAAGATTGGTTTTTGTGCTACAGCAGCATGGAAAGATAATTGCTTATGCTTCTCAGCAATTACGAAGCCATGAGAAGAACTACCCGACACATGACTTGGAGCTAGTAGTGGTCATCTTCGCCCTGAAGCTCTGGAAGCCTTACCTATACGGCAAGAAGGTAGACATACACATAAACCATAAAAGTCTAAAGTGTGTCTTTATATAGAAGGAGCTCAACATGCGCCAGTGGCGATGGTTGGAGCTTATGAAGGACTTTGATGTCAACCTGCAGTACCATCTGAGTAAGGCTAATGTCGTTACTGATGCACTTAGCAGGTACTCGATGGCTATATTTCTAACGAAGGACCGACATCTGCTAGAAGACATGAAGAAGCTTGGGCTGGAGATTGTACTACCATATGCAGTAATATTGAAGCTTGGGAAAGAAGCTATTGTACCGGGAGTAGACTCACCCATGATTCAACTATAAGTGCAGTCCAGCCTAGTCAATAGAGTTAAGGAGACTCAGTTCCAGGATGAGACACTGTGCAAGCTGAGAGACTGAGTGTTAGCCAGAACACTTGAAGGTATCTCCATAGCTGGAGATGGAGCATTGAGGCATGGCACGAGGCTTTGCATGCCGACTGGCGAACTGAAGAACGAGCTGAAGAATGATGCACATCAGTCGTAGCATTTTATTCACCTAGGAGCAAACAATATGTAGAGGGACATGAGAGCACCTGTATGGTGCTTGGAATGAAGAGAAACGTGGAAGACTTCATCTCCAAATGCTTGATCTGCCAGTACGTGAAGGCAGATAGTCAAAGGCCAGCAGGATTATTGCAACCGCTTTCCATTCCGGAGTGGAAATGAGAGCATATTACCGTAGACTTTGTAACGAGATTGCCTAGATCCTAAGGAGGGAAGGATGTTTGTCACGACCCTTACCCGGAGTAGGGGCACGAAAATGTGGGTACGTCCAGCCTACGCCGCAGTGTCGGCGGTAGAACGCTGTATAGGTCGTTTATAACATACAACATCTAGATACAATATAAAAGTACCTGTCATCTCCGTACGGAGGTATATAATATAATTGTCAAGATCTCAACTCTGAATGGAGGACAAGTATAAGATATGATAATACTCAATCACAGTCTAAAGCACGATAAGATAACACAGAAGTTTATAACTAAGACCAACAATAACAACAAATAAAACTACTAAATACGAATATCTCAAACAAACTCAAATACAAACTCAATATCTTAACTTATTACAATTCAAGTTCTAAATATGAAATCTAAACCAAGTCTACTAGCTAGTCTCCCGATCACTCCTAAGAGTCGGGGCCCAAGGTAGCTATACTGTCTCCGGATCCCAAGCAAGTATGGCAAGTATGCTCAGGGCAAACATCTTTAATATTTTTAACGTATCCAGTCAGGATTGGAACGAGCACAACTCTTCAGACAGTCCCAAGTAAAAGATAAAGACGATAAAGCAGTTATAGACAGTAATATTGATGAACATGGAAGTTTTTATACAGATAATGATATAGAACAATAATTAAAGTACATGAGAAGTAAAGTAACAAAATAGGAGAAGAAATATGGCAAGGAAGATTGTAAC
Organism: Iris pallida; assembly: GCA_029216955.1. NCBI lineage: Eukaryota > Viridiplantae > Streptophyta > Magnoliopsida > Asparagales > Iridaceae > Iris > Iris pallida. Next base: position 205,120 of record JANAVB010019600.1, on the reverse strand, counting down.
ATAAGCTAGCTGAATTAGAGTAACATGATATAAGTCCAGACTGTACAATGTAAGACAAGTGTGATTTCAGTGCGAGACCAACAAGTAATTCTAGTCAAATAATTCTTGTAAGATAATTCTTGTAGATGATTCTTGTAAGATTCTAATATGAGTCTAGACAAGACTCAACTGTGTTTTAAAATACTGAGATTGACATGTAAACGGCTATAGGTAAATCCGACACATCTCACACCTGGCCAAGTGTGGGATGGCTATTCTTCTTGTATGCTTCACTGTGGAGCTTATTGTATTTGGGAAATATTTACACGTCTACTCAAATATTTCCCCTTCCGACAAGTACAAGTGAGATCCATAATCCGACACGTAAATCGAGAACTAGTCTAGCCAGAACATGATGCTTGTAAGAAATTCTTGTATATGATTCATGTAATAGAGGCTAGACAAGTAAAGTAAATGTGTCGCATACATGAATCTAGAAATATCAATCCATGCTTGTAACAGAATCAAATAGAACTATACTATAAGCTAAATCACAGAAATCATCAAGTAAATGGAAACAACTATCAGAGAATGTACTCGTCCGATACCCTGAATGACTGATGAATATTAGATGTCCGAACCGGAGTCACAAGATCCTATTTAGAGCAATATAGGTTATAATATATTCCATAGGTAATAATTAAATTTTATAATGCAATCTACATGATTGTAGGTCAATCTAGGTCAAAATCAACTCTTTGTCAACTTTGGTCAACCTAAGTCAATATTGGTCAATATTTAGTATTTGGTCAACTGTCTAGTCAAAGGGGTCAATTCTATCTAAGCTAGTCATAATTCTAACCATAGACCTACATACTTTAGGATACCTTATAGTATTATATCATATACATATATATCATGCATGAATTCTCAACACGCTACATATACTATGGTATCCCAAATCACATATATCATCTATAGATACTATCTACTTACCCTTAGGCCATATCTCAAATGCCTTAACTATTAGTTAATACCTTAGTTCTAAGGTCAATACCTTGTTTCTAGGTCTATATCTTGAAGGTATTAGCCATAATAGCTAATATTACCAAGTATCAATACATATATCTTACATCTCTACTAGTTACCTACTATATAGGATTACTTTAGCCAATTTATCCTTTATATATACATGGATGTACCCAATGTCTATTATATATACCATTACCTTTACCTACCCATAACATATACTAATATACCTTGGTCCTATTGGTATTCCAATACCAATACCTTGGTGTGAAGTCCAATACCTTAGTCTAGGTATAAATACCTTATTTACAAATATAAATCTTAGATATCTAGTATCTACCCTAAGCTACTAGCTAACCAATATCTTAACATCTAACCTTAGTATCTAGGTAAACCCCTTTACCTTGAAGGTAAATCCAATACCTTACCTTGTAGGTAAGCCATTATCTTAAGGTAAAAGGTTACACTATCTACTCCTAAGATACTAACATCTAGTATCCTAAGATACTATCTATCTTAACTCTAATATCTACTAGACACTAACTAACTAACCATCTAATCTTCTAACTCTAATATATCATAGATAGTAAGATATCTATATACACTAATTATCTTAACTTCTAAGATAACTCTAACATATCCCAACTAACTCTAATACTAATACTTGATACCAAATAGGATACCTTACTGAATTTCCAATACTCTCTTATCCTTACTCATGATATTTGAGTGTCACGATACCAATATCCTCATGGTACCCAATTATCACACTAATACCTTGCCCAAAACTTTAATACCTTGACACATAACTTATCTATATTTGGCTTACTTGATAACCATTTGTATCAACATTAACACACACTAACTAACACATATTACCTAACAATAATATATATACATATATATGTACTATATCATATATATACTCGACAACCTATGGTACCTACATTCACTTAATATCCATACTCATAGGCTCATAGGTTACACAAAATGCTTATGTCGTATAGTCACTTTTTTTACTTAAAATTAATACTGTACCAATTAGACCTTCACTAAATTCTAGGATAAAAGTATGTCGTAGCCCTTCGTATTAGCTTTTCGAAACTTCAAACGGATCGCATTTTTCGTGTCCGGAAGCTCCCGGAATCGCAAAAATACCGAAACGCATTCGTCTTTCGGACAGTTAACACTCAAACAGTTTTACAGAAAGTTCTAGAACGATTTTGGCCTATTAATATATATTTGGAAAGCTAACATTGATACGGTTATTTAAAAAAAAATGTAAGATTAATCGGAGTTCTGAGCTAAATGTTATGACATTTCTAAGTTGCTATGGCTACTAAAAATGTGGATAAATATTATGACAAATTTGGGTTGTTTTGGACAAAAGAAACACATGTATATACCCAAATCTAACCATGTGTATCATGAGATACCATGACACAATACCACGTATCCTATTTAGGACACATACACCCAATCTCGACTCAAAAAGGACACGAAAGTTCCTTTGGGGACACGTATCGAATAATTGGTGGTCACAAATTCGATTTTCCTAATTTGTATCAAAATGAAATAGGAAAACCTTCAAATAGGAAAAGAAGAGCCTCAAATCCTCTCTAATGGTACACTAATTCAAATGGGGTCCTAAATGAATGTAGTTACACTAATGAAATAAAATGGAACGGTTTAGAGAGCTCATACCAAAAGGGAGATGGATTCCCAATATAAAATTCCTAGATCTTGATCTCCACCAAGTTTCAAGGCTCCAAATCCTTTCAATCCCTTCTTAGATAGCCAATAGAGGCTTCCCTTCTCCAAGGGGAAGAGAATAAAACAAATTTGGGTTAATTTGGAGAAAATTTGGGTGTAGGAGCAATTTGGGGGAAAAGCTCCTAAATTTGTGCTTGAAATGAAAAATAGAAGGATGAAGAAGATAAAGTGGAATTTTATAAAAATATGGGCTGCCATATGATATTAGGATTAGGGTTTTGGTCAAGAGGAAAGGTCCACTACAGCCCTCTCTTTAGTCATGACAAGTTAGGGATTAAACCTCTCTTCCTAATTAGGTGTTTAGTCAAATTTTCTAATTAGATCTTCTAATCTAGCTAGAGACTAACTAAAGTTCATTTAGGCTAGTCTTAATCATCTTATTGGATGTTCATGATAAGTGGGTTTGGGTCTTTTAGGATCACTAACCACTATTCTAGTCAAAGGCTAACCATTAGTCATATTCAAAATATAACACATGCAGCATGTTAACTATTTAAATAATTAACCAAAATATAAAGTTTAGTTTTCAAAAATAATTAGCACTCAAGATATAATATGAAACCATACTAATAATAGTAATTAGAAAAAAGTCAAAAATACTCCTGTTCCAGGAAAGTGGTGGTGACAATGCCATCTGGGTAATTATGGACGGACTGACCAAGTCTCCCCATTTTATCCCTTTCAAGGTTGGTTTATCTACCGAAAGGTTAGCAGCTCTCTACATGCGGAGCATCTATCGACTTCTTGGAGTTCTAGTCAGCATTGTATCAGACAGGGATACCCGGTTCACTTTATACTACTGAAAGAGTCTACAGGAAAGCTTGGGCACACATCTAAAGTTCAGCACTACATACCATTCGCAGACCGACAGACAGTCTGAAAGGACTATTCAGATACTTGAGGACATGCTGAGATCATGTGTCTTACAGTTTGGAGGATCTTGGGAAGATCATCTACACCTGATTGAGTTTTTCTATAATAATAGCTACCAGGCTAGCATTCGGATGACACCGTTTGAGGCATTATATGGACGTCGTTGTCGTACTCCACTAGCATAGAAAGACGTAGAAGATCGAGTTATATTGGACCAGAGATGGTTACAGATGTTGCAGAGTAGATAAAGATGATCAGAGAGATGTTGAGGATTGCACAGGATTGCCAGAAGCATTGGGCAGACAGTAAGCGCCGAACTTTAGAGTTTGAGGCAAGAGATCAGGTCCTTGTCAGGATTTCTCCTACCAAAGGCACTATCAGATTCGGCAGAGCTAGAAAGCTCAGTCCCAGGTACATCGGCCCATTTTAAGTATTGAGCAGGGTTGGAGAAGTAGCTTACAGAGTGGCTCTTCCATCTAGTTTCGAGGGTATGCACAACATCTTTCACGTATCGTAGCTGAGGTATTACGTATCGGATCCGAGCCATATTATGGATCACTCAGATCTGGAGATTGGACCAAGTCTCACCGTGCCAGAGTAGCCAGTGGAGATAGTAGATTGTATGGAGAAGAGACTGAGGCACGCGGTGATCCCACTAGTCAAGGTAGCTGGGTGTTACCACTCTCCAAACGAGGCTACTTGGGAGCGAGAGGCTGATATGAGGGAGAAGTATCTTCATCTTTTCTAGGTATGTTCTAACCCTCTTTAATTACTGGTAAAAATTTCGAGAACAAAATTTTTTAAGGAGGGAAGATTGTAAAACCCATAACTTTGGATTTTGAATATATGAGTTTTATAAGGCTTTTGGTTATTAATTATTATTGTTATTTCTTTTAACCTTAATTAGAACCCTTTCTCCTAGCCCAATAACTTAAGCCCATATATTAGACCCATCCCCTAACCAACCCGAACCCGCTAACCCAATTGACTTAAATATTTGTTCACCCAGTCCCTGTTCAGATCCACTTTCTCAGCTGGATCACCCCCCCACCACGTAACCTATCTTCCTCTACGTATTACTTTCCAGAAACTCTTTCTTCTCAAGAAGAGAAATCACATAACCCTTCCACCAGCCCAAACCTACTCCTTCTCCGCCCAAACTTCTCCAACTTTGAAACTGCTCCCATTCCGACGCTCTCCGTGATGCCCCGGTCGCATCAACACCCTACTTGGACGTCTTCTCTGCGCTTCCCGACCGACCGTCCCTGTGCCAACCGGTCGACTGCCCCCACGCCGACCGGCGACGCTGCCGCTCGCCCGCGTGCCAGCAGCAACTTCTGCCACGCCAACCAGCGTGCCGCCCAGCGCTCTGCTGTGTTGTCATATCCCGCGCGGCTCCCCCGCCCGTGCGACAACCCCGAGCGGTCATCCCTACCGTCGACCAGCAACCCGCCGCCGGCGCAGCAGCTGCACGCGTCCTCTCGGCCACGTCAGCACGTTTCCGTTCCCCATGCGCATGTCCTGCTTGCCCGTGCGCGCACTCCCGCCGTCCCATACGTTCCGTGCGACCTCCTCGCGTACGTGCGCATTTCGTATGCGTTCCGAGTCCGAGGCCTCCCCTCGGTACTCCGTCGTCATCCATTCGGTAAGCCGGAACCCTTCTGTGTATTTTAAAGAATGCAAAAGCCCTATTCCTGTTCTGATCGAAATTGACAGAATAAAGCTTTGTCAATTTCGGGTTAGATAGTTGTAATGCCCCAGTCTCAAATACTTGAGACTAGATACGTATCATGCCAGCTGTATACATACGAGTAAATATACGACTCATATGTATACATAAGCTGTAAATATAGAAAGCCAAGACACAAATCTCATCCACGAAGATAAATAATGATATAAAAGCAACTTTGAGTTTGTCATGTACACAATAGTTGGGCGGAGACAAATCTACTACCAACTAAATTAAATATGGAAAAATATACAAGGAAAGAATTGAGCAAGCGAGAGCAAGTAACGAGTCCAAGAGCAATCATCACGAAGGAAGGAATGGCCTTAGCTGGAGCACCTGCAAGAATCACGAAAACACACACCTGGAGAGATCACCAGGTCCTCAGAGGGACGTAACAAGACACATAATATCATGCCAATAAACTGAATAATAAAACTCGACATAAAAGTATGCATGAGTAAAGGTTCCAAACCATTCTATGTGATATGCACTGTGAGGACAACGTTCTACGCAGGGACTGTAACGGATTCACGCAAACAAGTAATAAAGAGTGGCCGTCAAGTAGCGCTCATACGAGACGCTATCGGCCCTGGGCAGAAGGTAGTGCTCATAAGAGTCACCATCGGCCCAAAATGTGTGTAAAAATAAATGTAGCCCCTACGCTAATAACTGTCCCCTCCTCCCAATAATACTATACATGTGTCGACTCCACGATACTGTTTAATCCTTAATAACTGTCAAGTCTTCTACACAATCTATTGGCAGTTATATCCTAACGTACGGCCTGTACGCACCAATGATCAGTCAGCCGCATCTATATGCGACTCACAACTCACACACAATCCGTGGCACAACGTGACAGTTTATGAGATACACTAAACATACGGTGGTCCCTTAAGTCTAAGCTAATTGCATAAAGTATAATAATTTGCATCTATATATAGTTTTAAAAGAACAACATAAAGAAAAAGCATGCATGATATTGAGCAAGAAATTAAACAGTAAAGACAAGGTGTCTTGCCTGGTGGTGCTGCCTGGAGTGGTGCAATGGTTCAACAAGTCATGTTCTGTCCAATTGCCAAGGCCAGTATGTAGGGGTTCGAAGTCACGAGAAAATAGGAATATAATCAGTCATGATCAAGATAGGTAGATAGTGAGAGTTTGAGAAGAAGATATTTATACTATTTCAAAACTAGATATATGTTTTGCTTAGAAGATATTTATGTCTTATTTATAATAACAACAACAAAAAAAAACTATATCTTATTGATCAAAATATTTGTAGATAATTATTCCTAAAAATTTATTTATTTTAGATAAATAGTTGAAAATTCAAAAATCAGTTTTCAAATTAGATGAAAATACTACACTAATAGGTTTAGATTTCTAACTTCATTGAAAACTAGATATATGGCTCAAGTCTTGATATTATATATTTTTACAAGAAATTTTTTCCAATAGATAATAATAAAAAAATATCTAAACAATAACCATTATTTAATACATACTAACCATATGTATAATTATACATATATATAAAAGATTATGTTGTTTAAGAGTAGCATATTATTATACTAATTTAAACAAATAATGTTACCCATGAATACAGTTAAATAAAAATAAAGATAAAATAATAAAAGGGGGTTTTGTACATATAGAGAGAGAGTGCGGGAAGAGAAACGGCGTCGGCGCCGTGTGGTCGGAGCGGGTCGCTCGGCGGGAACGCGACGGCGGCGTCTTGGGAAGGAGAGGGCGGCTCGCGGAGACGCCGGAGGGTGGCTGGGCGGATCCTCGGCGGACGCGCTCGCGGGGACAGGCGAGGCGGCTGGGCACCGAATCCGGCGGTGGAGGTGTTCGACGGAGGGAGGTCGGCAGTCCACGGGAGGAAAGGCGGTCATGGAAGAAGGGAAAAATCGGAGACACGGCCATCCGGGGAGAGACGGTGGCTGCCAGCGCGCGGAGGGGCGCGCGCGGCTCGGGAGCTCGGCGGCGAACCCGCGGTAGTGCGGAGATGATGTTCGTCGCTGGCCTGGGTGGCTCGGCCGAGATCGGTGCCGTGTAGCTGCGGTAGCGCGCTCAGACGCGGTCGACCGGAGAAAGTGGTCCGGCGGAGATGAAGCGGGGGCGCAGACTTCGTCGGCGAGGCTGGCGCCGCCGGCTGAGAACGTGAGTGGCAACTAGAGGCCGTTGGGAACTCGAGCGCACGGGGCGGAGGATGCACACTCGGCAGCGAGGCGCTGGGAGCGAAGCACGGGGATATCTTGCCGGGGAGCGGAGGGGTCTTGCTGGGCGGTCCTGTTCGGCATGGCGCGGAGGAGGTAAGGCTCTCCCCCCTATTTTCCCTTTTCGTTGTTGCTGGTAGGGACGATTATGGCGGAGATGGTATCCGGGTGCGGTGGTGGTCGGGAAGTGATGGGTGTTGTGGTTGATGGACAAAGGTCAGGGTGTTGGTGGTCGTGATGGAGTAGTCGAAGAGTGTTCGGGTTTTGGCAGGGGAGCTTTTGGTGGGTCAGGCGTGAGCCGAGGTCATGAAGATTGGGGTTTTGGTCGGAGACGGCGGACCGAGTTCGAGTGCCGGGATCGGTGTCGGCAGCGGAAACGACAGAGAGTAGGGGATAGGTTACGTCGTGTCGAGGGTGTTTGACATGACGGGGATGGAGGTCCGAATTTGTCGACCCCGATTAATAGTGTATTTTTATTGGTGGGGATTGTAGTGGATGGGGGCACGGACACGATACACAATGGGGTGGAAATTGTGGTTGAAAATTATGGAGGAGTACCTGCCTATTTATAGGATGTGGAAATTCCCAGTTGGATAGGGATTGGAGGATTTAAAATCCTCTATAGATAATATCATATTAATTCAAATAAATCAAATCTAAATTTAAATTAAATGCCAATTTAAATCTAGATCATCTAAACTCAAATATAATTTAAATTCTACTTTTAAACTTTTTAAATTAAAACAATAAAATCAAATCAAGAAAATGGCCACAAAAATTTTCAAATATATTTTTCAAAATACCAATAATAATAATTTTGAAAATAATAAATATTTTTAAATATCTTTTAGAATAATAAAATATTAATATCAATAAATTCGAAAATAGATTAAATTTATATGTCTTGTATAAAATAAACATTTGCATAAACCTCGTTTTTAAATTACTATTTATATAACTTCCATGATGTAAAATAAAGTTTTGAAAATTCCAAATGCGACACATTTTACAACTTTAAGTAATCGAAAATAAATATTTATTATTTATTATTTGAAAATTCAAGCTTCTAAAATAAAATATTTTTACAAAAAATATGTACCTCGCACATATTCGCACTCGACGAGGCATATGAAAATATTGAGTTCATATGCGACGTATAATACGACTGTGCGACGTACAAATACCAAGTAAAAATTTGAAATACTCAATTTATAAAAAAAAATTAAAGTAGAAATTTAGGGGGTTTACAATAGCTAGTTTCTTAATGTGGACGTTATGCTTGTAATAGATTTTTAATAATTAATTTATGTGACGATTAGCATATTATTAGTATTAATTATGTTGTATCATATAAATTGAATATTAAGTAGTGAATTATTAGATTAAACAATTAACTAAACATTTAATTACAACTATCGTAGAATCACATTATTTTGATATTAATTAGTTATATCAAAGCTTTTTTTTAATATAGATAAAAAAGGGATTTTAGGTAATAAACGCTAGTTTTTCTCCGTAGAAAATCCTTAAGTTATTTGTATAATTAAATAATTTCATATTAATTACTATATGAAATCTTTTCGTAATAAATTTGTTAAACTAGTTTAGTAAGTTTTTATTGTATTAAAAAAAATAAAGGTTTTAGACGATATTTTAATAAGAGTCTTAAGTATGTTTCTGCAAACCTTAAGTATTACTAAATAAATGATTTTCATAATTTTACTATAAAAATGGTTTCTTATTACTTAACAATATCTACTAAAATATTTGGTATAGTTTATTTAAATAAATACTATTTAATTTCAAAGTATTTTTAAGTATTTTGATATGGGTAATTCTAACTATAATATTGGTTTACGAAAACCGTTATTAATTTACTAACAAATAAAATATAGTTTTCCGCATTATTTATAAACAATAGCTTATTAGGAAATTATTTTTTTTACCAAATATTATTATATGTGATTTTAAAGTATTAAAAGAATATTTGTACAGTTATCTTCAAAATCAGAATACCTATTAATTGTCGTATTTTTATTATTAAATAAATTAACAATTTTCTCTTTTAAAAGAAATAATAAGTTTCCTATTTTATTCACAAAAACCCATAATTTTTTTATATTATTAACTTAGAGCTCTCTAAAATATGTTTTTATAATTTATTGGCTTATTTAAACTATCAGTGATTTAGGGCCTAGACGTTAACGCCATTAATATATTAATTAGGATTGTAGCAACCGTAGATTGGAAACTAACTTACATTTCGTTAATGTAGGTTTTCAGTCTCGGGACTTACTCTAATATTTCATGTCGTCACCTACAGCACCGGGAACACCAAGGCAAGTTCATACTTACCCAAACTTGTATTTTAGTTAATAATTAAATTTATTGCATAGTAGAACTACTGTATCGACACTTGACTTACGGGATCCCTCTCTTATCATACTAACTCATTCACTCGGAGTTTGGGGAGTAGTGTTAACACATGTGGTCAAAGCCCCCTACTGTATTACTGTGGATAGCGGAAGCCCAACCCACTTGGGCCGAAGTCGGACCGTGTTCACTGTAATACTTACTGCCTCCATCCCTAACGGCCACAGGATGTTACGCGCTCACACACTATTGCTAGTTAGATTACATCCTTTTATTTTCCCGAGATTTATTGTATAACTGCTTCTTTATTTAGTATTTCAAAAAAATTAATGTATGTTATAAACTATTTCTTATCTCATTCTAATTATTAAATAAGATGCTGGAATGGATTTGTATGTTCTTATTTCTCTCCTGACTGGAGACTAATATTTTAGGTGATTACGACGATGAAGAGCTGGCCTATAGTTCTTACTACGGACCCGACTTGGGTTCCGAAGAGTTAGCTGAACCAGGACAGAAAAACTAAGAGTCCTAGTTACACATTTATGTTTAGTCCCATTCCTTTCTAGAAGTTGTAATAAATGATCAAGTGGTAACAACTGAATGTTTGTATTTGTTTAATTAGACTCAAGTTTTATTTCAAATGTTTTACAAAGTTTTTATTCCGTATTTAGAATATTGTTCCTGCGTTGCTACTGATTGACACAGCTTACTGCCGCCGTCTCACAATGGTGCAGGCTGGGCATGATCTGACCGGACCCAGTATATTAGGATAGAGTCATGATAGGCAGTCTACTGAACAGTTGGCAAATATGTTTGTGAAGCAGATTGTGAGAAAGCATGGTGTTCTAGTGAGCATTATATCAGATCGAGACAACTGGACCACCTCTCAATTTTGGCAGAGTTTGAAATAGAGTTTGGGCACTAGATTAAGGTTTAGTACCGCTTATCATTCGCAGACAGATAGGTAGTTAGAGAGAACCATTCAGACCTTAGAAGATAAGTTACAAGCTTGTACCTTAGATTTTGGCGGATCTTGGGAGTATCATCTTCATTTGGTGGAGTTCTATTACAATAACAGCTACCAGGCGAGTATTCAGATGGCTCCGTTTGAAGCATTATATGGGAGTAAGTGTAGATCTCCTCTAGCATGGGACGATGTAGGTGAATAAAAATTATTGGGACCAGAACACGCAGGTAATAGAAATAGTCAAGCTAATCGAAAAGCGAGTTCGAGTTGTGCAGGATAAGCATCATCGTTAGGCATATCAGCATCGAAGGCCCTTAGAGTTGGGTGTCGGTGACCAAGTGCTTCTGCGAATTTTGCCTACTCGGGGAGTCATTAGATTTGGAGTCCGAGGAAAACTTAGTCTACGTTACGTTGTTCTTTTTGATGTTTTCGCATGGGTGGGCAATGTTGTATATCGTCTTGCCCTTTCGCCTTCGTTACATAGTTTACATGATGTCTTTTATGTCTTTCAGTTGTGTAGGTATGTCCCAGATCTAAGCCACGTCCTATATCATTCTGAGCTAGTCGTTGGTACAGACTTGACTTACGAGGAATAACCTGTATCTATTTTGGATCGGAGAGAGAAGATGCCCAAGAATCAAACTATAAAGCTTGTCTGTATCATTTAGGGCCATCACTCACCGGAAGAGTTGACATGGGAGCGCGAGGATGAGATCAGATCTCGATATCCGTACTTATTCGACTCGGAAGGTATATTCAATTCTTATGCCTTTGTACCTTAATTTTTGTGCTTGGTTAGCACCTTATAGTAGATGATTTGGTCTCTTGTTGTCTGGTAGGTTGATGTGATTGCATGCGTAGTTATGCTTGTAGTTAGTACATTGCTTGTTCTGATCTCTCTATCTTGTCTTGGCTGAAATTCTGAGGACAAAATTTTTCTAAGGAGGGTAGAGATGTTACTTTCCATTCCTGATATACATATTTTTCTATATTATTCTTGTACATGGTATCAGGTAACTGTGGCATGTGTATATGAATCCTGTATTTGCACCTAATTATGGCAAAGAACAGTGTCTCGTCGCATAATAGTGTGCCACCCCTTGTCCTTATTTGGTTGTAGACGTGGTTCACTGCTTCGATGATGAAATATTGGACTGTGTCATGATCCAGATTATTTATTTTGTTTTGCTTGCTTATGATCATGTGGCTTGGCATTTAGACTTGACTTGGGTTAGACATTGGATTAGGGTTAGAATTTAGTGGAGCCACCAACCCCGTCCCCTATAAATATTCTCTTCCTCTCCTCCCCCCCATTCTCTCATTTATTTTCTCCACCAACCCTAGGAAAGTACATCTTGCACTAATAAAGAAACCACATTGCTTATTTTCATTCTTTTGACTTTTTTGCATATTTGTAGCCTATATTGTGTATCTTTAGATTCTTTACAACTTTAGTTCTTGATATTTCTGGTTTTGATGAATTGTTTGGAGTAGATCTAAGTTTCTATTCTAGGCCTTTAGGATTTTCGAGGATTTGATCTATTAAACCTTAGTATTTCTGAAAACTAATTATCATATGTGGTAGAAATTTTCATTCTATGCAATTTTAACCTTTGAATATTAGATTTGGAGTTGTATTAAGGATTTTAGGGCTAGAAAAATTTTTAGCTTTTTTGTGTCGTCTTCAGGTAGAAGAACAATACCCTGTGCATATTTTTACGCCAACGCCCCTCTCTGTGCATATTTTGTAGCATAATCCATTCCCCGCGTATATTTTTACGCAAAGGCCCCTCTCTATGCATATTTTGCAACAGATTTATTTCTGAGCATATTTTTACGCAAAGGCCCCTCTCTGTGCATATTTTGTGCAGAATCCATTCATGCGCGTATAAAAGGCCCCTCTCTGCGTGTGTTTTGTGCAGAATCTATTTCTACGACGCAAAGGCCCCTTTTTGTGTGTATTTTTACGCAAAGGCTCTTTCTTGTGCGTATTTTTGCACAGAATCTCTTCTTATGCGTATTTTGCACATAAGGTTCGTTTTTTGCGTATTATTGCACATAATCCATGTTTGAGTGTATTTTTGTACACGAGACCCCTGTTTGTGTACAGAATTACGCAGGAACCCCTGTTTGTGAGTAAAATTATACAAAGACCCCTGTTTGTGCACATAAATTGTCTTGAGAAATTTTGTGTCCAAAATTGTGTAAAAGCCCTTGTTTTGTGCAGATTTGCGTAAAGATCATATTTTTATGCATAGAAAGACTATCCTTGATTGTTTGACCATGTTCCTAACTCGATTACCTGAACACATGCTGGTACTATTCTAAGTGTATACTGGTATAATCTATATAAGTGCACTAAGGTACGACTCTCTGTGATACCTGATCTTACCTGTTATTTGTCAGTACATTCCTAATCCCAGCACAGTCATGGAAAATGGTCAGTAGCATTGACGTGGTATGATAATTGTTGCTTGATGCATTACACTGAGGATGAATCTAGATTTGGGACTCTACGAGACGATGTGGATTCATACTTAGGATATACGTACTATGGTACGACATCTAGGAGGATGAACATATGACCACGACATGTGATTCAAGACCAATATTAGGTTAAACTAAGCAACTTGAATTGGTATAAGCATTAGGTGGGAATAAAATCTGGAGATCGTGCATGACAAGTCACCCCAGGCCTTGTTCTGATGTGTAGGTTGGACGCCACAGATACTGCATATCATCCACAATAGTGGAGTGCAATATTCGACTACTGAAGTGAAACCGAGCCAGCCTCTCCCTATAGGAAGATGGGAACTGTTATTGACTTTATTCAGTCCGGTAGCCTGGCAAGGGACCGACGCTTACTATTTACTGTTCACTATTATTGTTATATATTTGGTTTGGCTAGCCCTGCTTGGATATGGTACGATCTGAAGATTCCTATATATAAGTATTACTGGGATAAGCCTAACAAATTATAGAGAGCCATATGATTGATTGGCCGCTTGTAAACTGACTTGCTTGTAATCTGTTTCTTCTGTTAGTAGCCGAGGACATAGAGTCATGGTGCGTGGTCCAACCCATGTCCTTATTTGGTTGTTGGTTTAGGCCATTGTGCTACGACAGACTATGAACCAAAGTTGCGACACAGAAGTCTATAGCCTGATAATGGTCATAGGATGTATTTTATCATGACATGATACGACATCTTTTGTCTTCGTTTGGTATAGTGATGTCATGTTGCCTCGATGATGGATATATGCCTATGCTTATGTTCCAGACTTATTATGTATAATTGGGTTTTATCTCATTCATTTGTGCTTTCTTATGGTACTTACCATTCAGGGCCTGACCCTGCTGGTTTTGTTTGGCAAAATATTATAGCAGATTCTAAGGATCTAGCCTTCTATCCGAACCATAATGCACACCAGGAGCAAGGGCATCGAGGGCCATGAGTGGGTTTCTTCTCTACTACTCTGATATCTTAAATTTTGTACTTGGCGTTTAGCTACTGGCACATATTTAGCCATTTTTTCTGGATATTTAGTTTCCTTACATAATTGTAATTAAATCTGACTGCAGCTGACTGTAGTTATATACTACTATATGTTCTAGCAAACACTCGTAAAGCTAGACTCATGAATCATTTTGTGAGCGTCGGGGATGTCTTACTGCTTTATCTTATATGATCATTAATTACTGCTTCTTGTTTTGATTAATTGAGACGCAGATGCTCTGTGAGATCATATGAGACTTATTGTAGCATGCACCCCCTTATCTCTTGACAGTCGTAATCGTCGTATGACGTCTTTGTACCTCATATGGGGTAGATGTCCATATTCGTCCTCGTATTTTGGGGCTGGGGCGTGACAGGTTTGTTTCATCATTTGGGATCATTAATTGGGATTTAGCTCTGTGTCAACACGTACGTGTCGCGCACGTCAACTCCAACTATTTGAGAGAAGTACACCGTGCTTTATGTTTTATTATACATTATAAATGTTGCTAGTATGTCTATTCTAGTTGATTAACATATTGAGACACGATTCTGACACGTGATGACATTGCTTAATCTGATTCATGAACAATAACCTGAGTCATCTAGAATCTTTGAATTACCTTCAGAATTACCTATTTTAGAATCTTTGAATTACCTTCAGAATCACCTATTTTAGAATCTTTGAATTACCTTCAAAATCACCTATTTTAGAATCTTTGAATCAGTTGTTACATAAATCATGGAAAAGGGGCAATGCTAAGTAGTTATGTGACCAACAACCAAACTGTCGAGAGTCATTCCAGAATGATATTTCAACATACCTCTCATGTATGATCGAGTCGTACCTTTAGAACACCAACCTAAGTCGGCCACATAATGAAAACGTTATTTCAAAACACACGTAGCATAGTTTTGTCATACTTGATCTCGCATGATTATTTTGGTAGCATGGCTAATTCTTTAGTATTACTTGTCATTATTTACTTGTTTTTTAGTATTAATTATCACTATCTAGTTAGCAATTCATTAACATGTTCAGTCTCTTTACTTGTTACGTTATTACATGACTTTAATTTGTATCGTACGATATTGTGTGTGGTGTTATTTGCTCCAATAATGACTGGATAACTATTTTTAGACATTGTCAATGACATTTGTACCTCTCTGGACTTTTGGACCATTTGATGAAGCAAAATGAAGCTATTTTGATGGACCTATTTAGGACTTTTACTTGCTTAGTTTTTCTTAGTTTTATTTGCATTATCTGCTACCGGATTTGTCTCCGTGAGACTTTCTTAGTGTTTGTAATATTTTATAATCAAACTCTTGGATTCACTTATGTTATTTTGATTATCAGCTTATATAAATCTGGATATTTTTCTATTATGATACATCTCTTTAGTTCTGTGATTGAGTAGCTTACTTGACTTGCTAGAACAGCGTGCTACGTCGCTAACGCAAAGTAGGCTGGGCGTACCCTGTGATCCCGTTCCCTAATATCATGCAAGCGCAGGTTGTGATACTACATATTTTATTTTAAGTAGAACATTACTATCATTTTGATATATGCTTCCTATTTGAAAAAAAAGTATAAATAACAATTTGGTTAGGGGTGTTTACATTCTACCATCCTTAAAGAAATTTGGTCCTCAAAATTTAAGGAGAACTAACATTCATTATTGGTAGAATGCAAGGCTCCCAAGTAGTTGTTAATCCTTCATAGTCACGATATTCAATATTGATTTCTAAAATAGCTACTATATATTAAATAATTAGTAACTAATAAACTAATATGATATAGGTATTACCTAGTACTATAACTACATGTCACGATCCGCACCTGAATAATCAGGCACGAGTGCATGGGTACGTCTAGCCTACGCCGCAGTATAGACGATAGAACGTTATCTAGGTCAATAATACTAACTAACCAAATCATATAATAGTATAATAAAACCTGTCGATTATATCTCAACTCCATACAAAGGACTAGATGATAGCATAATATAATAAGCAATACTCAATCACAATATCTATAAGGAAAGAATGGCACGATTTCAATAAGGAAGGAAAGACACAAAGTCTCAAACTAGAATAGACACAACAAAATAACCAAGCCTATGAGTAGCAACAAATCACAATAAGTCTAAATATCAATAACAACTCAAATGTCTAAGCTAAAGACAGATCCAATACCATAGGAATATACTAGCCTAGTATCTATTATACTAGTGAAGCTTCCTCAAAGCTGGTACTGGTCCTCTGATGGCCACGATCTCCAAGTCCACACCTACTACGTCCTGAGGTCCGTAGTGAGTAGAGCACCACTCCTCTAAATCATCTAAAAAATATATCCAGTCAGAATTGGAGCGAAGCACACCTCTAATAACAGTTCCAATAAATGATATGGACTACGTAACAGTAAATAGAGATACTATACAAGATAATAGGACATGTACAAGAATATAACAAGATATGGAAATACTGTAAGTAAATATAAGAGCAAAAAATATCATGTACAAGAATCAAGAAATAACTATCTAAGTGAGTGAGCACTAGCTTCAACATGTGATCGGCTTGGGAACTTGCACAAGAATAAAGGCATGGTTAATCATACATGCGGTGTATGACCAATACTATTCAAGGAACATGACTTGATACAAGGAGTGTATGATTACATATCTACACTAGTACTTCCCGCTCCGACTGGTATAGTAGATCCAACCATGGTATGTTACGATACTGGATTCTATGAGAATGTAGTAAGTCTCCTCCATAATCAATATCCTTACAAGTACAAGTACAAGAACAACAACAAGGCTTGCACAAGATACACGAAGATACTCAAGGAATAACATCTCATGACGGGATCCGAAACTACCAATCTGTGTGACCATGTGTCAAGAAATCAAGGATATCTACACTAGATACAAGAAACATAGAAGATATCATAAATGGAAAATTATCAAAGAATATACTCGTCTGTGGTCCTGAGCTGTGAACACAAATCAGTGTCCGAACTAGAGTCCAAGTAACCTATATATGAATTTTATGTTAATAGGTGATTTAGAACCATAAACAAGCTTAACTAGCCTTAAACTCATTTCTAGGTTAATTCTAGGTTAATTTTAGGTCAATACCTATTTTGTTGGTCTATATAGCCATATCAAGTCAATTATAGGTTTCCTAAGTCAATTCTAAACAAATTGGATTTTTCTTACTAGATGAGTTGTTATTGCTTTCCCCCTCTTCGTTACCTACTTGTAATATGCTACCCTATGACCTTACATATGTATAATCCAGTATCCATATAATATGTATATTAATACCTATGGGTATCTATCCTTGACTCTATCCATGTGTAATCAAGATACCCTATGCATAATCTATGCTAAGCCACCTCCTACATATTGTATTTTTTTTTGGCCACCTCCTACATATTGTATATACTTATACTATTGGCTACCTATATTCTATATGTCTATGTACCTATATATCCTATATGAATACATTTTCCCTACCTATCCACATATATACACTCAATACACATGGACACATCTAAACCACGTGCATCGATATACAGAGTATTGCCTCTGTGCACAGGCACTCGATACACATCATATACCACATGATACTTCTTTGTTATAAACCTACTCTAAGATACTCACACATTCTGCAGCTACACACACATACTAGGACTCGCTGGTTTACCCCTACTCTGTTGTGCAGTTTCTGCACACTGATGTAGTTTCTCCCTGCTGCACATAATCCCTTGCAGTCTACCTATATGATATTGTCCAAAGAAGATGTTGCATACACACACAATGGAAATCTAGAGATAGCACACTACACTACCCTATGTCACACACACATGGACATACCACTCACTGATCTACCACTCACTGATCTACACTACACTACCCTGGTTCAAAAACTAAATTTTATCAATAAATTATTTTAAATTACATCTAAAGATATTCTTTAGACTGATCCCTTAATTTGGCAAGTATGATTTGTAGGTAATATATATTTATGTATATACATTCTAATTAGACAAATACTATATTAATATTTTAGATAATTATTTGAAAAAACAAGGGAATCAATTCAAGGCCAAAATCCTTACTTGTCAAGTATAATTTCTAGATTAAAGTATACATTAATTAAATAAAAATAATATAATAGTAATTTAAGTTTTCTAAATCGCATTTTCAAAATATAAGTAATACTTAGAAATATATTCTTACTAGAACATCAAATTAATAAATAAAGCGATAACTAATAATATTAACAAATAATATGTATGCATTCTCATATGTACTGCAATTAACAAAATACTCCCTAAGGTACTATATATATATAGTTAGTACAACATACAAATAATACACATATCATTCATTTATATATACTTATCTACATTTATACAAAATATTATGCTTATGTATACTAATACGTATATACATATATATAAAAAAATATGTGATACATAAATAGACAAAAATAAGTATGGCTAGAAAACCTAACCCACCAAGCCAGGCTCAGCCAACAACCCAGACATAATGGTTATAAAAATTTAATAACCCAAACCCATTAGCACTTAACCAAATCCTAAACTTTTCCCTAATCCATTTTTTATAACTAACCATTTATTAATACTGGAATTATAAAAATGGGGGTCAGCTTGCTGTTGACCCAAACTCACTCACAAATCCGTTAATAAAACGAAGGGGGAGGAGAAGTCTGTTCTCTCGATTAACCCAAATTTTCATATTAATATACTCAGAGATAGAAAGGGAACACATAGATAAGGGAGCTCACTGAGGGAGAAGCTCGCCGAGGGGCGATCGTCGACGTGTAGCTTAGGCGGAGGCGCCAGTGCACACCAGTGGCGGTCGTGGCTCGTACATCGGCGGGGTCGGCGATCAATGTTAATCCCGGGGGCTTGATCAAAGATGAAAACTAATGCAATCGAGATCTGAGATGTCACACAAAACTTTGTGATGATTAAACTCAAGATCTACGAATAAAACTAAATAGCCAAATTACAATATGAAGGAGAAAAATAGTAAAGAGAAGATCTCTTGTTCTTCCTTGCAAACGTGTTGCAATTGGGACAGAACAAGTTACAATAATCTAGAGAGATGAGAAGAAGAACAATGCTGGGGTGTCAAAACACCGTTGCTCAAAGCAAGATTCGCCCCACACGATCTGCTTCCAGGAACCAGCAAGTTGAATAACTTGTGAAACGCTCGATGTCACCTCTGTTCTGACTCCTCGGATGGACTTGCAATGGCGGCAGCAGCTCTCTCTCTCTTTCTCCTTTTCTGACTTGTATTTTTCGTCGTAATCACAAAGGAGGCCAGAAGAGAGTATATATAGAGAGAGGGTGGAAACCCTAGCCGCCTCTTCAGTTATGGAAAGATTGAATCAAATCCAAAAAGATAACAACGAGATTTAATTCAAATCCCACGAAATTAATTCAAATCCCACAAAGATAGGATCTGAATAAATTCAAATCCCACAAAGATAGGATCTGATTTAATTACATTAATTCAGCCTTTCCATAACTGATTTGTAATCTGCACAGTCAGCGGATCCCTTCATGCGGCAGCAGCAGCAGCCTGGCCGCATGAGCCTAATGGCCGCATGGATCGTATGGACCGCATGAGCCGCATGGACCGCATGGGCCGCATGAGCCGCATGGACCGCATGGACCGCATGTGCCGCATGAGCCGCATGGACTGCATGGACCGCATGTGCTGCATGTGCCGCATGAGCCGCATGGCCGCATGACCGCATGAGATCGCATATGAGCCGCATGCCGCATAAGACCGCATGGCCGCATATGAGCCGCATAAAGACCGCATGACTGCTGACGTGCTAAGTGCAAAGTGCGCCAACAAAATGCCACATTACGCCTCATGAGCCCGAGTCCGAGTCCGAGTCGCTAAGCCCCGTTGGGGCTTAGCTCCAAGTAGAATTTAATCCAAGAGAATGACAAAAGCATTAATGCTTAATCCTTGGAGCCTTATACTTACCTCCTTGTAAAATCACCCACATGGTTCCCTCCTTAGGGTCACCACCCCATGTGCATCTCTTAACAATACACCCATGTATATATGTTGAGATAACTCATGGTGCATTTCCGATGTGGGACTAAAATTCACAAGGCATGTTGAGAGCAAGCTCTCTCCATGTAAAGAAAGCACCAACAATCCCCCACATATCACAACATATATATGTGTCCAGGGTTGAGCGTTCTCCACAGTAACTGTCCATTTTGTATTAGGATAGATGTCGCTGACGACTTGAATCTTCCCGCATGGGTTAAATAACAATGTGATACAAGAATGGACTACACCTTGAATTCTGCACCACAATTGTAATTCTTCCCACTCACAAAGTGTAGTTACGTGTGCTTCTGGCTGTACATTAAAGGCCCTGTGCCAGCCTGGTTTCAGTGTATAATTTTGGGCGTCTACAAGTTTACCCTCAAGAGACGGCCTGATATCTCTTTCCATACACTATAGGTGAGTTCTTTATTAAAGAGATATGGCATGAAGCCTTGCGCTTCCTTGCGGTGCTACGCCGCTATGACATGGCCTGATGCCGAGGCATTACCCCTACCTGGGAACCTCATCGTAGTGTCATACTACTGTAGCATGAGGTCACAAGCCTCTTTGTAGTGCCAAACTACCCAGCATGAAGCCTGAGGCTTCCTTACGGTGTTACGCCGCAACGACATGGCTTGCAATGCCGAGGCTTTACCCCTACCTGGGTACCTCATCGTGGTGTCGTGCCACTGTAACATGGGGCCATCCTCCCCTTTGTAGTGTTGTCTACAACTCTTTAATTATGTCATACAGCATTAGGCTACCTACCTATTTGCGGTGCTACGCCGCTGTGACTTGGCTTGCAAAGCCGAGGCATTACCCCTACCTGGGAACCTCATGGTGGAGTCACCCCACTGTAGCATGGAGTTTCACTCCTTGTAGTACTGCTCTACCGTGCTTCCTGTAAAGCACACCAGACATTCACTCTGCCTGAGAACTCATTAAGGCGTTTAAGCCAACCTTCCACAGGATCAGTTTTTCTGCAGAAAAAATACATAGTAGACAACAGTGGTTATGGGTCCGTATCCCTTCCATGTTCCATAGAACAAGTACCCACCGTTACCTGATAGTTTCCCAGTCAGTGATCCTCCTTTGAACCAAAAGTTAGATGCCTAGTAGATTTCTCTTTGAACTAATAGCATAAAACTTTATGGTATGATTGCAAAGACACACTATCAGAATGCCTTCAAGCCCATTTTACAAGCTGTGTCATCGACCAACTGGCGCTTGAGGCCCTTTGTGAACGGATCTGCCAGGTTCTCCTGACTCCGAACATCAACCACTGCAATTATACCTCTTTTGATAAGATCGTGTACTGCCCTGTGCTTCAACCGCACAGTCCTCTTCTTTCCGTTGAAGAGGTCATTTGATGCCACCGCCGTAGTCGCCTGGTTGTCACAGTATATCGGTATCACCGGTATCTGAGCCCCAACTACTGGAAGATCATACATGAGCTCCCGAAGCCACTCTGCTTCATCTTCTGCAGTTTCAAGTACATAGAATTCAGATTCCATGGAGGAACGAGAGAGTATAGTCTGCTTCTTCGACTTCCACGATATAGCAGCTCCACCCAAGGAAAAGACATATCCACCTGTGGATCTCTCGCTTTCCACCTCTGAACACCAGCTAGCATCACTGAAGCCTTCTACTACTGTCGGATACCCGTTGTAGTGCAGTGCATATGTCTGAGTTTTCTTGAGATATCTCATCATCCGCTTCACAGCTTTCCAGTGCTCAACCCCTGGGTTGCTTGTGAACCGACTCAGCATTCCCACGGCGAAAGCTATGTCAGGCCTTATGGCAGTGGTTGCGTACATCAAACTTCCGATAACGCTAGAATACTCCAGCTGCCTGACGCTTTCCCTTGAATTTAGCTTCAGCTTCTGATCACACCTGTATGGCGTATCGATCCCTGGAAGATCCTTATACCCATAGCATGTGAGCATCTTCTCAATGTAGTGAGATTGTGACAGCGCTACTCCAGTGTCTGTCCGGATGATCTTTATGCCCAAGATGACATCTGCATCCTCCAAGTTCTTCATACTGAACTTAGTTGAGAGGAACTTCTTTGTCTCTGTGACACAGCCTATATCCGTACCTAGGATTAGCATGTCGTCCACGTACAGACAAACGATGACTCCTCTTCCATCAGCGAACTTTGTGTAAACACATTTGTCTGTCTCGCTGACTCTGTAGCCGTTTGACCTAATAACTTTGTCAAACTTCTCATGCCACATCTTGGGAGCTTGCTTCAAACCATACAATGATTTCACCAACTTGCAGACTTTGTCTTCAAGACCTTTGACGACAAATCCATCTGGCTGTTGCATGTAAATCTCTTCGATCAGCTCCCCATTCAGGAATGCTGTCTTTACATCCATCTGATGTATCACCAACTTATGTATAGCTGCAAGAGCGATTAACATCCTGATGGTGGTCATCCGGGCTACTGGAGCGTATGTGTCAAAGTAGTCTATCCCCTGTTTCTGAGAAAATCCCTTGGCTACCAGCCTGGCCTTAAACTTGTCAATAGTTCCATCTGCCTTCATCTTCTTCTTGAAGATCCATTTACATCCGATGGGCTTTTCTCCTTCAGGTAGATCTACCAACACCATGTGTTATTGGAGGTGATAGAGTCAAACTCGTCATTCACTGCCTCCTTCCAGAAGATAGCATCTCTGGTCTTCATCGCCTCATCATAGGTAAACGGATCTGCTTCCACATGATAGGTGACAAAGTCATCTCCGAAGTCTTTCGGTCTCCTTGCTCGCTTAGTTGACGGCTCTGCGAGTTCTGGTATAAGAGTTGTTTCATCAACAACAGCTTCTTTTTGGACTACTGGCTCATATGAGATTTCAGTCTCATTTACGCCTACATCATTTTCTGGAATGTCCGAAAGAATAATGTTTTTGTCTTTTGCAAACTTGTCTTCAAAGTATTCAGCATCGCGAGATTCGAATATATGATTTGACTCAATATCAAAAAATCTCCGAGCATCACTCTTCTCGGCATACCCCAAGAAGATCGCCTTCGTAGTCCTTGTCCTTAGCTTCTGAATCTTCAGATCTGGGAGTTTCACATACGCCAGACACCCCCACACTCGAATGACATTCAAGTTTGGTCTGACTTTGAACCAGAGTTCATGAGGAGTTACGTCCGAAGTTGCATATGGCACTCTATTCAGAATGAAAGTGGCCGTTAATGCAGCTTCTCCCCAGTAGCATTTTGGAAGACCTGCAGTGAGCAGCATAGAATTCATCATTTCTGTTAATGTTCGGTTCTTCCTCTCTGCTACTCCGTTGGATTGAGGAGAATATGGAGCAGTAGTCTCGCATATGATTCCATGTTCTTTGCAGAACGATGCAAATTCATGAGACCTGTACTCCCCACCTCGATCACTTTTCAACCTCTTGAGTTGTTGTCCAGTCTGCCGTTCAGCTTCGGCCCTGAACTCTCTGAACTTCTCGAAAGCTTCGTCTTTGGACTTGAGCAAGTAGACGAACACGTATTTTGAGAAGTCGTCGATGAAGGTTATGAAATACTTCATCCCGGCCTTCGTGGAGAAATGTTTGAAGTCACAGATATCGGAGTGCACCAACTCCAGAAGATCTGTGCTTCTATTGACCCGATGAAAGGGTTTCCTTGTGATCTTCGTCTGAGCACACACCTCACACTTCTCCACCTTACCCCCACATTTGGAGATAAGTCCTAGACTAGACATTTTGTTAATTCTCTTACAATGAACATGTCCTAGTCTATTATGCCACAACTCAAGAGAATAATCAGAAAATGCAACTGCATTAATGTCTTCAAACTGGTTAACAAGCTGAATTTTAAACATGCCTTCGGTTTGATAAGCCTTCCCGAAGTATGTTCCTTTCTTGGACATCACCATCTGACCAGCATTGATGTCCATCCTCAAGCCTGCGTTGCAGAACAGGCTCCCAGAGATCAGGTTCTTGGCAATCGTCGGAACATGCTTCACACCTTGAAGCGTCAGAGTGTTCCCAGAAGTGAGTTTCAGTTCCACGGTCCCGATCCCCAGAACTTCAGCTTGGGCCTGGTTCGCCATGACAACCTTCTCAGATATCGGCTGGTACGTGACGAACCGTTCCTTGCCTGAACAGACATGGCAAGTCGCACCAGTGTCTATCCACTAGTCAGAGTCAACCCCCACAGTTGTGACCTGTCCGATCATAGCAACAACGTTAGAAACCAATGAAACCTTATTAGGCTCACCTTTCTCTGATTGTTTAGGCTTAGATCTGCATTCACTCTTGTAGTGGCCTTTTTTGCCACAATTATAACAAGTCACGTGGGACTTAGTCTTCTGTTGCTTGAAAGAAGGACCCTTCACTTTTAGATTAGCGAAGTCCTTCTTCTTGGGATAAGAAGCCGCCTGCTTCCCCTTGGAATCTCTCGTCTGCACAAGATTGGCTTTAGCCAACTATTTGGACAGAGTGTCCACCTTCTGTTGAGAACGCATCTCGTCCTCAACATGGATCTCTTGAAGTAGATCTCCCAAGCTAATGTTTAGCTTCTTTCTGTGCATCCTTGCATAGAAGGTACTCCATCCTGCAGGAAGTTTTGAGACGATCCCTCCGACGACAAACTTGTCGGGAAGGGGCATCTCTTCGTCTTCCAGTTTCTGACGCAGCTTCAGAAATTCCTTCACCTGTGGCAGTATGGACTTTTCGTCCTCAAAGAGCAATTTGTGATATTTTTCAACCATAAACATTTTGCTCCTGTTCTTATCTTCTTCATACAGATTTTCCACAGACTCCCATATGTCTCTGGCAAGTTCCTTCTTTGAGTAGGATTCTGCCAGGGAGTCCTCCATAGCATTCAGGATGAGAAGCCTGCAGATGCTATTTTTCCTTCTCCATTTGGCCTGGAGCTTGGTAGCCGTGTTGATTGCGGCAGTAGATCCAGTGTCTGGAACAGAGGGTTCTTCCTCCAACAGAACATGATCCACGTCTTTCAGTTGAAGAGTTAGGTACACCTTTCTCTTCCAGACTTGATAGTGCTCTCCATCGAACTTTTCCAACTTGCAGAAGTCCGATTGGAGGAGCGAAGCATTAATGTTTTCCATCTATACGGATCTTGCTTTGAGATTGTTAATCCCGGGGGCTTGATCAAAGATGAAAACTAATGCAATCGAGATCTGAGATGTCACACAAAACTTTGTGATGATTAAACTCAAGATCTACGAATAAAACTAAATAGCCAAATTACAATATGAAGGAGAAAAATAGCAAAGAGAAGATCTCTTGTTCTTCCTTGCAAACGTGTTGCAATTGGGACAGAACAAGTTACAATAATCTAGAGAGATGAGAAGAAGAACAATGCTGGGGTGTCAAAACACCGTTGCTCAAAGCAAGATTCGCCCCACATGATCTGCTTCCAGGAACCAGCAAGTTGAATAACTTGTGGAACGCTCGATGTCACCTCTGTTCTGACTCCTCGGATGGACTTGCAATGGCGACAGCAGCTCTCTCTCTCTTTCTCCTTTTCTGACTTGTATTTTTCGTCGTAGTCACAAAGGAGGCCAGAAGAGAGTATATAGAGAGAGGGTGAAAACCCTAGCCGCCTCTTCAGTTATGGAAAGATTGAATCAAATCCCAAAAGATAGCAACGAGATTTAATTCAAATCCCACGAAATTAATTCAAATCCCACAAAGATAGGATCTGAATAAATTCAAATCCCACAAAGATAGGATCTGATTTAATTACATTAATTCAGCCTTTCCATAACTAATTTGTAATCTGCACGGTCAGCGGATCCCTTCATGCGGCAGCAGCAGCAGCCTGGCCGCATGAGCCTAATAGCCGCATGGATCGTATGGACCGCATGAGCCGCATAGACCGCATGGGCCGCATGAGCCGTATGGACCGCATGGACCGCATGTGCCGTATGAGCCGCATAGACCGCATGGACCGTATGTACCGCATGTGCCGCATGTGCCGCATGAGCCGCATGGCCGCATGAGGCCGCATATGAGCCGCATAAGACCGCATGGCCGCATATGAGCCGCATAAAGACCGCATGACTGCTGACGTGCTAAGTGCAAAGTGCGCCAACAAAACGCCACATTACGCCTCATGAGTCCGAGTCCGAGTCCGAGTCCGAGTCCGAGTCCGAGTCGCTAAGCCCCGTTGGGGCTTAGCTCCAAGTGGAATTTAATCCAAGAGAATGGCAAAAGCATTAATGCTTAATCCTTGGAGCCTTATACTTACCTCCTTGTAAAATCACCCACATGGTTCCCTCCTTAGGGTCACCACCCCATGTGCATCTCTTAACAAAACACCCAAGTATATATGTTGAGATAACTCATGGTGCATTTCCGATGTGGGACTAAAATTCACAAGGCATGTTGAAAGCAAGCTCTCTCCATGTAAAGAAAGCACCAACAATCAAAACGGTGAGGAGTGGTGGATCCGGCACGGATCTGAAGGGGCGGTAGGCGGTGGAGTCAGTGGTACGGTCGATCGGGGCGAGCCGCGATGGTAGACGGTGGCGGATCGATCTGTCAGAGTGGCGATTCTTTTCTCTTTCTTTTCTTGTGCTGGTGATCAAAAGATTTGTGGTGGTGGCACCTACGGTGGTTTCTGTAATGTGAGGGTAGCGGTGGATAGCCAGGGCGGTGGTTATGTCCGAAATTTGGCCGGGGTGAGGTAGTGTAGGCAGTGGTGCTTCGGGGGAACGGGAGGTGGTTGTGAATGGGGTGGTCGGGGATGATGGTTGTTGGCGGTGGTGGAATAGCAGAATGGTGGTGGTCATGTAGATGGTTGTGGCCGGCGGTTGATTACACTGGTAGAGCTGGTGAAGTGTGTAGGGGAGTCGAGAGCTGGAATGGTGATACTGGAGTGGCTGTGGTAAGGGCAGTGTCGGGGTGGCGATGGTGGTAATTGAGGTGGTTGTGGTGGCAATGGTGACGGCGGGGTGGTATTCGTGGAGGTGCAAGTGGTGGTGGTGAGTCTCTCGTGGTGGTGGCTGGCCGGTGGTGGCCGGCCACAGTGGGAGTGGTGAATGGGGTGGTGATTGCTGGCCAAGTTGGCCGAGGATGTTCTGGAGTATGGGGTGTGAAGAAGGTGAGCAGGGGCTGTGTTGGCAGCTGAGTTTGTGTGTCTAGGTTTAGGAAATTGTTTGTTGTAAACTATTGGGAGTCCCCATATATTTAGGGCAGAGTGAAAAACCCTAATGTTATACTTGTAAATGTAATAGAAGTAGGGGAAAATAGTAAAAAATACTAACTACTAACATTATTGCTAACCACTAACAATTAATTAATTAATACTAATTAATCACTAAATAATTATAGATATTAACAACTAATTAATTAGTTAATAAATATTTTTAATTATAAATTATAAATGTTTTCCTTATATAAAAATAATATATATACTTATAAAAATCCTAGAATATAGACAAGAAATTGATTTAAGGGTAGCTCCCATATAATACAGTTTTTGCAAAACCAAATGATCAAGTATAATACCGTCAGCATATTACGATCGAAAATATATATATCGTATTCACGATTTCCAAGATTTAGGAAAATTAGAAAAAAAAATAGAAAAATAGAAATATTTGAAATATTCCAAAACTCGGTTGATGGAGGTCACACTAGGTCTCAGTGTCAATCTCAAATACAACAAAATCATATCTAATTGCTCATTTACAATAATTATTTTATTTACAAATCCAATAATTTAACAAAAATAATTTTTTTAGGAACAAATCTGCTAAACATTTAAATAAAATAACTATCTAAGCTATCTATAATCTAAGGCCGGCCTCCAAGGTCTCTATCTCTCCTATATTGTCTATATCGCAAAAGTAGGAAATATGTCAAGTCACCTGCAATGATACAGTCAGGAAAGGAGCAAAGTACAACACATTTGCATTTATGTAACTTAATACAAAATAAAGCTAGACAATAGAGATGTAATGTAATAGTAAAGGAACATGTATATGAACTGAAAATAATAACATGTACAAGAAACTACTAGCAGGAACATGTATGAACAAGACAACTGTAAAATGAACATGAACAAGTAGACTAATCAAACGGTGCTTTGAAATATCTTTCGACATGTGAACGGCTGGGCTAATACGGCACATCATACGATGGTTATCCATATTTTTGGTACGGCTAACTCATACGTGAGGTGTATGACTTAGCTATAATTTATTAAACAATCATTGGGGTTGATTCACATATCTACTGGCATTTCTCCTTCCGACTCACTAAATAGTCAACAAACGAGCAATTATACAATCAAGCCTATCGTGTCTCAATAGGATACTCAATGGAACACAATAAAATATAGCATTATAATGTAATAAGCATATAAATTAATAATGTACTTGCCTCAAGTTAAGTTGCAGTTGACGTGTGCGACAGAATCTCGATTTGGTTGAAAGTTGTTGTAATTATGGCTAACTGCTACTAATTCGAGAAATTACCAGTCAAATCTAAGTTCAACGAATTATATAAAATATTAAACGAATTTCTAAATTTCTAGAAAATTTATATGATGTAGATCTTTGTGTCAGCTTTTTAAAACTTCAAACGAATCGCAAATCAGAGTTCGAGATCTATCGTAATCTCGAAAACCGTTTGACGGATCAATTTTTGGACAACTGGTACTCAAATAAATCTCCAGAAATTCATACATAAAATTTTAGAAAACAAATTAAATAATCAAAAAAGTAACCTCGATATGGTTCTAATTAAAAAATAGAGGTCAAACGAAGTCCGGAGTTAGTCACAACGGCTTTGCGAAGTTGATATAGCTTCAAAAAAATGAGGCTGAATTTATAACGAATTTTGGCCTATTTTGGATGAAAAGAGAAGAAATTTGGAAAAGAAAATATGGAAGATGACATAGGTTCAATAGGTACATGTAAAGGATAGTCATTACTCAATTAGGATTAGACTGAAAGGGTTTTGATTTTGGGAGAAGAATAATGAGTCCTTATATAGATGAAGATTGACTCATATTTTCCTAATTTGGAAGGATCAAGAATCTAATGAATAAATCTTTCCATTAAATTCAAATCAAATCAATCTCAAAACTATATGAATCAAATCTCAATCCATAATTGATCATAATAATAATTGGTTTTGTGGGAAAAAGTAAAGGGAGGCTTCCCTTTATATAGGAGATGGAAGATTTCCTAAATAATGAAAGATTAGATTCAATGAATTAAATCATTCCATAAATTAAATTAGATTTGACCCAATCCCAATCCATAATTAATCACAATAATATTATTTTAAAATAATATCTAATATTTTAAATACTCTTTAAAATAGATTTTATAAAATCAAATATAAAAAATATTGATAAGAATAATTCAAATATTCCTAAATGTATATTTTCATAAATACAAATCTCATCTAAAATAACATAACAATAAATTAAGACTAAATCTAATCATAATTTCGAATTGACCACATCTAAATCCAATAATATCTAATAATTCAGTAATATTTAAAAATAGATTTTTATAAATAAAAACTTAAACATAATTGATAATAGAAAATTAATAAGTTTAAAAGTATATTTGTTTTTATAAAAACAAAATCAAATTTTAAAAAATAATTTGACAAATCCCTTCGTCAATACAAATATCTTTTATAGAATTGAAAAAAAAAACTTTATTTTCTAACTAGAAAATATAAAACTAAAAATAAAAAATTCGGGAAATGGGCTTACAAATCTACCCACCTTAAAAAAAATTTGTCCTCAAAATTTCAAAGGATATGATTAGGCATGATTAAGAATATAATCAAGAAATGATACGATTAACGATCAAAATAGGTTAAGCATAATCGTGGATTGAATCGAGAGCTCAAGAAAAGATATGATTTAACACGATCAAAATATAGTAAAAAAGGGTTAGTCAAAACCTAGTCTTGGTTAAGGATAGAATCGAAATAGGATTTTCTCAATAAGAAAAGTTATTAGGCACGATTATCTATTAACCAAAATCATTCGGACACGATAATAGAATCAAACTCTAGGAAAAGATGCGAATTGGCTTGATCAGAATATAATCAAGATAGTCTAGTCGCGATCAAAATTGTTTAAGAATGATCAAATCAAAATTATTTCGACATGATTCACTATTTAACCGAAATCATTTAGACACGATTATCAAATCTAGATAAAATTATGTATCTAGTAGAAAGAAATCGTTTAAAAGATTACTAGAAAACCAAATAATGATATAAAGATAAAAGATAAGAAAGAAAGGTTCAAGAAAGGAAACGATAAGAACTAAATCAAATTCAAGTGATGGTGCATGAAATAGTGAACTATGAAAATCAATAGTCATATGCCAAAAAGGATGTAGTCTCTTTAATATTCAAAAATTGTAAGCATATCCGAAGTCATTTTATCGAGAATTTATGCCTCGCTAGTGTACATCTGGCTGCAATAAACCCTTGGTTCCATGACTCAAATAAGAATACGGTATCGAATGCCCTATCAACTCTATCCAATATTGACATAATGACTCAAAGATCAAAATAGGGCAACTGGACACAGTTTTAATATTATTCGAAAACCTACGCTTATTTGAAATTACTTCAACTTAGGGGTCATGCCTTGCCAGTGCACTAGTGGCTGTAGTGAACCCGCGGCCTCCATAATTCAAATAAATGGGGACAGTGTGTATCTATCTTGTCATTGTAAGTCATCAAAAATTATTTCAACTATATCTATAAGAATTTTAAAGGAGCTTCTAAAAATTCAAACAAGTCGATCATGATAGAAAAAGTTTAAGTATCTATCCTTGAAATGGAAGTCTCAATTTTGAAAACTAAACGATCGATTAGGAAGAAAATGATCAAAGACGAAAGAAATATAAATAATATATATCTTGAATTTAAAAAAATGCAGAATAAATATATAAATAATTGAATCAAGTTAGGCTCAAAACTCAATCGATGGAAATAGAATATTGACTCTTAGAAAAAAATTATCATGGCCAATGGGAATTAAATACAGACTTTATGATAGAATGATAATGATTAGAGGGAAGAAAATAAGATTGCACAAATGATCAAGATTAGGAATCGAATCCTAGGAAGTCCTAATTTACCAAGAGAATAGCCTATCCACCTTTGATCCTACCATCGTGTCAAAACACAATAGTACATCCTTCTAGGAAAATTTCTCAAGTTATCTAATAGGATTTAGAATGCAATAAATTCATACATAAATCATATGGCCTATGTAGCAATCTTAACTACCCAATAATCAATTCTATGGGTTGCCTACGGTAACACTTGTCCTAGGCCTAGTTATTTTTCTAAAATTAAATCAACCTAATTGTGAATGAGCATCCTGGTCGCATGCTCGCAATAGTACAACTTAAGTACTATCACGAGTTCACACAATTTTATGAAAACGGACCTGCATGGGCCACCAAAAAAACTTGTAACGACCTGCTCTCACTTTTCGGGATACAAGTACGTAGCCAAGTCCAGCCTATGCCACAACATCGGCGGTAGTACGCTGTCTAGGTCTCAATATCAATATTAAATACAACAAAATTATATTTAATTGCTCATTCACAATAATTGTATTATTTACAAATCCAATAATATTATAAATATGATTTTTTGGGAACAAATCTGCTAAACATTTAAATAAAATAACTATCTAAGCTATCTAGAATCTAAGATCGGCCTCCAAGGTCTCTATCTCTCCCGTATAGTCCATATCGCAAAAGTAGGAAGCATACCAAGTTACCTACAACGATCCAGTCAGGAAAGAAGCAAAGTACAATCATATTGTATTTATGTAACTTAATACAAAATAAAGCTAGATAGTAGAGATGCAATGTAATAGTAAAAGAACATGATATGAACTAAAAACAATAATATGTACAAGAAACTACTAGTAGGAACATGTATGAACAAGACAACTGTAAAATGAACATGAACAAGTAGATTAATCAAACAGTGCTTTGAAATACCTTTCGATATGTGAACGGCTGGGCTAATACGGCACATCATACGATGGCTATCCACATTTTTTGGTATGGCTAACTGATACATGAGGTGTATGACTTAGTTATAATTCATTAAACATTCATTAGGGTTTATTCACATATCTACTAGCATTTTCCTTCCGACTCACTAAATAGTCAATAAACGAGCAATGATACAATCAAGCCTATCGTGTCACAATCGTGTCTCAATATGATACTCAATGGAACACAATAAAAGATAGTATTATAATATAATAAGCACATAAAGCAATTGTGTACTTGTTTCAAGTTAAGTTTCAGTTGACGTGTGCGACAAAATCTCGATTTGGTTGAAAGTTGATGTAATTATGGCTAACCGCTACTAATTCAAGAAATTATCAGTCAAATCTGAGTTCGATGAATTAAATAAAATAATAAACAAATTTCTAAATTTTTAGAAAATTTATATTTTATAGATCTCTGTGTCAGCTTTCCAAAATTTCAAACGGATCGTAAATCAGAGTTCGAGATCTCTCGAAATCTCGAAAACCGTACGAATCAATTTTTGGACAACTGGCACTCAAATAAATCTCCAAAAATTCATACATAAAATTTCAAAAAACAAATTACATAATAAAAAACTAACCTTGATAAGGCTCTAACAAAAAAAACTAGAGGTCAAACGGAGTACGAAGTTGGTCGCAACGGCTTCGTGAAGTTGATATAGCTTCAAAAAAATGAGGCTGAATTCATGACGAATTTTGGCCTATTTTGGACAAAAAAGAGAGAAATTTTATAAAAGAAAATATGGGAGATGACATAGGTTCAATAAGTATATATAAAGGATAGTGATAGTTATTACTCAATTGGGATTAGATTGAAAAGGTTTTGATTTTTGAAAAAGAATAAGGACTCCTTAAATAGATAGATTGGCTCATATTTTCCTAATTTGGAAGGATCAATAATCTAATGAATAAATCTTTCCATTAAATTCAAATCAACCTCAAAACTATATAGACCAAATTGCAATCCATAATTGATCATAATAATAAGTAGATTTGTAGGGGAAAAAACAAAGGGAGGCTTCCCTTTATATAGGAGATGGGAGATTTCCTAAACAAGGAATGATTAGATTCAATGAATTAAATCCTTCCATAAATTAAATTAGATTTGACCCAATCCCAATCCATAATTAATCACAATAATATTACTTTAAAATAATATGTAATATTTTAAATAATCTTTAAAATAGATTTCATAAAATCAAATCTCAAAAATATTGATAAGAATAATTCAAATATTCCTAAATGTACATTTTTGCATAAATACAAATCTCATCTAAAATAACATAGCAATAAATTAAGACTAAATCCAATCGTAATTTAGAATTGACCACATCTAAATCCAATAATATTTAATAATCCAATAATATTTAAAAGTAGATTTTTATAAATATAAACTTAAACATAATTGATAATAAAAATTAATAAGTTTAAAAGTATATTTTTTTTTATAAAATAAAATCAAAATTTAAAAAATAGTTTGACAAATCTTTTCGTCAATACAAATATCTATTATTTAAAAAAATTTATTTTCTAACTAGAAAATATATAAAACTAAAAATAAAATAAATAATAATAAAAATTCGGAAAGTGGGCTTACAACTACCCATTCTACTGCAGTTCACACTGCATTCACCCCCTTGCAAAACCTACACTAGCAACTATTTCTACCTGCTAGCTTAACAAATACAAAATTACACATGCACACTATGTTACTGTTGCTGCCTAGCATTGCTGCTGCTAATGCACTGCAGACCACTTTTCCTACATGCAGTCATGTACTACACTCAGCTCTCTAGATTTCTACTCCTATCTGCACCTCTATATACACACACACATACATGTGCGCACACACACACGCACACACACTCTAATTCACACCCACATAGGCTAGGTACACAATTAGATATACCTATCCTACACTATATGATACCTAAGACACATTGACACATATGACACTCACATAAATGCATAATACCAAATACTTGGTGTGCACCACCCTAATACGCACAAATCTACGATACTCTTGTAACACGCCCAAGATACCTATACCAAACATTGTTCGACTCTACCCAAATTACATGAACAGATCTAAAACATAAATTAGAGCCTAATTAGAACAATATATAACAATTATAATGTGTCATAGAGAATTTGATATGTGTGTCAAAAGTGTTGGAGAAAAAAACCCCAAAGTGATTACATATCTTGGCGTATCCCCATACGGCCTACTCATATCCCATTGTGGACACGGATCTAGCCACACATAACCAAATTAGGCCTAAATAGATCTAAATTACCAAATAACAAACACTTGGTGCACCAATCTCGAAATTCTCCTAAATTGGACACAAAACTCAATATAGCTTCTATATTAGGGATCCTTAGAGGCCAATTCTGCCTCCTATAGGTAGTCCTAGTCCATGGGTGGGTTCCTAATGATCAAATTGAACAATTAGAGTCTAAATAAAGAAAAAATTGAGATGTATACCTATTGGGAAATGGATTCCCATTGTAAAGCCTGATGGACACAATTTGGACACGATCTCCTAGCCGAAAGCCTTCTCCACTAGTGCTCCTAGCCACCAATCTCCTATGCTTCTCCAAGTGATGGAAATGAAGAGGATTAGAAAGAAATTGAAGTGGAATAATGGAAAAATGGATCAATTTGGGGAAGAACATCAAATGAGAATTAAATGGCACAAATAAAGAGGAAGAGAGAATGCTCTCCCTTCTAATAGGTCTGACTACCTATTGCTCCCCTCTATGCAATGGAAAATGACCAACATGCACCTCCAAGTTTGTCATGAAGGCTAATCTAATTAGTGGAAGCTTCTAATCCTATTATGGTAATTAGACTAATCTCTATTTATCAAATGGAATGACTAAATTGAGTCTAATCTAAAGTGTTGGTCCGAGTATCATGTCAAATCTGATTGGGTCCTCTAACATGAGTCTAATAAATAGGCTAGTCCACTAACCAACTTATCACATGGTCTATTCTAATTAGCTAACACACAACCAATACATATAATAATAATAATAAATATTATCATTATTAATATAATTATCAAACAATTATTGAAATGACAAAATAATATCCCTCTTCCGGAATTAGGTAGTTACACAACCCATAAAGACGACGGTATGAATGATCATGATTTTTTAAATAATCCTTCAGTATGCGACTTTGATGCTCTTCTGCTTGCACTTGGTCTAGTTCTTCCTACCTTTATTAGGATATCTTAGTTACCTTCATTACATCCTCCCAAGCATTATGAAGGAGGGTCTACTTAGTCCTATAACATCTTCTTTGGCTACTTCCTTCTACTATCTCCAATAATAGCATCATAATGTTCACTTGACCTCATTTTACCCTAAAGAGAGTTTTATTGACTAAACTCTACTCTATTTGGTTTCTTTCTCCTATCATAAGCGTAATGTTGTCAACTCTTATTCAAAAAGCGGTCCTCATGTTTTAGTGGTCGCAATTTCCTAACTAGGTGCTCATAAGAGCTATAGGGTCGTTAGAAGATCTAATCCAATATTTATATAGGTTGTACCCTTTCACCATACAAACACTATAACAATAGCAATACCCCTATCTAGTTGCATGACTAGGCTATGAAATAATTATAGGCACATCTAATTCTAGTTGTACTTTAGGGTAAATGGGTCAGTGAATCCATTTATAGGCCTTTTTATTTAAAGTCAGTCTTCTTTCTATAGTCTAAAACTATCAAACCAATATAATCTGGCTATTTATGAGAAGTGTTTATCCTACTTTTTTTCCTTGATGTGGTTAAGCACCTTCTTCTAAAACTTCATAAAGCATGGGCTTACATCGTTTGACGATGATTTGTTTTAGAGGGAAACACTAAGCATGGATGTTCATTGTTCTAAAACTTTAAAAGACGAGAAACAATGATTCAAGAAATCAATGAGGGAATGATCAAGCACAAATACGAAGTTCAAGGACGTTAGTATAATTCAAATAAAATTTCAATATAAGTTGTGGATAGAGGTTATAATTATTCTTAATCTTGTCGCAGGCTCATTCAGTATAGTAACATAACCAAGACAATATGTTCTGACCTGCATGGGTGTGACTACCACATTTTCAGAATAGGGATATTTTTATCTTTTCCTTTTTTTTTACCAATTTAAGAATTTTCATGATTGGTATTGTTGCATATAATTAAATATAAGTTGTAGTTAGTTGCTAGTTGTTAGCTACTAGTTAGACTAGTTGTTAGTAAACCTAGGTAAACCCAACTAGACTTGTCATGACACCATTAGTGAACCCATTAGTTAATCTTGGTGCACCCATTAATTAGAGAACAATAAGTAAGAAAAAACCCTTAATAGAACCTTTTCTAATTAAACCCCTTCTTAAAATAAACCTTTATGACTCATTGTGAGGCCTTATTAGATATTTTACATTGCAGTTAGGGTTGGAAAACATGGCTGGTCATATACCCTATAAAACCCCTTTTTGAGTTCATTTATTAGCCTCCACAAACCCTAATTTGCCTCATCTCCATTTTCTCTTCATTTGAGAAGAAGAACCAAATTCCATCATTTCCAAATTAATTTCCAACCCATTCCTAGTGTCATCTCAAGGAGGCTAGAGCTTGGACTAGCAAGGAGAAAGCAATGGAAGGAGTAGAGCGTGAAGAAGGTGTACACTCTTGAAGGTTGTGTCCACTAGTGCCATTACATTGGGAATCCATCTTCTAATAGGTAAAATCTAAATTTAACCCTTGTAATGATTCTAATTAGTGTCAATAGTCATTTAGAAACCACCCATGCATTAGGGCTACCCATGAGAAGAAGCTTGGGCTTCATTTGACCCATTTGGAGACTTTTACATAGAGTTTTTGTACCATTTTTGGAAAAACCCAAAAATGGTACACCAAGAGTTTGTCATTAGGTGGCCTAAGTAGGTTTGTTAGAGTGTTGTAAGGCTAGCTACGTGTCCACAATTGGATACGGTAGGACATGGGATTAATTTGGCAATTTTTTGGACTCCTACACTTGTGGTGCACATGCTCTATTACACATGACATTTGGCACTAGCTTAGAAATATCCTAATTATATTCTAGTATATATTTTAGGCTTGCCTATGAAATTTGGTAGGATTTATATAAGGTTTGATAGAGTGTCTTGGGCGTATACTAAACTTGTGCACCAAGTGTTCGATACGTGTATAGGAATTTTTATGTCCTATTTGAGTCAAGATTTTAGGTACATGTCATAAATAAGATACATGGTGTGCTGTCATGATATCGCATAAGACGCATAGTTAGATTTGAATATACATGTGTGTGTATATGTGACTATACATAAGTAGTTGTGTATGCACATGGAGGTAGGTGCCTAGGTGGGTGGTAGTGTGTGTGTGTGTGTGTGAGACTGTGGACACACACATATTGCCTCTTATGTGTAGCTGCTATAGTGTATGTGTTAAAAGAAATGTAGGGTCATATAGATGGTGAGATAGTGAGTGTAGGGATATTGTGGATAGAGGTGAGTGTAGGGTTATAATAGTCATCTAAAATAAATCGTTAATTAGTTGTAAATAAATTTTTTTAGGTTCCTTGGACTCTCCAGGCTTGGACGTGGGACCAGATCATTCTCATCAGATTCCTGATCCAGGCAAGTGTACATTGCCATATTTGTACTTCAGTTTCCATATTTAAATTTAAATATCTATTATGCTTATGTTAGTACATCATCTAGGGCCGTGTTCGGTACTTCGCGTCCAATATTTTCATTTATATGTTGGTAGGCATTTTAAATATTACTAGAACTAGAATAATTCCAAGGACATAATTTCCAAATAAGGTTTATCCTTTGTAATGGTGTTATACCCATATAGTTAGTACATAACAGTTTTTGGGTCCTAAGATCTTATGTATAGTTTATATATATATAAATATATGAGCCTATGACCTATACATGATTTTATATAGGTTTGTAGATTATTAGGTTACCTCCATATTTTACACATTTAAATATTTGTTTTAATTATTAAAAGTAACATGTTAGCATTATACAAAATATAGGAATATATGTGTATTAGGAAATATTTAGGTAAAACCCTAACCGAGAAGCCTAAAGCTTTTTCCTAAATCCTTAACACATTAAGACCCAGTGTGCTATTGAATAAGCCTAATCCGGCGGGTGAGAAATTACCTAAAACCCGAACCATTTATACGAAAACCCAAACCCTATAACCAAAGAACCAAACCTTCCTTATACTTACTGTTGTCGGATCCGTCTAACCAACCTGACCTGCACCCGCCAACCTATAAGTTCAAAACCTCCATGTTCGTCATCTTCACGACGAGTACACTCTAGCTTCCTGCAACTCGTAGGCGACTGGCGCCTATGCCTGTACGGGCAGACAGACCAATAGTCTATCTCAACCATCTCCCTATTCATTTAACTCTCCATTCTCTACTTCTATATAGGTTCACATTGGTCCCTCATCACCCTAGTAGCCGACTCTATCGAACTCCTTCTTCTCCAGGCCTTTCCTCCCCCTCGTAGGACGTCACCGTTGACTGGCCAGTGCTCTGTCGCCCGCCGCCAGGCCGACAGCAGCGGATCGCTGTTGTTCCTCTACGACGTGTTGACAGCCCGCTTGCGGCTGTGCATCGTCCATCGTCGCATTATGGCCACGTGCCTCCGCACACCATCTCCGCCCCGCACTACAGTCTCCGTCGCAGGCTACGGGACCCTGACGAACCACCCTGCACGCCACTACCCTGGCTACGGTGCCCATGAGTACAGCACATGGCAGCCGCAGCTGCTGTGTGTTCCGTCTCCGGCGACCCATGTACGGCCATGTCTCTGGCCACTTTACGACAGCAACCTCCATGTACCATCGACGACCACCAGTACCCCATCCTGGCACGACCCCGCTCTTTCCGGCCATCGTATGAGTCAATTTCGACTTCGGAGTCGAAATTCCGTCGAGACGCGCGAGTTTTGAACTCAGAAATTATGCTTCGTCGTATCGACTTTGGACGTATTTTCTGGATAATCTGAACGTTGGATCATCAATCTGATTCTTCCATCTCAATCTCGATATATATCCCTTCGCTTTCCTAAAATTTCAACCTTTATTTCGATTATTTGATAGTGATAGATAAAAACTGGCCACCAAGTTGACCGTTTAAATTGTATTATTTTTGGACAGTTTCATGGAGCCAACTTTGCGGGTTCATGTCTCCATCATCGGAGCTTCGATCGATGAACCACCAACTCCACAATGCACCAGGTATAACCATGTTTGTGCCATAAAATTTTTAGCTTCACAGGATGTTGTTTGGTTGGTTGAAATCGACGCCAAAGTTGGCCTCTCGAAACCGTAAATTTCAACTTGTAAAATTCTAATTTTGGACCCGAGACTCCGAATTCCTATTCTTACGCCACCAGTGGACTCATGGCATCGTTCTAGCTAAAATTCATATAAGATTTACTAAGTTTGGAGCAAAGTGGCCCTGGCACGCATTTTGGTACAAATCGGGTCCCTTTGTCTGAATCAACGGATCATTTTGAGATCGGCTAATCGGAATCAAATTCTGGATATACTATTGGGTTTGTATTGTCATTCTGGACTCGTTGACTTATAATTTGCTAGATTTAGTGGACTTTAGCTTCGGCATGCATTTTCGTGCAAATCGGGTTCCCCGGGTCAACGGGTCATTTTGAGATCGGCTCATCGGAATTCAATTCTGGATATACCGTTGGGTTCGTATCATCATTATGGACTCGTGGACATATAGTTTTGCTAGATTTAGAGTACTAGATTTAGAGAACTTTTATTCTGGCTTGTTTTTTGGTGCAAAGTGGATCCAACGACAGACATCGTTTTGATCCGAAATTATCGTTTTACCCATGTGTCCAAATTGGACTTGTGGATAGGATATACTAGCTAATTTGTCCATTTTGAAAATATTGGTGATGTTTGTTTCATCATCCGACGATGTCTGTAGATTTTCCTTTATGTATCACCCTTAATTATAATTAATTTCTATTCATGTTAGTATTTCAGAATTCGTACGTCAAAAACTGAGATCAGTCGATTCCAGTGATCTCATATCACTGAAATTGACTAGGTGACCATGTGGATCACCAATATAAGATTGTTAACCTTACGTTTGATTATTTTGTCTCGATTTACGAGTTGTAGGTTTCGTTGTACGAATAACGAGGTGCAAACTTGATATTTTAAATCTACCACGCATATTATTAGCAATAATGATCATAGTGACTAGTGTGACCTAGTTCTAGACAATATAATTAATAAGTGTCTTAGATAGCATAAGGTAATAGGTGACTAGAAATGACCCAAGCTCCCTAGGTGGGAGTTATTAGTCATATGTGTACTATAGTATGTGATATATATTATTTATGATTTGGATTAATAGATATTTGCATGGAGTATGGTTCTCATGGATAATGGGATAGACTTTGGTACTGCAGTCTCAGCACAGTTCGAACAACTCCAGGCAAGTGTATATTACAAATCTTGTACTTCAGTTTAAAGTATTTAGCTTTTAAATACCTGCTTGATTATATTATTGCAACACCTAGGACTGTGTACGGTACTTTGTCTCCGAATCACATTCAGGTGTCGATGGTTGTTAGCGCCATCGGGTATCGATACTAGAAATTCACATTTGTGGTACCATGACAAATCATTGTGGGGTACACTCTGACCCTAGGACATGTTCATCTGATACTACATACTAACGGATTCTCGTATTTGATTACGTATTGCTATACGGAAGCCCATGTTGATACTAGGACGATGACATAAGATTCTTACACTATATTTACTATTATGACTCGATGTCATAGCTAGAGGATCTGGCCGAACGACTCATGGATGCGATTCGTGAAGTCACATAGGAGGGAAGAACATATACTGTGCGCTTGGGCTACTTTTCTACAGAGTATGTCGTTGCCTCATTACCAGAGCCTCGACATTTTTATAGTTTGCCACAGCTTCCTTACCGAAACTGTGGGGTATTTCATAGTTTGCTGGAGTGCCTATTAGGTCTCTGGGGTACACCGTGACAGCCCGCATGTTCGAGTGATGTTCTCTGTACGTCCAGCCTACGCTGCAGTGTCGGCGGTAGAATGCTGTCCTAGGTCACAACATCTAACAATATAATGCTAAACAGTTTATACTCCCCGAATGGGGGTGACATAGCAGAAAGTAAACTCAATCACAACTAAGGCAGGAAGATAAGATAGAAGATAGATAGATAAATACTGCTGAAAGGAAAGGAAATCCACAAGTACAAACAGAGAGTCTAAGTGTCTAAGATAGATACATATCCCAAGTATCAAATATATACAATCATCCAGAGAGTAATGTAAATGAAAACATCCTAGTCTAGAGGTGTGTCATCCACTGCTAGTGGGACCTGCTGCTGGTCCAGGTCCAACATCTCATCTAAGGTAGCACCGTAAAAGGTATCCACACAGGCCTCCTCCTCATCCTCTATAATATTTTCAACAGGTCCAGTCAGGACAGAAGCGAGTACAATACATCTCAACAGATAATAGCAGGTTAGAAAATATAATCATGCAGTAAAGTAAGATACAAGAACTGAAAGAAGTACAGGATGTAAACAAAGAAAAACTATAATAGAAATATCTACTATAAATAGAGAACTATCAGTGGCTAGTGAGTCAGAGTACAATATTAACATGTGAATGGCATAGGAGATTCTGGGAACTATACTATGGAGTGATCTGGGAACTACACTACTTGGATATTATTCACATGTCTACTTCTACTCCCCGTACCCCCAATCAATATACAAGGATCCAGCCAGGTTATGTTATGATTCCATGTAATCGCCCACAAGGGGTGATACATGGTAAGCCCATAAATGGGTGATCTGGGAATGCCCATAAATGGGTGATTCAAAGAACACTCTGTGATCATGAGAGTATATGTCACAAGTGATCAATGAACCGTGAAGCATAGTGATACGCCATATAAGTGAAACACACAGAACATGTTGTATACGATGCTCCCTGAGGAGATAACATCTCAAGTAGGGATCCATATAGTACTAATCCGTCTGACCAACGTGACAGTATCAAGGAAAGTAATTTAAAGCAGAAAAATAATTCTAAACAGGATATGAAATGTGTGAAACCCATCATTTTCGTATTTATTTATTAGAGTTTATTATTATTATTATCAGCGTTTCCTAAAATTATTATTATTAATATTACTATTAATTATTTTTGGGTGAAAAGGATTTTTGAGAAAAATAAATATAATATGGATTTTTGTTTTCGAACCCAGACCCAGGCCTGAACCAAACCCAATCTTTTCCCTCTATTTAAAATCTGGTTTTGACTTGGTTAAATATTAAAAAAAAAATTTTAAAAAAAAAATATATATATATATAATAAAATTAACTTTGTGCTGGCCCCGAAGGACCATCATTTGGAGTACGTGACTTTTTCCCTCCCCAACTCATTCTCCACCATACGTTTCCCAACGTTACAACCCAACTCTTCCACTCCCCCCCCTCTTATAACTCCCCACAGCATTAAACCCCACTCTCCCCTTTATTACTCAGCACTTTCCCCACTCTCTCTCACGATCTTTTCTTCACAGAAGAGACAAGAAACTCACATCTCAACACTCTTCCTCACATAATTCCTCTCTCTCCCTCTCTGTTCCTTTCCAACGAAACCCTCACCATAACTCCTCTTCTTCAAACCCCCAAACTTCACTCCACCAAACTTCTCCACCTAACCCCATCCCCGAGCTCGTCGACCGCCCCCGTCGCCGCTGTCTCGTCGGCTGTGCTCCGACCGACTTCCCTCGGCGCCTCTCCAGCCACCTTCCCTCGCGTCTCCGGGCCGTCCGCGCGCGAGCCCTCTCCGGCGATCCCCGTTCCAGCGCCCGCGTCGAGCGCCCCAGCGCGCGGCCCCTTCCGCGCCTACTCCGGTGTCCCCGCTCCGCCCGCGAGCCTCTCCGCCGGCCACCGGGACCCGCACCCCTTTGCCCCTCCGCGTCGGCCTACTCCAGCGCCGACGTCGACCCGCGGCCCCCTCTCCCGTGGGCGACCCCCTTTTCTGCGCCATCTCCGGCGCACCGCCGTTCCGGCCAAGCCGCGCCAGGTCCGGCCAGAACCTCGCCGGGTTTTCCGTCCGGCGATCCCCCTCCTGTCCCGCGCGCGACCCTCCCCGCGCTGTCCCGAGCTCGACGGCGCACCCCCGTCGTCCAGATCTGCGGATCTCCGGCCGTCCGTGCCCCTCCCGCGGGTCCAGCGCTCTCCGGCGCCCTCCTCGGCGAACCTGAGCCGATCTGTGGTCGCCGTGCCCCGGTC
Organism: Iris pallida; assembly: GCA_029216955.1. Classification (NCBI taxonomy): domain Eukaryota; kingdom Viridiplantae; phylum Streptophyta; class Magnoliopsida; order Asparagales; family Iridaceae; genus Iris; species Iris pallida. Next base: position 161,130 of record JANAVB010019600.1, on the reverse strand, counting down.
TAGCACCTCTCTTCACCCGTGGATCCGTCCCCCGTCGATCTCGGCCGTTTTCCCGCTGTCTATGGCTTTCGCAGCGCATCGTAACGCTGTCCGGAGACTCTCGAGTCCATGACGGCGCGTCTCGAGTCCGAGGCCACCCTTCGGACTCCGTCATCGAGCCTCTCGGTAAATTTCTTGATAATCAGAGTAGTTCGTCCCTCCCGTGTCGAGTCTATGATGATAATCGGTCCCCGGTTTCCCTTTGGGAAATCCGGTTAGCTGCGTAGTATTTTCGGTTAGCCGCGTTAGTATATTTTCTGTGATTTTTATCTGCTGGTTGTGTGGTTTGGTTTGATTTTAGGATTCCCGGGTATTTCGGGAAGTTCTGTGGATTGGAAAATTATTCTGGTGGTGTTGGAAATTAGTTTCGGTGGATATTTTGGGATTATTATTTGGGATGGAATATTTGCAGGTTTTCCGTGGCGCATTTCCCAGCTTTGGGTTTGTCCCAAAATAGAGGAAGTGCTGCCCAAATTTTTATAAAAACTATATTATATTGATTTCAAAATTGGATTTTCGGAAATGAATTTTAAACTGATTTTCGGGCGACGACCGTACCGGTCGGTGGGCCCCGGCAAAATGCAAACGCACCGGTCCGACCGGGCGTTGAGGTATTAGCCGAATTTTGAAGAATGGACCGAGTCTGAGACTCTTAGTTTCATTTTTAATTATTTTATTTAATATTTAGGCTATTTACTATAGTTAGTTAATTACCGTACTTTATTTAATAATTTAAGTTATTTTCTCTTATTTGATGTAAAAGAAAATTATACAGGGCATAAGCCCACCCTAGGACCATTAGTTGTGCCAATGTATTGTGTAGCATAGTTTTATTTTATTTTTATTTTTCTGGTGGATGTGGAATTTGGGTGGTTTTTGATTAGACGCAAAATCGACTGATTAATTAAGAATTAATTAATATGGATAAAATATTAGAAAATAACTAGTTTACGATTTATCACTAAAGGAAAACTGTATTTTTATATGTATATTACAAAAACTCAAAGTTTTCCAAAGTTAAATTGATTCTCGTGGTTTTCCAAATAATCCAATTAACCGGCTTAATCAACGCACGTAGTTGCGACGTAATCGTTAGCTGTAGATTAATACAACATAAAACCTGACTAGGACATGACTACTAGAGATTGCAACTAGCACACTTAGTCTGGTTATTCAAGGTTCTAAGTCGAGTTCTCAACTGTAGGAACTCGAAGTTACAACTGACGTTCCTCCTCGGTACCGACTCGTCTATCCAGTCACAATAACAAAGGCAAGTGCAGTTATGTCTATTTGGTAATTTATCTAGTAATTGTTTTATTGCAATTTTAAACCACATTGCTACACGGAACTCTCTCCTAGATTTCGAATATTGACTCATTGATTGAATCTGATTGACTCGGGATATTGGGGGAGTAGTGTAGCGTCTATGACCAATACCCCTATATTGCATCATTGATTGTGCGAGCTGATTCCTCCTATACACGAGGATAGGCCGGTCCGTATCATTAGGATATAATTGAATCATCCCAAGCCGGTCATAGTTCGTTACCTACTCAAATCACATTGTTTTCAATTGTAGAATTGTTGAAAAATATTGTTAAAGTATTTGAAATTGTTTAACATTGCAAATTTCAAATTATTATTTGAATTATTGGATATTCGTAATTGTACTTTGCTTCCTCCTGACTAGAGACAACATTTTAGGTATCACTGAGGATGAAGAGCTATACTATAATAGCTATTATGACCCGGTCCTCTACCCTGCGAAGGTACCAGAGCCGTCTCTGGAGGACGCTGATCCTGGGACTACAGAACCAGATGCTTAGATAGATTTTCTTTTCTGCATTTTCTCCTTTATTTGGAGTTTGTAGTTTATTTCAGCATTTCATTTCCAGTTGTACTTCTAAATATTTTATTAAACAAAGTTTCAAATTCCGAATAGAACAGTTGTGACAAATGTACTTGTGTTGTTGTGAATACCTGCAATGGAACAGCTTACTGCCGCCGTCTCAACAACGGTGCAGGCTGGGCATGATCCGATTCGACCCAAGAAATTGGGACCGGGTCGTGACATGTTTTTAGTGGTGGCCCATGCAGGTCTGAACAACAACTTAGGAAAACATACCTAGAAACAATTAGAACACTAGAACATCAATTTGTCACAACATAGGACCGAAATATATTATAAATAAATATTTTTGTTTGATTATAGACTGGTAGGATACCTTGCTTATGTTTGCATCCTAAACCATCCAGAGAATAACCGTTGACCAAATCCTGCTGGCGATGAGGTGTCATCTCCGGATCATACCCCATCTCCTCAACCAAGTCTAGGGTTGTTTCCCTCGCGGCTGTTTGACCGTCCTCATAGTGTATCCAGTGAAGTTTTCCCTACACTGGCGAATCCTACCTCATCTCAAACTGAATTGCATTTCCCTGGTAGATTATTCATTTTGTTGCCCCACCAGTACCAGCAATCATCTTCCAAATGGTTGTCCTATTTCAAGAAATCCTGGAGTTCCAGAAAGCTCAAGATGAAGCCCAGCAGAAACAGATGAATATCACGAGAGAAGACATGAAGAACGTCAATGATGTAGCCTTAGTTATCTCTAACCAAGTTAGAGCAGAACTTTTGTCCTAGGAAGGATACCCTTGAATCTAGAAGATATTTGGGTCCCATCAAGTACTCTACTTCCGGCAGCCTTGTCGTAAGAAGCTATGGGCTTGTAACTACTGCAAGAGGCCTGGTCATCAGACCGTTAGTTGCCGCAAGAGATTGGGACAATGTTTGGCATGTGGATCTGCTGAACATCGGGTAAAGGACTGCCCCTTATCTTACCATCATACCAGAATACCTATCCCAGCAACACCTGTTAGGCCACAACCTAGGGACCCTTTTTCTATCCAGCAGACCTTGCCTCCTACAAAGGCATGATACAGACTCGAAGTTCATAGAAGATGAAGGACCAGATCAATGAAGGCTCTAGGATTTATCCAAGATAGAACTTCACCTTAAGGAACACCTATCTTGTTTGTGCCCAAGAAGGATGGAGCAACGGATGTGCATCGATTACCAGACACCAAAGAACAAGTACCCTCTGCCCGGATCGAGGATCTGTTTGATCGGGTTATGTGGAGTTAGGGTGTTTTGAAATTTGACTTAAGATTTGACTACTATCAAATCAAAGTCAGGAAAGAGGACATTTCCAAGACGGCGTTCAAACACCAAGTATGGGTAGTTTTCTGTGGTCAGGACGTTAGACTGACAAATGCTCCTGCTGTGTTCATGAATCTCATGAACAGAGATTTTCATGAGTATTTGAATCCGTTTATCTTCTCCATCGATAACATTCTGATATATTTGAAGACTGAAGAAGAGCATGAAGAACACCTGAGGAAGTTTTGGAAACTTTGAGAAAAAAGAAGTTTGGTAAGTTATCTGAACGTGGATTGTTGACAAGGTGGATTTTTGGCCATGTTGTCAAGAGAAAAAATTTTGATGGAAGATAGCTGCTGTTGAAAAGTGGTATACCCCAAGTTCAATTCGGAAGTTTCTTGAACTTGGCCGGCTACTATCAGAAGTTCGTGAAAGATTTTGCCAAGATTGCTGAGCCAATGACGAAGCACACTTGGAAGAATGAAGAGTTCATCTGAACGAAAGTTTGCCAAGCGGTATTGAGGAGCTGAAGAAGAGACTTACCACTACACCAATCATCGTGCTACCCGCAGGAACCGGTGGGTTCTCAATTTACTGTAATACCTCTGGAAGAGGACTGGGTTGCGTTCTTCAACAACATGGAAAAGTAATTGCTTACATGTGTAGGCAACTACAGACTCATGAGAAGAATCATCCTACGCCTAATTTGGAATTTGCTGCAATTATCTTTACTTTGAAACTATGGAAACATGATTTTTATGGAAAGGGAGTAAAAACTTATACGGACTACAAAAGTCTGAAATATGTCTTCACTCAGAAAGGGCTGAATGTTAGACTAAGAAGATGGTTGAAGCAGATGAAGGATTACGACATCAACCTGCAGTACCATTCAGGTAAGGCTAATGTGAATCGCTGATGCACTTGGTCGATACGGATGGCGAAGTTCTTAACCAAGGACTAGCACCTGCTAGAAGACGTCGAGAAGCTTGGACTGGAGGTTATACTACCTGGAAATAGAAGGACAGAGCTGGATGCTGATAAAGTTCGAGGCTGATGGACGAAATCAAGAGGACGTAGTTTTAAAACAAGACACTTTGCAGGCTTAGAGATCAAATGTTGGCTGGAACACTTGAGGGTTCTAACTCTGAAGAATGGTACGAGACTTTGCGTATCGACTGACAAACGGAGGAACGAGTTGATGAAAGAAATACACCAGTCGCAGTATTCCATAAATTCAGGAGATAATAAGATGTATCAGAATATGCCTCCATTGATTGGTGTTATGGAATAAAGAAGGACAATTTCAGGTATGGGATTAGATGTGAATTTGTCAACATGAGAAATTTAGCAAGAGGGCAACAAGCTTGTTGAAGCCGCTGGACAATTCGGAGTAGAAGTAGAAGCATATGACAATGAACTTTGAGTAAGGATTGCCTTGTTCCCAAGGAGGGAAGGGCACCAATTGGATTATAATAAACCGACTGACTAAGTCAGCACACTTTTTTCCTTCAAGTTGGTTTATCCACTAAGAAGTGGGCATCATTGTACGGGAAGCACATCTACCGGATTCATGGAGTACCGCGGGACGAGCAATCAGAGAGGTCAATCCAGACGCTTGAAGATGTATTGAGATTTTGTGTCTCGGAATTTGGTATGTCTTGGGAAGACCAAATTGCTTTTGGTGAAGTTTTCTCCTACCAGAGGAACAATCAGTTTTGACGGAGCTGGAAATTGAGGCCAGGAACATCAGGCCATTTGAAGTTTAAGACAAGTTGGAAGTAGCATACCAGTTAGCTCTACCAGCTAATCTTGGGAGTGTGCAACGTTTTCTACGTCACAGCTCAGACGTTACATTTCGGATCCGAGTCACATTTTGGATAATTCAGAACTGAAGATTGGAATCAACCTTTCAGTGCCAGAGGAACCATTTGCAAGCCTAGTCAGAGGTAAGAAGAAGATCAGAATTCGAGCCATCATTTATTTTCTTATCTTTTCTTTCTAAACTTGACTGATGCTGCTAAATTAGCCTAGTTTTGCAAGCTATTTTTTGTCAAGCTTGATCATGACGGTATTTTATTGGGTGCACCCACTAATATATTGTCTAATCAGGACCGGTACATGATGGTCTGATCAACCTCGTGTACTTTGGTTCGCTTTTGTATTTTTCTACATGGATGATATCATAAACCGTCTCATCCACGACTGCCTTGGAAATTCTTATTGTTGGACCTGAGTTACGGGCGTAATACCCGTACCTGTTTGATTCTCCTACCCTGCCTTTAAATTTCGAGGACGAAATTTTCTAAGGAGGGAAGATTGTGAAACCCATCATTTTCGTATTTATTTATTAGAGTTTATTATTATTATTATTAGCGTTTTCTAAAATTATTATTATTAATATTACTATTAATTATTTTTGGGTGAAAAGGATTTTTGAGAAAAATAAATATAATATGGATTTTTGTTTTCGAACCCAGACCCAGGCCTGAACCAAACCCAATCTTTTCCCTCTATTTAAAATCTGGTTTTGACTTGGTTAAATATTAAAAAAAATTTAAAAAAAAATATATATATATAATAAAATTAACTTTGTGCTGGCCCCGAAGGACCATCATTTGGAGTACGTGACTTTTTCCCTCCCCAACTCATTCTCCACCATACGTTTCCCAACGTTACAACCCAACTCTTCCACTCCCCCCCTCTTATAACTCCCCACAGCATTAAACCCCACTCTCCCCTTTATTACTCAGCACTTTCCCCACTCTCTCTCACGATCTTTTCTTCACAGAAGAGACAAGAAACTCACATCTCAACACTCTTCCTCACATAATTCCTCTCTCTCCCTCTCTGTTCCTTTCCAACGAAACCCTCACCATAACTCCTCTTCTTCAAACCCCCAAACTTCACTCCACCAAACTTCTCCACCTAACCCCATCCCCGAGCTCGTCGACCGCCCCCGTCGCCGCTGTCTCGTCGGCTGTGCTCCGACCGACTTCCCTCGGCGCCTCTCCAGCCACCTTCCCTCGCGTCTCCGGGCCGTCCGCGCGCGAGCCCTCTCCGGCGATCCCCGTTCCAGCGCCCGCGCCGAGCGCCCCAGCGCGCGGCCCCTTCCGCGCCTACTCCAGTGTCCCCGCTCCGCCCGCGAGCCTCTCCGCCGGCTACCGGGACCCGCGCCCCTTTGCCCCTCCGCGTCGGCCTACTCCAGCGCCGACGTCGACCCGCGGCCCCCTCTCCCGTGGGCGACCCCTTTTTCCGCGCCATCTCCGGCGCACCGCCGTTCCGGCCAAGCCACGCCAGGTCCGGCCAGAACCCCGCCGGGTTTCCCGTCCGGCGATCCCCCTCTTGTCCCGCACGCGACCCTCCCCGCGCTGTCCCGAGCTCGACGACGCACCCCCGTCGTCCAGATCTGCGGATCTCCGGCCGTCCGCGCCCCTCCCGCGGGTCCAGCGCTCTCCGGCGCCCTCCTCGGCGAACCTGAGCCGATCTGTGGTCGCCGTGCCCCGGTCTAGCACCTCTCATCACCCGTGGATCCGTCCCCCGTCGATCTCGGCCGTTTTTTCGCTGTCTGTGGCTTTCGCAGCGCATCGTAACGCTGTCCGGAGACTCTCGAGTCCATGACGGCGCGTCTCGAGTCCGAGGCCACCCTTCGGACTCCGTCATCGAGCCACTCGGTAAATTTCTTGATAATCAGAGTAGTTCGTCCCTCCGGTGTCGAGTCTATGATGATAATCGGTCCCCGGTTTCCCTTTGGAAAATCCGGTTAGCTGCGTAGTATTTTCGGTTAGCCGCGTTAGTATATTTTCTGTGATTTTTATCTGCTGGTTGTGTTGTTTGGTTTGATTTTAGGATTCCCGGGTATTTCGGGAAGTTCTGTGGATTGGAAAATTATTCTGGTGGTGTTGGAAATTAGTTTCGGTGGATATTTTGGGATTATTATTTGGGATGGAATATTTGCAGGTTTTCCGTGGCGCATTTCCCAGCTTTGGGTTTGTCCCGAAATAGAGGAAGTGCTGCCCAAATTTTTATAAAAACTATATTATATTGATTTCAAAATTGGATTTTCGGAAATGAATTTTAAACTGATTTTCGGGCGACGACCGTACCGGTCGGTGGGCCCCGGCAAAATGCAAACGCACCGGTCCGACCGGGCGTTGAGGTATTAGCCGAATTTTGAAGAATGGACCGAGTCTGAGACTCTTAGTTTCATTTTTAATTATTTTATTTAATATTTAGGCTATTTACTATAGTTAGTTAATTACCGCACTTTATTTAATAATTTAAGTCATTTTCTCTTATTTGATGTAAAAGAAAATTGTACAGGACATAAGCCCACCCTAGGACCATTAGCTGTGCCAATGTATTGTGTAGCATAGTTTTATTTTATTTTTATTTTTCTGGTGGATGTGGAATTTGGGTGGTTTTTTATTAGACGCAAAATCGTAGCTAGAGCGTAATTTACTGATTAATTAAGAATTAATTAATATGGATAAAATATTAGAAAATAACTAGTTCACGATTTATCACTAAAGGAAAACTGTATTTTTATATGTATATTACAAAAACTCAAAGTTTTCCAAAGTTAAATTGATTCTCGTGTATTTCCAAATAATCCAATTAACCGGCTTAATCAACGCACGTAGTTGCGACGTAATCGTTAGCTGTAGATTATTACAACATAAAACCTGACTAGGACATGACTACTAGAGATTGCAACTAGCACACTTAGTCTGGTTATTCAAGGTTCTAAGTCGAGTTCTCAACTGTAGGAACTCGAAGTTACAACTGACGTTCCTCCTCGGTACCGACTCGTCTATCCAGTCACAATAACAAAGGCAAGTGCAGTTATGTCTATTTGGTAATTTATCTAGTAATTGTTTTATTGCAATTTTAAACCACATTGCTACACGGAACTCTCTCCTAGAGTTCGAATATTGACTCATTGATTGAATCTGATTGACTCGGGATATTGGGGGAGTAGTGTAGCGTCTATGACCAATACCCCTATATTGCATTATTGATTGTGCGAGCTGATTCCTCCTATACACGAGGATAGGCCAGACCGTATCATTAGGATATAATTGAATCATCCCAAGCCGGTCATAGTTCGTTACCTACTCAAATCACATTGTTTTTAATTGTAGAATTGTTGAAAAATATTGTTAAAGTATTTCAAATTGTTTAACATTGCAAATTTTAAATTATTATTTGAATTATTGGATATTCGTAATTGTACTTTGCTCCCTCCTGACTGGAGACAACATTTTAGGTATCACTGAGGATGAAGAGCTATACTATAATAGCTATTATGACCCGGTCCTCTACCCTGCGAAGGTACCAGAGCCGTCTCTGGAGGACGCTGATCCTGGGACTACAGAACCAGATGCTTAGATAGATTTTCTTTTCTGCATTTTCTCCTTTATTTGGAGTTTGTAGTTTATTTCAGCATTTCATTTCCAGTTGTACTTCTGAATATTTTATTAAACAAAGTTTCAAATTCCGAATAGAACAGTTGTGACAAATGTACTTGTGTTGTTGTGAATACCTGCAATGGAACAGCTTACTGCCGCCGTCTCAACAACGGTGCAGGCTGGGCATGATCCGATTCGACCCAAGAAATTGGGACCGGGTCGTGACAAAATGATCAGAGAATGTACTCGTCTGTATCCTGAGTATCTGAAGAATATCTACTGTTCGAGGAGTGGTGTCTGTCTCCTATAGAACAGTACAAGTCACAACATGTCTAAAATGGCAATATGAAGTTCTACTATGCATTCTACATGATTCTAGGTCAATCTAGACCAAAGTCAACTCTTGGTCAACTTGGTCAACCCTGAAAGTCAAACATAGGTCAACTATGGTCAAACTAGGTCTAACAAGTCTAAATTATTTCAACAAGTTATTCTAGGTCTAAACAAACTAAGTATATGCAAATCAAGTATCCAAGATAGCTACTAACTCATAGCCTAAGTCACTTCCTAAACCAAGCACAAAACTAAACCATAAGCTAACAAGGCACACAAACTTAGTCATATAATGTATATATATTATTCACATTCACATATTCATATACATAGATATATATAGGAAAGCTATATATATAGGCACATACATATATATATATATATATATAGAGAGAGAGAGAGAGAGAAAGAGAGGTAAAAGAGTAAGTGAGTATGTGTGTGTTTGGCATGTGTGTGAAAGGATATGTGTTAATGTTCTAAAATTTAGTGATAGGTAGGTGTATGTGACATGGGATACATGATGTCAAAGGGTGTATGAATGCACGTGTGTAAAAGGTTATATGTTAACTCAGTTTATAGAAATGCATACATACATACTTACCTTGTATACATGCATACATACATATCATGTATATTACATTTACATGATACATACATGTATACTTGTATTATATTATACTTACATTCATGCATATTAGATACTTGTATTTATATTAACATATTGCAAACATTCATTTCATTCATACATCTATGCATTGCCTACATGTTTTATACATATGCATACATTGTATATTCATATCATTTCATACATTAACATAGAGACATACAAACATACACACATCATATATTTCATACCTTGCATTACCTTACATATCTTGTTATATATTATCATTCATTCCTTTCATATATTACATTCTATATTACCTATATACATGCATTTCCTCCATTCATTCATGCTTGCATCATATACTCTACATTACCATACATATTATCATTATATATTATATTACAATATTTATACATTATGCATTCATATCTATCATTACATATATATCTTGCATTCATATCTAGCATTCATTATATACTTTCATGCATACATTGTATATCATTCTTTCATTCATGCATTGCTTATATGTATTATATTAATTGCATTCCTACATGCTTGCATTCAACCATATATATACATTAATGTAAAGAGAATATATATCATATATATATCATTTCATTCATCTAACATATCATGCTATTACATACTCTATATTCATTTAATATCTATACTACATAGGCTCATATGTTACACAAAATGCATATATCGTATAGTCACTCTTCTACTTAATATTAATACTGTACCAATTGGGCCTCTACTAAATTCTAGAACTAAAGTATGTTGTAGCCCTTCGTGTTAGCTTTCTGAAACTTCAAACGGATCGTATTTTCGTGTCCGAAAGCTTCCGAAATCGCGAAAATACCTAAATACGTTCGTCTTTCGTACAACTGACACTCAAATAATTCTACAGAAAGTTACAGAAAGAATTTGGCTTATTAAAATATATATTGGGAAAGCTAACTTTGTTACGGTTCTTTTAAAAAAAGGGAGATAAATCGGAGTTCTAAGCTAAAAGTTATGACATTTCTAGGTTGCTTTGGTTAATAAAAACGTGGATGAATATTATGACGAATTTGAGTTGTTTTGGACAAAAGGACACATATAGGCCAAGATACTTGGATACAAACATAGGTATCCAAATGAAACTCTTTCTAACCATCCTAACTAAGATCAATCCACTCTCTAACCATTCTAAAACTGAATTTAAATATCTATTTAAACTATTATCATACATACATACACATGGGGTGTCCTAATTTGGGATTTATCAAGTAGGACACAAGACACATATCTAAAATTCTCAAGAGAGCTCCAAATGGCCTCAAATTTGAATCTAAATGGGACACATGCATAAGGATGGATCCTACGAATTCAAAACTAATTTATATGCAAAGGAAATCGATTTAGAGGATGAGTTTTACCTATTGGGAGTAGAATCCCAATGAAATCCTTTAGGACACGGCTCCGATACGAAGATCCCTCAAAGTGGACACTTTTCCTTGCACTCCTCTTCCAATCCTTGGTAGCACCCTTCCCTTAGAGAATGGAAATGATTGAGGAAAGATTTGGTGAAGGAATGATTTGATTTGGAGATCAAATCAATGGGAAGGCTCTCTAAAATTGGGAAAGAACAAAAGGAAAATAAAAGAGGCAAGATTGTAATGAATGAAATGAATCATTCTCCCCTAAAGGTGGCTGCCATAAAGAGTCCATTAGGGCTAATGGGAAATGTCCTAATTGCCCCTCTCTAGTCTCATATGGTTAAGTCTAGACTAGGTTCAAGTTTAGGGTCAAAATAATCAGTTTTGAGTCTCTAACTTAACCATTCTAACATGATAAAAATTAGTTTAATTAACTAACTTAATGTTGGGTCTTGTGAGCCATGCTTAACTTAATATTGGGTCCCATCTAGAGTTCAAGCTATCCGGGTCACAATACAAGTCGGAACGAGACGAAACTCAAACCCGACTAAACAAATCCAATAAAAACAATATTAAAAATATAAAATTTTCCCAAAATATTAAAATATAAAAAATGACCAAAATCATAATACATCAATTTAAATATTATTAAAATAATCTAAAATTCACCAATTAATCAAAATCCTAAATAATTCAAAAGTCACAAAATGACCAAAATACCCTTAGCCTAAAAAGTTGTAAATAGTCATTCTAATCACATGGTTAGGTCCCCATGGTCATGGTTAGTCTCTAAGCTTGGCAAAACTAGGGATTAACTAGTTAACCATCAAAATCATAATTCAACATTTTAAATAGTTTTAAATTGATTTAAAAAAATTACCAAAAATCACAACATGAGTTAAATCTTATTATCGATTAATCAAAATTATAAAAGTTCAAAATTACCCTCATTTTAGAAAAGTGGTTGTTACAAGTCTACCCTCCTTAGAAGAATTTCGTCCTCGAAATTAAGATGGTCGTACTTCTTCTAGAGTCTCGTCCCCAACAATCAAAGTCTCAGAACTTACCTAAATCATACAATTTAAAAGAATGGCATACAGGGTCATGGCATACGGTGGTAGTGAAAGTCTCATCTAGGTATACTAGTCATGCTAAACCAAAACGGTCATAGGGTATCAAAACATACAAGCAATCAGGGGTGTTAAACTGGAAAGATACAAAAATAAAAAATCATCAAAACTGTAAGGCAGTCTACTATCCAATATGAAAACTGGTACTTATCAGAAAATAAAATAAGATAACTACCAATTATCTATAAAGGGGTACTATTCAAAGAAAAATCAAAATCAAAAGTTAAAGAATGAAAGTCAATTGCATTGAAATCCAATCACTATATATATATATATATATATATATATATATATATATATATATATATATATATATATATATATATAAAAATATATATATATATATTTCTTTATTTTTCTTGTTACCATGAGGTCGGATGTACTCATTACCCTCTTTTTCAATAAAGGTAACTGTGTTTTTTTTTTTTAAATAAAATAAAATAAATAAAAATATATATATATATATATATATATATATATATATATATAGAGAGAGAGAGAGAGCGTTAGAGAGGGAAAAGCTAGCATTATGTAAAGGTTATGTGGTTAGTATGTGTATGGGTGTATGTGGACATGTTCATAGGGTTAGATAGTAGACGTGTGTGTGTGTGTGAAATATACATGAAAGTGTATAGGAGGATTTGGGTTTCAAAACAATAGCTATCAAGTTACACTACTCATGGCATATTGGTTAAACAATCTACAATGCACAACCTATTTACTCATAACATGCATGGCTAACCATATATATACATATATCTATATGTATAGAGAGGTAGAGATTTAGTTATGTATCTATATACATTATAACATGTATGCATAAACTATATATATATATATATATATATATATATATATATATATATATATATATATATATATATATATATATATATAGATATATGAACATAACATAGAGATGAAGGGTTAGGTTTACATGGCAGTTGTGAACATTAGTGTACATTAGTGTAGAGTGTCAAGAGTACAGGGGTTATAACTTAAAATGAAGGGTTCAATTATTCAGTTCAGTTTAACATTACATATTAAATCTGAAATTGAACTAAACATTTAAAATCAATGTGAAAAATGTTAACATGTATTCAGTTTTAGGATTTTGGAGAAATTCGAACATCAAACCAACCCAATGTTTATCACAACCTAACATGTAAAAATATGAAACCTAACATTATATCCCTACATACAACAATGTATATACCTCAAAATATTACATTTAAAAATAGCAATTTGAACTAATATTTAAAATCCAGTATTAAGGGTTAATATGCACACAGTCTCATATTTGACAAGTTCAAACACAAAATTCAACCAATTTTTTTAAGAATTGAAACCTTGTGTATAAGATACATGTGCAGTGATGTAAACAAAACTAATAACATGAAATTTATATTTAAATTACGAATTTAAACTGGAAAAGCAGAGAACCAGTCTCTGATACTATACTGTATCAGAATATTAGGGTTTTGAGAATTTAAACATCAACAACATATTAATATGCATTTAGATGGGTTGATAATCAAAGTGTAGCATGCATACGTGTCAGACAAAGTGTCTGTGTCCACTATATATTCTCATGTCCCAATATAAAAATTAAATTATATATCAAGACCAACATATAGATTCCTACCAAGATTACAAAGCAGGTGATTGATGTAATCAAGACAGTTTTATTATTATTATTATTATTATTATTATTATTATTATTATTATTATTATTTAATACAAGAATAATAGCAAGAAGGAAATAATGATAAAATCTGTTCTGCTTATCTGTTTAAAAGAAGGAACTATTTTGAAACCAGAGCTATAATATCAAATCCAAGATAAGGTCTAGCAAAATTATCGATTCATTATTTTAAGAAGAGATTCATAGTAAGAAGTTACACAAAGGTTTATGATACAACTAAAGCTACTCCTACTCCTAAGTTAAATAATGAGAAACAAAACAAACAAAACAATTTTTTTGAAAGACTGAACAAAAGTAGAGAAAACTTGTTCAAGAGCATTTAAGGTACAATCTGATAATCATATGCGTCTATCCAAAATTATGGTGCTCCAAATCCTCGTCATACTAGTAAGCCAGACTATGATAATCACAGAGTCCTTGACTAAGGTACATACCTCTAGGTTCATGATATTTAAAATTTTCGCATTGCCGCATGCGACGGCGAAAACCTTAAATTTTCACACCCGAGAAATAGGTCCAAAATCTGACTATATGTCCTCACTATGCTAGCTAACATGACTATCGAAGATTCTAGATCCCATAACTGAGGTGACCTAGCCCATATGATTTTTTTCTCAGAAGAAAAAAAGCAAACATAACACAGAAACAACAGAACAAATTGATCAGTCAACAAGGAACAGATTGAATCGAATTTCAAGATAGTTATAAGAGACAATTACGGGAATGGAATAGAGAAGAACGGAACTTGCAGCAAGATCTCTAATAGTCTATGCATCCTCGACTGTCCTGACGATAGCTCGTCCTGCTGGTTTTCCCTGGTCTGCTGATGATGCTGCATGAACCGCTGCTGCTGAGAGAAATCAGGAATGACGGAAAAAGTCTCTGTACAGACAGAGGTATACCTCCAATGTAGCAGAAACGCCAACCTGAGTCGACACAACAGGAGCTGCGGTCTCGAGGCCCTGATGAACAGGACGAGAGGTGGCCAGCCTCTCGATAGTATTCCTCGGACCGGAGTGATGAGATCATGTCTCCATAACCATCATAAAGACAGATCAAAACAAGAAGCAATTACTAGGAATGAAGCAAAAATTCAAAGGAGGACAGTTTATATTCAAGGGAAGACAATAAACAGCAAATTTAGACAAAATGAATCTGATTAAGAGTTTTCCTAGTATGATTGAGTACCCTCAAAAATATCATAATCCTACTGCAGGCTGTAGTGATACTCTAGTTCGAATACCACTACATAAACTCGATCTGTATGGGCCACCACTAAAAATGTGTCACGACCCGCACCCTAGAGTAAGGGCACGAAAAGTGGGTACGTCCAGCCTACGCCGCAGTGTCGACGGTAGAACGCTGTCCTAGGTCACAACATCTAACAATATAATGCTAAACAGTTTATACTTCCCGAATGGGTTGACATAGTAGAAAGTAAACTCAATCACAACTAAGGCAGGAAGATAAGATAGAAGATAGATAGATAAATACTGTTGAAAGGAAAGGAAATCCACAAGTACAAACAGAGAGTCTAAGTGTCTAAGATAGATACATATCCCAAGTATCAAATATATACAATCATCCAGAGAGTAATGTAAATGAAAACATCCTAGTCTAGAGGTGTGTCATCCACTGCTAGTAGGACCTGCTGCTGGTCCAGGTCCAACATCTCATCTAAGGTAGTACCGTAAAAGGTATCCACACAGGCCTCCTCCTCGTCCTCTGTAATATTTTCAACAGGACCAGTCAGGACAGGAGCGAGTACAATACATCTCAACATATCATAGTAGGTTAGAAAATATAATCATGTAGTAAAGTAAGATACAAGAACTGAAAGAAGTACATGATGTAAACAGAGAAAAACTGTAATAGAAATATCTACTATAAATAGAGAACTATCAGTGGCTAGTGAGTCAGAGTACAATATAAACATGTGAATGGCATAGGAGATTCTGGGAACTATACTATGGAGTGATCTGGGAACTACACTACTTGGATATTATTCACATGTCTACTTCTACTTTCCCGTACCCCCAATCAATACACAAGGATCCAGCCAGGTTATGTTATGATTCCATGTAATGGCCCACAAGGGGTGATACATAGTAAGCCCATAAATGGGTGATCTGGGAATACCCATAAATGGGTGATTCAAAGAAGACTCTGTGATCATGAGAGTACATGTCACAAGTGATCAATGAACCGTGAAGCATAGTGATACGCCATGTAAGTGAAACGCACAGAACATGTAGTATACGATGCTCCCTGAGGGGATAACATCTCAAGAAAGGATCCATATAGTACTAATCCGTGTGACCAACGTGACAGTATCAAGTAAAGTAATTTAAAGCAGGAAAATAATTCTAAACAGGATATGAAATGATCAGAGAATGTACTCGCCTGTATCCTGAGTATCTGAAGAATATCTACTGTCCGAGGAGTGGTGTCTGTCTCCTATAGAACAATACAAGTCACAACATGTCTAAAATGGCAATATGAAGTTCTACTATGTATTCTACATGATTCTAGGTCAATCTAGACCAAAGTCAACTCTTGGTCAACTTGGTCAACCCTGAAAGTCAAACCTAGGTCAACTATGGTCAAACTAGGTCTAACAAGTCTAAATTAGGTCAAACAAGTTATTCTAGGTCTGAACAAACTAAGTATATGCAAATCAAGTATCCAAGATAGCTAATAAATCATAGCCTAAGTCACTTGCTAAACCAAGCACAAAACTAAACCATAAGCTAACAAGGCACACAAACTTAGTCATATAATGTATATATATTATTCACACATATTCATATACATAGATATATATATAGGAAAGCTATATATATAGGCACATACATATATATATAGAGAGAAAAAGAGAGGTAAAAGAGTAAGTGAGTATGTGTGTGTTTGGCATGTGTGTGAAAGGATATGTGTTAATATTCTAAAATTTGTGATAGGTAGGTGTATGTGACATGGGATACATAATTTCAAAGGGTGTAGGAATGCATGTGTGTAAAAGGTTATATGTTAACTCAGTTTATAGAAATACATACATACATACTTACCTTGTATACATGCATACATACATACATACATATCATGTATATTACATTTACATGATACATACATGTATACTTGTATTATATTATACTTACATTCATGCATATTAGATACTTGTATTTATATTAACATATTGCAAACATTCATTTCATTCATGCATCTATGCATTACCTACATGTTTTATAGATATGCATACATTGTATATTCATATCATTTCATACATTAACATAGAGACATACAAACATGCACATATCATATATTTCATACCTTGTATTACCTTACATATCATGTTATATATTATCATTCATTCCTTTCATATATTACATTTTATATTACCTATATGCATGTATTTCCTCCATTCATTCATTCTTGCATCATATACTCTACATTACCATACATGTTATCATTATATATTACATTACAATATTTATACATTATGCATTCATATCTATCATTACATATATATCTTGCATTCATATCTAGCATTCATTATATACTTTCATGCATACATTGTATATCATTCTTTCATTCATGCATTGCTTATATGCATTATATTAATTGCATTCCTACATGCTTGCATTCAACCATATATACATTAATGTAAAGAGAATATATATCATATATATATCATTTCATTCATCTAACATATCATGCTATTACATACTCTATATTCATTTAATATCCATACTACATAGGCTCATAGGTTACACAAAATGCATATATCGTATAGTCACTCTTCTACTTAAAATCAATACTATACCAATTGGGCCTCTACTAAATTATAGAAATAAAATATGTTGTAGCCCTTCATGTTAGCTTTTCGAAACTTCAAACGGATCGCATTTTCGTGTCCGGAAGCTCCCGAAATCGCGAAAATACCGAAACACGTTCGTCTTTCGTACAGCTGACACTCAAATAATTCTACAGAAAGTTACAGAATGAATTTGGCTTATTAAAATATATATTTGGAAAGCTAACTTCGTTACGGTTCTTTTAAAAAAATGGAAGATAAATCAAAATTCTAAATAAAAGTTAAGACATTTCTAAGTTGCTTTGGTTAATAAAAACGTGGATGAATATTATGACGAATTTGAGTTGTTTTGGACGAAAGGATACATATAGGCCAAGATACTTGGATACAAACATAGGTATCCAAATGAAATTCATTCTAACCATCCTAACTAAGATCAATCCACTCTCTAACCATTCTAAAACTGAATTTAAATATCTATTTAAACTATTATCATACATACATACACATGGGGTATCCTAATTTGGGATCTATCAAGTAGGACACAAGACACATATCTAAAATCCTCAAGAGAGCTCCAAATGGCCTCAAATTTGAATCTAAATGGGACACATGCATGAGAATGGATCCTACGGATTCAAAACTAATTTATATGCAAAGAAAATCGATTTAGAGGATGGGTTTTACCTATTGGGAGTGGAATCCCAATGAAATCCTTTAGGACACGGCTCCGATACGAAGATCCCTCAAAGTGGACACTCCTCCTTGTACTCCTCTTCCAATCCTTGGTAGCACCCTTCCCTTGGAGAATGGAAATGATTGAGGAAAGATTTGGTGAAGGAATGATTTGATTTGGAGATCAAATCAATGGGAAGGCTCTCTAAAATTAGGGAAGAACAAAAGGAAAATAAAAGAGGCAAGATTGTAATGAATGAAATGAATCATTCTTCCCTAAAGGTGGCTACCATAAAGAGTCCATTAGGGCTAATGAGAAATGTCCTAATTGCCCCTCTCTAGTCTCATATGGTTAAGTCTAGACTAGGTTCAAGTTTGGGGTCAAAATGATCTAGTTTTGAGTCTCTAACTTAACCATTCTAACATGATAAAAATTAGTTTAATTAACTAACTTAATGTTAGGTCTTGTGAGCCATGCTTAACTTAATATTGGGTCCCATCTAGAGTTCAAGCTATTCGGGTCACAATACAAGTCGGAACGAGACGAAACTCAAACCCGACGAAACAAATCCAATAAAAACAATATTAAAAATATAAAATTTTCCCAAAATATTAAAATATAAAAAATGACCAAAATCATAATACATCAATTTAAATATTATTAAAATAATCTAAAATTTACCAATTAATCAAAATCCTAAATAATTCAAAAGTCACAAAATGACCAAAATATCCTTAGCCTAAAAAATTGTAAATAGTCATTCTAATCATATGGTTAGGTCCCCATGGTCATGGTTAGTCTCTAAGCTTAGCAAAACTAGGGATTAACTAGTTAACCATCAAAATCATAATTTTACATTTTAAATAGTTTTAAATTGATTAAAAAAATTACCAAAAATCATAACATGAGTTAAATCTTATTATCGATTAATCAAAATTATAAAAGTTCAAAATTACCCTCATTTTAGAAAAGTGGGTGTTACATTCTCAAATTGTATTTTCATGTTAGTTGGTTATGTTAGATTCACATATTTTATCAGTCTTACTATATTTTATTTATTCATTCATTACTGTCATACACTTGGCCTGTATATTATGTACCTTATTGCGTCTCTCTGAGGACCTGGTTTCCTTCTAGGTTGGCTGAATAGGTTTTGTTGATACGCCTTGCTGGATTGTTGATGTTAATCATTTCATTACAGGTATTCAATCTTTCAGAGTTATATATTTTATTTACTATTTTTGTATCTTCTTAGCAGCCTAGTATTTATAGACTCAAATTATCTTTTCGAGTCTGTTCGGACAAGTATGATTATTGGGCTGCAGACTAGTATTCATATTTTCCTTTCAAATGTTTATGTTACTTGGATTTGAGATATAGAGTTGATTTTAGTGATAGTTACACCATTTCGAACAGCTTATACGTATTCTAGTCGAACTAGAGTCTGGTTGAATACGTAGCTAGCCAATGCCACATGGCTCGATCCGCGTATTTCGGAACTGGGGCATAACAGTAGTTAAGTGGCCTGTAAGAGGGTTGGGTGTGGCACTTGTATGCTGCCACCAAGCAGCAGCAATTGGGTTGTATGCCCTGTTGTTGGGCAGAGATTGGAGTGTATACATAGTGATAGATGGGCACAGTGTAGTGTGTGTGTATCTAGATACAGGTGTGTATGCCTACCTGTAGGTATGTACATGGAAGAGTGCTTAATGTCAGTAAAGTCAGTTAGAGAGGGGAGAAGAGTTGTAGGGTAATGTATGGGTTAGTGTCAAAGTTAGGGGGAATTGGAAAGAACAAATGTAGCAGCAGCAGTGGTAGTACCAACTGCTGTTAGCAGTTGGCAAAAAGGGGGAAAGTGTCTAGGTAAATTCCCATTGGGAAGCTATGTTGTATGAGAGTACATATGGTTAGCTACAGAAGAATGGGATTAAAATTAAGTGAATAGGAGGGGTGTGTCAAGTGAATAGGAGAAGCTAGGTGTATCAGTCAATTAAGTTGGCTTGGTATTAGATTGGGAAGACTGTCAGTTGAATGGGGATACACCTAACAGCAATATACTGTCATAAGGTGCACACATGTGTGTGATCTAAGTGAGGGAAAAGAGTAAATGAGATCATGTAGAAGGGGGTGTAGGCATGTTCATAGAGTGCCCTATGTGATACTCATATAAGGATATTGTTATGCCTATATATATATATATATATATATATATATATATATATATATATATATATATATATATATATATATATATATATATATATATATATATATATAGTGTGTGTGTGTGTGTGTGTGTGTGTGTGTGTGTGTGTGTGTGAGGGATAGGGGTTATCTATAGGTCTGCAGGTAGGGATAAGGGTTTTTAGGAGACGGACTTACAAGTGAGTACAGTATCAGTAGGTAATGAAGGGGTCGGGCAATGAATTCATTTGTGTGTGTGCAGGGGGATGTTGGAGGCTCAAGTGTAGAGTGGACAGTGCAGTAGGAAGGGGTATAAGTGTAGGCTTGGGAAGGATTCAATATGTTCAGGCATTAGAGGGATGTACAAGCAAGGGGCAGGCTGCACGTGGCAGCAGTGGAGAGTTTCCCTATGTGCAGGAATTTGCATAGTCTAATAAGGGACTGGACATAGTGTAAGTGTGAGAAGATAGGATGATGGCAGTGGTGTCATAAAGGTAGAGTGTATGTGTGTGACTAGATATATGAATACATGTGAGTATTTATATATAATAGTGTGTGTTAGCCAATTGTTAGGATATGTAGATAGATGTGGAGATAAGAGGGCAATGCACTATTGTCCAGGAGCTTGGAGTGGCCTGCACTTAACCTTGGCCTGGTTAGGTCTGGTATGTACAAGCACAGGTAGGAGTTCCCTTTTTTGGCAGGCCATATAGCCATTGCACAGGTGTGCCCTTTGCACACATAGGGCAGCAGTGTCACGACCCGCATCCGATATGAGGGCACGAATGCGTAACAGTGTCCAGCCTACGCCACAAAATTGGCGGTAGAATGCTGTAAGGGTCTACTATCTAACAATAATATGATAACCTGTCATTTCAGCTCATCTCCGAACAGAGGATAACAATGATATATATAACCTCAATCACAAGTCTAACCGAAAGAATGTACGGCATGATAAAAGATAGAGATATAAACTCAGAGTGCAAGGTATCTAACACAAATCTAGAGAGAGTCACAATATAGTTATACAAGTCTGAAATAAATATAACAAGCATAAAGTACTAAGCTGGAGACAGAGTCCAGTCAAATCCTAATCTAACTGAGTAACTGCTAGTGCCTCCTCAGCCGACTAACCCCTGCTGGACTAGGGTCTCCTGGTCAATGCCTACTACGTCATGAGGACCATAGTAGGTGGTACACTCGTCCTCGATGTCGTCTAAAAAATATATACAGTCATGATGGAACGAGTACATCTCCAATAATAGTTCCCAATAAATGACAAGTGCTATGAAACAGAAAATAGAGAGAATATACAGAGCAATAGAAAGTACATGAAAGTAGCATGGCAAGGGTAAAGCAGTAAACTAGAGCAAGAACAAGAGAAACTAAATATGGCATGTACAAGAGTCAAAGAATCATCTATCTATGTAAGTGAATATTAGCTTTGACATATAGCCGGCTTGGGAACTTGCACAAGGTCTACTGGCCTGGTTAATCATACATGGAGTGTATGATTAACACTCATAAGAATATACAATGAACAAGGTGGGTATTGACCACATATCTAGACTAATATTCTCCCTCTCCCGACTGGTAGTGTCACGACCCGCACCCTAGTGTAAGGGCACAAAAAGTGGGTACGTCCAGCCTACGCTGCAGTGTCGGCGGTAGAACGCTGTCCTAGGTCACATGCATCTAACAGTTTAAGGTACATTGCACAGTTATACTCTTCAAATGGAGGAACAATATAAAGTAAAAATCTCAATCACAGCTAAGGAAGATGTACGATAAGATAGATAGGAATATCAAAAGAATCCACAGATGAAAAACAAGAAGAGAGAGAATCCAAAGTATTTAAGATAAACATCTAACAACTCCACAAATCCACATCATCATAAAATCTCAAATACAAATATCCAGATGAGATATGACTGAAATAAGATAGCTAAACTATGGGGGTGTCGTCAACAGGTAATGGATCCTCCTGGAGGTCCAAGTCACATGTGTCCTCTAATGCTGCCCCGTAGTAGGTAGTACAACAAGCCTCATCCTCGTCCTCTGTAATATTTTCAACAGGTCTAGTCCGGACAGGAGCGAGCACAGTATATCTCACGCAGTTCATAATATGTTAGAAAATATAAACATACATAAGAGTAAGATACATAAGTGACTATAGGAATTACAAGATGTAAAAGAGATGACTGTAATGTAAATATCTACTATAGGTAGAGAACTAACAGTGAACTAGTGATTTAGAGTACAAGATAGACATGTGAACGGCTTGATAATAAACATAAGAGTTTGTACATGACTACACTACTTTCAAAATATTCACATGACCATTTCTACTCTCCCATCCCCAATCAATACACAAGGATCCGTTCAAGTTATGTTATTATACATTACTTCACATAGGGGCTCATAAATGAGTGTACGTAAAGTTTATACATGGGGGCTCAGTGAACATGAGAGTACATGATTCACATAAGTATACATGCATGATGAAAGCATAGGAGTACATGATGTAAGTGAAACGCACATGACATGACGTACCCTATGCTCCCGAGGGGGATAACATCGCATGAAGAGATCCATATAGTACCAATCGGTGATAATGTCATGACAGCATTAAGTAAAGTAATCTAAAGCAGGAATATAAGTTCTAGCAAGTATGAAACGGTCAGAGAATGTACTCGCCTGATATCTGAAAGTCCGAAGTGAATATACTGTCTGAAGAGAGGTGTCTGACTCCTATTTAGAGCAACACAAGTCACAACATGTCCAGAATGGTAATATAGATCATTACAATGCATTCTACATGATGTCTAGGTCAATCTAGACTAAAGTCAACATCTGGTCAACTATACTAGTCAACTAGGTGAACTAGGCCACTCCTAACCCAATCAAGTCTCATTAAGCCTAACCAAGCCTAGACTAGCACACCACACAATCACAAGGTTAAAATCAACTATCACACATATATAAATACATGTATACCTATATCTACATACACTACATATATAGGCATACTCATATAGGCCTATAACATCACATTATCTACACACTATATATATTTAGGTAGGAGAAATGACAAGTGTCAACACATATGCATAAGTGGGTGTAGTGTGTGTCACATATATTCAAGGTAAAATAAGGGGGATGTGTGTGTGTGTGTGTATACAATGTAGAGAATGTGTGAATGTATATGGCTAAGGGTGTCCTGTAATGACATAAGTAAAGGGTTCAGTCAGGTGTAGGGTTAGGTTCATGTGTGTGTATAGTAGAGTGTAGTGTTCAGATTTCAGTTGAAGCAGTTATAGGGGGTTTCAGTTTTTATTGCACAGTCCAGGTATTGTAAAGTGCAAGGTGAATGAAATGCCAAGTTAGTGTAATGCAATATTTCAAAGTGTCCAGGTTTTGTAATAGGATTCAACCTCAACATCATGTTAATTTACCAATCTTAAAGTCAGATTTACATATCAATATTACTAACTCAGTTAACATGAATGGTTTAATCTCATATTTACACCATATATGAAAGGTAACCCAAATCCCAGTTTTAATATCCATCAATATAAATGCCAAAACCTAAACTACACTCATTTTTTCATTAATCAGTTCAGTTCATGACAGCAATATCAATGGATACCTATGAACAATGTGTAGATGCAAAATCCAGAAAAGAGAGTATCAGACTTTTTGAAGAAAACCTCAACCACAAACCCAAAATGTATCATAGTGGTTCTAGTTCATGAAATCACTAATTCAGATACTGTATACATATAGAATAACATCTAATTAACATGAAATTATCATTTAAACTGATCTAATTCAATAAACATTCTGAACACAGAACGTATCAGACATTTGTATCAGTAATATGCATGCATTCGAACCAATTACAATCCAAACCATGCATATATCTATCCCTGTTATGTAAACATTCATCCCAGACATAAAAACATACCTAACATTATAATTTTATATTTAATTATCGATTAATATTCAATTAAAATCTCAGAAATTGCATTATTTGAACATAGTATCAGAAAATGGGGGGAACCCAATTCCATTTCGAAATACAAGTAGAAAACCAGATTAAATGGTAGATAAAGTGTCGTGTACATGTAGGCATGCTTCACAGTGTGTGTCGTGTCCACCAAATGGGACATGACGTGTCCAAATCTAATAAACATATGATTTACAGAGAACACAGCAGACCGTATCGTGCGGCAGGTTCGGGACTTCGTGGACACTCCACAAGACATGAGACGACACGTGCTCACGTCAACATATAGCTCTGACATAGGGCTACATGAACGACACGTCACCATGCATCCATGTTATGTCAGGACACGACACGACACGCGTATCAGAGACGAAAACTCGTACGATGTGTCTGTGTACAAACCTACTACAAAGGATTGCATGTCCGACATGAATCCTCTTGACACGAGGCTTGGGGGCTGACATGTCAGTCATGGCTCCCACCTTACTACCAAGTGGCAGCTGCCCACGTGGCCTGTGCGAGGAGAAAATCTCCTCTAGCAGCAGGGCACTGCCCCGTGCTTGCTGCGAGCGTGTTCTGTCATATTTGGACACGGACACGGCTCAAAAATCAACTCAGTCATGGGGGAAATCAAAGCAAACATGTAAATCAACAAATCTGTTCAAAAACATTTCGAAAATATCAAAGAAAAACTCATTGTGGCATTTTAACAAACACATACACGCACTGATACGTGTCCGATACGGACACGAAAACGAAACCAAATCCTACCAAATTTTACCTACAACTAGGGGACTCCTAGATCTATAACACCATGCAAAGAAATCAAGAAAATGAAGTGGTTTAGGGGTTTACCTATTGAGTGTCAAACTCAAGAAAAAGCCCCAAAAATGATGGATCCCACTTGCAACTCCCAAGCCTCAAATCTCACCCAAGCTGAGATTACACACTACCAACAGTAAATAGGCATGGATTAGATCCTATTGCAAAATACTAGGGTTAAAAAGGAAGAGAAATAAATAAAATATGAAGAGTTGAAGAATGGACAAACCTCTTTCTTGCCAAATATAGAAATGATGTAAAAAGAGGCAAGAATAATGAAAAGGCATTAAATAGGGGAGAAACCCTAGGGGGTCGGCCAAGAATGGAAAATTAGGGTTAGGGTTGATGGCCAGTGGGCTTGGGCCAAGTTTAGTTGCTAAATGGATCAATCTCTTAGTCAAAAATCTATGCACCTAAAACACTTAATCTCTTCATGCAACTAAGTCCAACAAGTCATCTTGGGTCAACTTAAGTTAGACTAGGGTCCCACCATGCTAACCAAGTCACCATAGTCAAAGTCAACATCTAGGTTAGTCTCCAAAGTCTCAACTAGCAAAGGTCAAAAATAATAACCATCACTCCAACAATTCAAAATAAATCCAAAATTTTCAAAATGACCAAAATGCCCTCAAGCTAAAAATGTGGTAGTGACAGGTAGAGTAGATCTCACCATGACATGTTACGATACGAGATTCTACGAGAAGGTAGCAAATCTCCTCGAGAATCGATGTCCATATATTGCACAAGAACTACAACGGGGCTTGCACAAGATACACCAAAGTAAATAAGGAATAACATCTCATGTCGGGATCCATAAATACCAATTCGTGTGACCAATGTGTCAAGAATCATGAATATTTACACTAGATACAAGAAACATAGTAAATATCATAAATAAAAATTTACCATAGAATGTACTCGCCTGCAAACTGGTATGAAGTATCAATAACGTCCGATACGGCGTCTCGAAGACCTAAATGGGGAGTACTGTATCAATATTAAGTTTTGGATTTGGAAACAGTTCATACTAGTCAAATTCTAGGTTGATTGGTTAATTCTAGGTCAAATGGTCAAACCAAGTCAACTTTAGGTCAAACTAGTCCAATTAGTCATTTCTAGATTTATTTAGCCTATATCTAAGTTAGTGTGTCCATACGCTAAATTTTTAAGCTTTTGTAGCTCTTATAGTATAGGGGTAGGTCCATTTAGACTATTACCTTATTACTAGTATATTACCTATAAGTAATATCCTTTATAGTCTTCCTTACCTATATATTCTAAACCCCTCTCTAATCTCTACCTTAGCTAGTTACACCTTAACCCTTATTCTAATTTTACATCCCTATACCTCACATACACTTGCATTCAAAGTATGTATGTGTGTGTATATATATATATATATATATATATATATATATATATATATATATATATATATATATATATATATATATATATATATATATATCCTATCTATGCTATCATAAATTGAGCCCCCAAATTGTATTTAATACCCTACCTATTTGTAGGGCAGAACACCCATGAAGGATACCCTTCCCTAAATCACTTAACACCTTTGCTTATGGCTTGCTGCCATAAATCTGATACTCACATCTCCTTTCACATCAGTTGGACAGATGCAAAGTCTCCTCTCAGTTCAGTCCAACTAAACTGAACTTCTCCTCTTAATCCACTGTCCTGCTCCCAAAGCCCCTCATTTACTGAACCTTCCATTGCTATCCTTTCTAAAGTGCATTCTCCTCTTCTAAATATCTAACAATATACACGCATTCACTCATTCACCAATTTCCTACTACTTTACTTTACCTATATGTGTTTAGTCATTACCCAACATGGCTCTAATTAGCTAACCTAGTCATTAACTACCTAGGTAACAATACCCAAAACTTTAGTTTTTCTCTATTTCATTACTACCCCTATAACCTACATATAGGATACCCTCATATGCCTCCAGAAGACTGATACACCATAACCATCTGTCTAGTGACTGAAACTCTCAAAAACATACGTCACTCTAAAACCCTCTCAATGTATCCCAAGATACCCCTTCATTCAGTCAAATGACTGAACAAGTTCCCTACAACAATATTGCAATCCAATTTTGTTGTCTCACCTGTGCAAGAGCTCTCCTTCATTCACTTCACCACTTATCTACCTTTAGACCCGAGCCACCGTCCTAACATCCTACCATGTTGTGGGCTAATCTGTACATCATACCTGGCCTAGTATTGATACAAAGGACTTTCCCCTCCCCAAGGGCCCTAAGCCAAACCCCTTACACCACTTGCCAAATATAGGGCCAAAGCCCCAAACCTTAAATGTACCCGAGCCCTCTGTTACAACCCCACATTGGTTCACTGCTACTACTCTTCACATCTCCACTTCTTTTCTACTGTCCTAGGCATATTTATCAGGTAATGAGACTCTCATATACAATTGGCTAGATGGGATACCTGCTGCAACCCTGGACTTAAACCTCAAGGCCCGACCTCCTTCTAATCCTTCTCTTCACTGCAATAACTCCCATATCACACTCATAAACCAAAATTATCATTCCTATAACAGATAATAGTCTATATGGCATCTAATATATATATATATATATATATATATATATATATATATATAAATATATATATATATATATATATATATATATATATATATATATATATATATATATATATATACTGGTATATGCTTATATCTACATACACACACACCAACATATACACACATTTTCCAAACTCTGATACCTTAGTAAAACCCCATATTGGTTGGTATAATTGATAGCAAGGCCAGTTGTGGTCTTGTAGCTCATCCCAAGTTCATTAACTCACTGCCTCTATTCCTAATCCATGTATTGATTTGAAGTCCCTCCTTCCAACTCAGTCCACCACTCATTCAGTCCTTAGACTGAACTATAGTTCAGTCCAAATGGATGAGTTTCCCCCCATATTGTATCAGTAGGATACACTCAAAATCTGCAGTGATTAGTCTCCATATCTGAACATTGCCCCAAGTCATTCCTCTCCTTAAATCCTTAACCTCTCCATCCTTCTCCTATTGTTTTGTACAATACAATACTCAAGGTTGAGACCAAGTTAAGTCCAAGGATGCACTTTCCCTCCATACCCTGCATCCCACTTTCTGTATCAATTTCTAAGATTGATAGCAGCAACCACCCTTTCCCATATCAGTCTTTGGACTGATACCTAAAGCTTATTTAACAAGTGATCGAGCCCCTCTAATATCTGAACACAGTGCCCACATCAATTTCTGAGTTAGATAAATTGAAACCCCCATATCAATGTTATCTTCCTTACCATTACACTCATTCATGTATCAGTAGACACATTCACAACTTGTATTCATATAGGTAGTATAGGATTATTCCTACACATATCTATCATTCAGTCAAAATGCTCATGTGAACCTCTAGGTTCTCAGATTTCCATGTCCCCTGCTACTGCTACAGTCCATTAATCCCTCCCCCTATCTTCAACTCTGTCTCCGGATTGAAACTCATTCAGTCCCGAGGTCAGACTGAATACAACTCCCTCTTGTTGTCCCAAAAGCCCACATCATAGCATGCCCTGCTCCCCAAAACCTCTAACTCCTAGTTCATATGCCAACCATATATATAAGGCATAAGCATGTGATTTAGGCTATAACCATCCTCATAGCTAATACCTGGTATTACCTATTTAGAGTACCCCATATCAATAATATAGGACAACAGCTACACAGTGACCTTATACATAACAGGGACATACATTAGATATGTATATCTACACCTCCATTGATACATATTATATATAATCACATATATACACTCATATATGTATAGGCTCAACTCATAAACAATATTATATGACCAAATGTCTACATGGAATGAATATATAAAACAAGTATATGCTAAAATCTAATTAGACACACACACACACACACACACACACACACACACACACACGTGAAGGTATTCCTATAGGTTTGCAATGTATACACTAATGTGTCAAGGTCCACAAATCCTAAATTGTCTGTGTCCTAATATATCAAGACACAACCTCATGGCATCCTATTGTGGACACAAAACTAGCCTCAAACACTACCCACAAGTCTATTTTAGCCTATGGGACATTTCTACAAACACTTGGTGTGTCATCCTCGGATTTCTTCCAAAAGTGACACAAAACCTATTCAAACTTTCAAATAAGGACTCAATAGAGCCTCTAAACTATTCCTAAGGGTTGTCCTTAAACATGGATGAGTTCCTATAGGTCAAATATCAAAATTAGGATTGAAATTACAAGTTTAGAGAGTGATATACCTAGTGGGAGTTGTTTCCCAATGAACAATCCAATGGACACGAACCCGATACAGAAATTCCCTAGCAAATGGACTCTCCTCCTTGCTCCTAGCTCTATACTCCTTGTAGGCACCTTCTTCTTGAGAGAATGTGAGAAATGGTGGAGAAAAGAGTGAGATTGGAAGAGAAATCAATGGTGGAAGCTCTTCTTTTGGAAAGAACTCTAAATTTGGGAAATGGATGCTAGAATGAAGAAGTGCAATGAAGATGAGTCCCTCTCTCTTGGCCGTCCATGAAGTGCTAGGTTAGAAAATGCTTACAAAGTCTAAATAGCCCTCTAAGTTGTCATTTAGCTAATATAAATACAATGTAAAGGTTTGGGGTCATTTTGGGCAAAATCATAATCTCTTAATGAACTAAATGGTCATGAATAATTAGTCTAATTGGACTAACCTAATGAG
The DNA here is from genome assembly GCA_029216955.1 of Iris pallida. Lineage (NCBI taxonomy): Eukaryota > Viridiplantae > Streptophyta > Magnoliopsida > Asparagales > Iridaceae > Iris > Iris pallida. The sequence continues at coordinate 131,037 of JANAVB010019600.1, read as the reverse complement.
TTGGTTTATGGGCCAAGCCTTGCTAAATATTGGGCTCCGGATTAGTGTCTAAGCTAACCGGGCCACTAACAAAAGTCAAAAACTAGAATAGTCTCTAACCCGACTAACTATTCCCAAATAATTCAAACAGATACATATAATATTCATTATTAATATTCATAATATGAACAATTTATAAAAATAACAAATTTACCCTTATTTGAAAAACTGGTGGTTACAATTCTACCCTCCTTAGAAAAATTTATCCTCAAAATTTAAGTTGGTTGTACTCTTCTTATGGTCATGCCACCAACAAACATGGTCCAAGAAAACCTTATCTAAGCCATACTATCATGTTAAAGGAAACAACATACATGGTTATGATATTATTGGTTATGACATGCAATATAAATTGGGGTCTCATCTTACTACACTAACCACACTATAGAACAAGACAAGTACTAAGAAGAATACAAACAATGGGAGGGTGCAACATCAACTTATCTCAAAGGACATACCAAAATATAGGTCAATTACTCACCTCCAACTGGGTCTGGTGACTGGAAACCCTTCCTTGAGGTGGGGTTTCGACTAGTATAGGTGCAAAGGGGACAGGCTCGCATCATGTGTGTAGATGACCCATAAAACAAGCACAACCCTTTCCTCTTTCTACAGTCGGACCATACATGTCTAAGCTTCTTGCAGTAAGCACAGGTAGGCACTCGCTCAACTGGCCTCTACTGAACTGGAATTCGAACTGGAAAGGATGGCATAAGCTGAAGGTCTGGGTACTCCTGATGCTCTAGGTGGATACTGTCCCTCACTCTCTCTAGGGTGCCTACCCAAGTCTTGACAATGTCTACTTAAGGCACTAGCTCCTCTATATGGTACTTGGATAACACTCTTATTCTAGGTTACTTATGTCTCTCCTCCAACTAGTCACTAAAATGTTGGTGTCTAAACCTCTATAATACTTGAAATACTCCGGCTCTTGCTACTAGGGTATTCCTCCTATTCTGGTACCCGGTGCAACTCATACCCCAACACCTGTTAATCACTCTAGGGCTCTCATCTATAACTAGTCATCAAAATACATACATAATACTTCCTAACCATACTCTAAATAGTTAATAATAATACTCAAGGACACAGACCAATTTGCAAGTTACCAAACCATTACACTATGGAGAAACTATAATGAATGAAGCTCTACAAGGAACTGGGCTAAAGGAACTGAAAGTATTCCTACTTCTAAGTTAATTGATGATGGAACAGAATCTATAACAACAGAAGTGAATGATAGAGATGATATGTTAAGACCATTTTCATGATACAATCTGATAATCATACGCATCTGTCCAAAATCATGATACTTAGAATTCTCGTCATGCCAGTAAGCAAAGCTACGATAAATGATAGATTCTATAACTAGGGTATGCACCTCTACAATCATGCCATCTAGAATCCTCGTTGTACCAACTAGTATAGTTGCGAGGAGTTCTAAATTTCATAATTAAGATATATACATCCGAAGTCAGGTCCCTACGTTTCCGCCACGACGGCTAATATGGCTGCGATAAACTCCAGGCTCCATAACCAAGTAGACGCTTTACCCTCCTTGTTGTCCCCGTTAACATATGTTATCAGAAGATACCGTAATCAGGCCATAAAATTCATCTTGATATGAATATCAAAATCAACAACAAACCATCAAAAATTTAAATAACAAGGAGCAAGGGTGAACATAAACAAGTGAAAGGGATTTCAAATTGGAGTTAAAATAAGATTCTCAAGGGTCATCCTAGGAATCCCTCAAGGAGTTCTAACTGTGATTGAGTATCCTCTCATTCTAATACCTTATTTCCTATATCATGTCGCAGGCTCGCAGTAGTACCATGACATCGCACTAATGTGAATCTCGACCTGCATGGGCCACCACTAAAAATGTGTTACGACCCGCACCCGTACCCGGTAAGAGGGCACGAATGCGTAACAGCGCCCAGCCTACGTCGTAGAATCGTGGTAGAACGCTGTAAGGGTCTACTATCTAACAATAATATAATAACATGTTATTTCAGCTCATCTCCGAACGGAGGATAACAATGATATATATAACCTCAATCACAAGTCTAACGGGAAGAATGTATAGCACGATAAAAGATAGAGATGTAAATTCAGAGTGCAAGGTATCTAACACAAATCCAGAGAGAGTCATAATATAGTTATACAAGTCTGAAATAAATATAACAAGCATAAAGTACTAAGCTAGAGACAGAGTCCAGTCAAATCCTAATCTAACTGAGTAACTGCTAGTGCCTCCTCAGCCGGAACTAAACCCTGCTGGACTAGGGTCTCCTGGTCAATGCCCACTACGTCATGAGGACCATAGTAGGTGGTATACTCGTCCTCGTCGTCGTCTGAAAAATATATCCAGTTAGGATAGAACGAGCACATCTCCAACAACAGTTCCCAATAAATGACAAGTGCTATGAAACAGTAAATAGAGAGAATATACAGAGCAATAGAAAGTACATAAAAGTAGCATGGCAAGTGTAAAGTAGTAAACTAGAGCAAGAACAAGAGAAACTAAACATGGCATGTACAAGAGTCAAGGAATCATCTATCTATGTGAGTGAATATTAGCTTTGACATGTGGCCGACTTGGAAACTTGTACAAGGTCTACTGGCCTGGTTAATCATACGTGGAGTGTATGATTAACACTCATAAGAATCTATAATGAACAAGGTAGGTATTGACCATATGTCTAGACTAATATTCCTCCTCCTCCGACTGGTAGAGTGGATCCAACCCATGTTACGACACGAGATTCTACGAGAAGGTAGCAAATTTCTTCGAGAATCGATGTCTATATATTGCATAAGAACTACAACGGGGCTTGCACAAGATACACCAAGGTAAACAAAGAATAACATCTCATGTCGGGATCCATAAATACCAATCCGTGTGACCAATGTGTCAAGAATCATGAATATCTACACTAGATACAAGAAATATAGTAAATATCATGAATGAAAAATTATCAGAGAATGTACTTGCCTGTAAACTGGTGTGAAGTATCAACGACGTCCGATACGACGTCTCGAAGACCTAAATGGGGAGTAATGTATCAATATCAAGTTTTGGATTTAGAAACAGGTCATACTAGTCAAATTCTAGGTCGATTGGTCAATTCTAGGTTAAATGGTCAAACCAAGTCAACTTTAGGTCAAACTAGTCCAATTAGTCATTTCTAGGTTGATTTAGCCTATATCTAAGTTATTGTGTGTCACGCCCCAGTACCGAAATACTGAGACGGACTAGGCCAGCTACTCCATATGAGGTATATAAACGTCATACGATGATAGTGGCTGTCAAGAGACTAGGGGTTGCATGCTACAATCAAGTCTCTTATGGTCTCACAGAGTATCTATGTCTCAATCAATCAAAACTAGAAGCAGTAAATAATGATCATATAAGACAAAGCAGTAAGGCGTCCTCGACGCTTCATCAAAATGATTCATGAGCCTAGCTATACAAAATGATAAGCTAGTACCGAGAGTCAATAGTACATAACTATAGTCAGCTGCAGTCTGATTTAATTACAATTATGTAAAAGGATACTAATGTTCAGAACAGCCGGCTAAACAGATACCGGTAGCTGAATGTCAAGTACAAAATGGAAGATATCAAAGTAGTAAAGAAGAAACCTACTTATGGTCCCTAGCGCCCATACTCCTGGTGTGTACCATTGTTCGGGTAGAAGGCTGGATCCTCTGGTGCTGCTACGATATCTGGCCAAACAAAACCAGCGGGGTCAGCCCCGAATAGCAAGTACCACAAGGGAGCACAAAAGAGCGAGATAAAACCCAAGCGTAATAATAATAACAATAATAATAATAATAATAACAATAATAATAATAATAATAATAATAATAATAATAATAATAATAATAATAAAAGGCTTTCGGTCACAACTTTGGTCCATAGCCTATCACAACACAATAGCCCAACCCAACAACCAAACAAGGAAATGGGCTGGACCACGCACCACGATAGTCCATATTTCTCAGTTACTAACAGAAGAAACAAGGCACAGTCAAGTCAGTTTACAAGCGACGAATCATTCCTACAGCTTTCTATGATTTGCCTGGGTTATCCCAGTAATGCAAATATAGGAATCCTCAGATCGTATCGTATCCAAGTAGGGCTAGCCAATACATTATATATATACACGTAGCACTTTGATTATGTACCGGTCCCCCGTAAGGCTACCATGCTAAAACATATAACATATAGCACGTAGGAGTCGGATATAGTCATCTACTATAGGCGGATGAAACCGTATCCGTGGCAGCCAACCCGACACGTTAGGATAGGGCCTAGGGTGGCTGGTAACGTACGATCTCAGAATTTCGTTCCCTCCCAATGCTTTTACCAATTTAAGTTGCTTAGATTAAACCTATCTTGATCTTATAATTACATGTCGTGGTCACATGGTCATCCTCGTACCATAGTACGTGTACCCTAAGTATGAATCAATATCGGCTCAAGGAGTCCCAAATCTAGATCCATGCTTAGTCTAATGCATCAAACAACAATCAATATACCATGGCACTAATACTGACCAATTACCATGACTGTGCTGGAAGGTACACATGTATTGACCTATAACACGAACGATCACTTAACACGCAGGGTCACACCCCAGTGCACTCATTAAATAGCACCGCAGTGCATACTAATATTGTATCTCAATACATACTTAGAAAAGGTACCAGCACGTATACAGGTAATCAAGTTAGAAACACGGTCAAGTCAGAAAGTCACATGGACCCCTCGTGACATAAAAGTCACTTAGGACACGCAAGTCTTAGATATTCATGGTACACTAAGGTCAGGACAAGAAGTCAAGGTCAAAGGTCTACAACTTTTATATTAAGTCACATTATCAAGTCGTGTTCATATGATCATGCCGTGATCATGGTTCAGTTAAGACAAGTTATGTCCAAGATTCACAATCATCAAATTCGGTAGTCACAAGTTAGGCTGAGTACAAGATGTAAGTCATTTAAGACACAAAACAATATAGTAAAAGGAACATGCAAGGGACAAGGAAAAAGGGGCCAAGGAAACATGCGGCCAAGGCATGCAGTCCGCAGGACTGCATGCGGCCAGACTCATGCGGCCAAAGACTCATGCGGCCAGACTCATGCGGCCAAACTCATGCGGCCAAGGACTCATGCGGCCAAAGACTCATGCGGCCAGACTCATGCGGCGAAAAACTCATGCGGCCAAATATTCATGCGGCCAGACTCATGCGGCCAATGACTCATGCGGCCAGACTCATCCGGCCAAAGACTCATGTGGCCAAACTCATGCTACCAAAGACTCATACGACCAAAGACTCATGCGGCCAAACTCATGCGGCCAAAGACTCATGCGGCCAAACTCATGCGGCCAAACTCTTGCAGCCAAAGACTCATGCGGCCAAAGACTCATGCGGCCAAACTCATGCGACAAAAGGCTCATACGGCCAAAGACTCATGCGGCCAGAGTCATGCGGCCAAAGACTCATGCGACCAGACTCATGTGGCCAAAGACTCATGCGGCCAAACTCATGCGGCCAAAGACTCATGCGGCCAAACTCATGCGGCCAAAGACTCATGCGGTCTGTAGGACTGCATGCGGCCAAACTGCTCATCTTCTCCAAAATTCGAGAAAGATGGCCATGAAACTCATGAACTTCAAACTTGCACAACTCGGCCAAAACAAAATAAAATCTAACTTTTCAAAGGTCAAATTTGGGTAAAATGAAATGCTCTACCACATGAAACAACTAGATTTTGAAAACAAGCAAGTTTGATAGATCAAAACCCAAGAAAACTGAAAATGACATAAACTTAGATCTACAAGAATCCATCCATCAAAACCAAAAATACCAAGTACTAAACTTGTAGAGGATGATGAGAAGAACAATATAGACAAATAATATCAAAAGAAAATTCAAGGATAAAAAATGCACAAATCTCTACTTTTGAGCAAGTTGTACTTGCCTAATGGTGGTGGTTGAAGGAAATGAATGAAAAGTGAATGGGGAGAGAGAGTGAGGAAGGGAATATATATAGGGGTTGGGTTGACTCACAGAAACCCCAATCTTAAGCATGCTCTAAACCATATGACTAATGATATATTAAATGCTACATGATACAACTAATTAAATTATTTAAATAAAATCTTAACCATAACATGGTTCAGATATCTTATCATCGAAGTAGTGAACCACGCCTACAACCAGACAAGGACAAGGGGTGGCATACTAATCCGCGATGAGATACTGTTCCATGCTATGGCAAGTTACAAATACATGATACATACAATCAAGATACAGGTGCCAGATACCATATACAAAAAAATAAAAAATTTACGTATTCCAGGAACGGGGACTGACATTGTGTCCATATGCTAAGTTTCTCGGCTTTTGTAGCTCTTATAGTATAGGGATAGGTCCATTTAGACTATTACCTTATTACTAGTATATTACCTATAAGTAATATCCTTTATAGTCTTCCTTACCTATATATTCTAAACCCCTCTCTAATCTCTACCTTAGCTAGTTACACCTTAACCCTTATTTTAATTTTACGTCCCTATACCTCACATACACTTGCATTCAAAGTATATATATATATATATATATATATATATATATATATATATATACTCAACTCTATATCCTACCTATGTTATCACAAATTGAGCCCCCAATTGTATTCAATACCCTGCCTATAGGCAGGGCAGAACACCCATGAAGGAACACCCATGAAGGATCCCCTTCCCTAAATCACTTAACACCTATGCTTGTGGCTTGTTGCCATAAATCTGATACTCGCATCTCCTTTCACATAAGTTGGACGGATGCAGCATCTCCTCTCAATTCAGTCCAACTGAACTGAACTTCTCATCTTAATCCACTGTCCTGCTCCCAAAGCCCCTCCTTTACTGAACCTTCAATTGATGTCCTTTCTAAAGTGTATTCCCCTCTTTTATATATCTAACAATATACATGCATTCACCAATTTCCTACTACTTTACTTTACCTATATGTGTTTAGTCATTACCCAACATGGCTCTAATTAGCTAACCTAGTCATTAACTACCTAGGTAACGATACGCAAAACTTTAGTTTTTCTCTATTTCATTACTACTCCTATAACTACATATAGGATACCCTCACATTCCTCCAGAAGACTGATACACCATAACCATCTGTCTAGTGATTGAAACTCTCAAAAACATACTTTACTCTAAACCCTCTCAATATATCCCAAGATACCCCTTCATTCAGTCAAATGACTAAATAAGCTCCCTGCAACAGCATTGCAACCCAAATTTGCTACCTTACATGTGCAAGAGCTCTCCTTCATTCACTTCACCACTTATTTGCCTTCAGACCCGAGCCACCTCTCTAACATCCTACCCTGCTGTGGCCTAACCTGTACATCACACCTAGCCTAGTATTGATACAAAGGACTTTCCCCTCTCCAAGGGCCCTAAGCCAAACCCTTTACACCACTTGCCAAACATAGGGCCAAAGCCCCAAACCTTACATGTACCCGAGCCCTCTGTTACAACCCCACATTGGTTCACTGTTGCTACTCTTCACATCTCCACTTCTTTTCTACTGTCCTAAGCATATTTAGCAGGTAATGAGACTCCCATATACAATTGGCTAGATGGGATACCTGCTGTAACCCTGGACTTAAACCTCAAGGCCCAACCTCCTTCTAATCCTTCTCTTCACTGCAATAACTCCCATATCACACTCCTAAACCAAATTATCATTCCTATAACAGATAATAGTCTATATGGCATCTAATATATATATATATATATATATACACTGGTATATGCTTATATCTTCATACACACACACATACACACCAACATATACACACATTTCCTATACTCTGATACCTTAGTAAAACCCCATATTGGTTGGTATAATAGATATCAAGGCCGGTTGTGGTCTTGTAGCTCATCCTAAGTTCATTAGCTCCCTGCCTCTATTCCTAATCCATGTATTGATTTGAAGTCCCTCCTTCAAACTCAGTCCACCACTCATTCAGTCCTTAGACTGAACCAAAGTTTAGTCCAAATGAATGAGTTATCCCCTATATTGTATCAGTAGGATACATTCAAAATCTGTAGTGATTAGCCCCATATCTGAACATTGCCCCAAGTCATTCCTCTCCTTAAATCCTTAACCTCTCCATCCTTCTCCTATTGTTCTGTACAATCCAATACTCAAGGTTGAGACCACATTTAGTCCAAGGATGCATTCCTCCCCATGCCCTGCATCCCACTTCCTGTATCAATTACTGAGATTGATAGCAGCAACCACCCTTTCCCATATCAGTCTTTGGACTGATACCTAAAGCTCATTTAACAAGTGATCGAGCCCCTCTAATATTGAACACAATATCCACATCAATTTCTGAGTTAGATAAACTGAAACCCCCATATCAATGCTATCTTCCTAACCATTACACTCATTCATATATCAGTAGACACATTCACAACTTGTATTTATATAGGTAGTATAGGATTATTCCCACACCTATCTATCATTCAGTCAAAATGCTCATGTGAACCTCTAGGTTCTCATATTTCTATGTCCCTCTGCTACTGCTACAGTACCATTAATACCTCCCCCTCTCTTCAACTCTGTCTCTGGACTGAAGCTAATTCAGTCCCCAGGTCAGACTGAATACAACTCCCTCTTGCTGTCCTAAAAGCCCACATCATAGCATGCCCTGCTCTCTAAAACCTCTAACTCCTAGTTCATATGCCAACCATATATAGAAGGCATAAGCATATGATTTAGGCTATAACCATCCTCATAGCTAATACCTGGTATTACCTATATAGAGTACCCCATATCAATAATATAGGACAACAGCTACACAGTTACCTTATACATAACAGGGACATACATTGGCTATGTATATCTATACCTCCATTGATACATATTACATATAATCACATATATACACTCATATATGTATAGGCTCAACTCATAAACAATATTATATGACCAAATATCTACATGGAATGAATATATAAAACAAGTATATGCTAAAATCTAATTACACACACACACACACACACACACACACACACACACACACACACGTGAAGGTATTCCTATAAGTTTGTAATGTGTACACTAATGTGTCAAGGTCCACAAACCCAAAATTGTCCCCGTGTCCTAATATATCAAGACACAACCTCATGGCATCCTATTGTAGACACAAAACTAACCTCAAACACTATCCATACGTCTATTTTAGCCTATGGGACATTTCTACAAACACTTGGTGTGTCATCCTCGAATTTCTTCCAAAATGTTACAAAACCTATTCAAACTTTCAAATAAGGACTCAATAGAGCCTCTAAACTATTCCTAAGGGTTGTCCAATTATACATGGGTGAGTTCCTATGGGTCAAATATCAAAATTAGGATTAAAATGACAAGTTTAGAGAGTGATACACCTATTGGAAGTTGTTTCCCAATGAACAATCCAATGGACACAAACCCAGCACAAAATTCTCTAGTAAATGGAGTCTCCTCCTTGCTCCTAGCTCCATACTCCTTGTAGGAACCTTCTTCTTGAGAGAATGTGAGAAATGGTGGAGGAAAGAGTGAGATTGGGAGAGAAATCAATGGTGTAAGCTCTTCTTTTGGAAAGAACTCTAAATTTGGAAATTGAGGCTAGAATGAAGAAGTGCAATAAAGAGGAGTCCCTCTCTATTGGCCGGCCATGTAGAGCTAGGTTAGGAAATACTTACAAAGTCTAAATAGCCCTCTAAGTTGTCATTTGGCTAATATAAATATAACGCAAAGGTTTGGGGTCATTTTGGACAAAATCATAATCTCTTAATGAACTAAATGGTCATGAATAATTAGTCTAATTGTACTAACCTAATGAGTTGATTTATGGGCCAAGCCTTGCTAAATATTGGGTTACAGATTAGTGTCTAAGCTAACCGGGCCACTAACAAAAGTCAAAAACTAGAATAGTCTCTAACCCGACTAACAAATCCCAAATAATTCAAACAAATACATACAATATTCATTATTAATATTCACAATATAAATAATTTATAAAAATGACAAATTTACCCTTATTTGAAAAACTGGTGGTTACAAGTAGGGTATTAGTTCCCTGTTTCACAGGGAACAGGCAGTACATGTGTGCTTGGGCAGTGAACATGTGTATTGTGTGTGTGTGTGTCAAGATAATGGGAGTGAGAGTGAGGTCAGTAGTGCACTAATGTCACCCCCAGTTTTCGAATTAGGGGTATTTTCATCATTTTCAAGTTTTATAATTTTTTAGGAATTTTATTTGATTTTATATGATTTTTAGGGATTTGTTTGAGTTGGTTTAAATTTTATCCAATTTGGACTTAAGTTGGAGACCCGGGTAGCCTGGACCCTAGTGGGACCCACATACTAGCTGGGTTTGGCCCACATACCATCATAATTAGGCTAGAAACCATAAACCCTATTTTCAGGGCTTAATTAGTCATTTTAGAGCTTAATTAGTATTTAGATTTTAAACCGAAACAAACTGAACCAAACCCGAACCAACCCAACCTAAGTCTAATGGGTTTGGAGGGTTATTGGATCCTACCCAAACCCAACAAACCCCTCCCCCCCTTTCTTCTTTATTAAGTCAAACTTTCTCTCTCTCTCTCTCTCTCTCTAAATTTCCTTCTTCTTCCCAAGCTCTTCTTTCCTTCAAGAAAAACCATTTTAGGTATGTCATTTATTCTTTATTAATTACTCTTTTCTATTTATTGCTTTCACAATAATTATAGAGGGGGAGATTCTCTACACTTTGCCCACAAATTTTGTAGGATTCCCAAGAAATCTAGGTTAGAGACTTTTGGGGGTTTTCTAATTAGAATGGTATATATATATATATATATATATATATATATATATATATATATATATATATATATATATATATATATATATATATATATATATATGCATGTATTTTATATATATATATATATTTGAATTTGTGTGTGTGTGTGTGTATAGAGGAATGAGAGTGGTGGTGTTGTTGTCATGAGGGTGGTGGAGTTGTCGTGAGAGTGGTGGTGGTTGTGTGTGAGAGTGTGTGTGTGTGTGAGAGTGAGTGTGTGTTTGTGTGGAAGGGAGAGTGTGTGTGTGTATTTATATATATATCTATATGTGTGTGTGTATGTAAATATATATGTAGAGTATATATATATATATATGAGTATGTATATAGATATATAGATAGATAGATATATGGATATATATATATATAGATAGATGGTTAGATAGATAGGTACATATATATATATATATATATATATATATATATATATATATATATATATATATATATATATATATATATAATGAGATTAGGAATTAGTTGAGATTAGAAAAGGATAAGAGAAAGAAAGAATAGGAAGAAGGAAAAGAATAAGAAGATTTTGAACAAGGAGACTAGAAGAAGAGTTAGAAGGAGAAGAATTTGAAGGGTAAAACTTAGAAGAGGAAGGAGAAGTAGAAGTATAGGAATGCAATATAGGGGAAATCGAGTTAGAAGGTGAAATCGAGCTCCGAGTATCGGAACGCGATGAAACTTGGCGTAGGCCTAGATTATACGAATTAGATTTTGCGGGTAGGCTTCCGAGTGGAAATCGGGGTCGTAGGGCGCCGGTATCGCGCCGTACCATTGCGTATCTTGAAATATTCAAGATACCGGCAATGGGCCGTATCATGGACTGGATGTCCACTTTACCTAGGTATTTTGGTAGGTAACGTATGTATAGGTTAGTATCTTACTATCCTAGGGAGCACGGGTGTAACTCCACTTTTCCCAATTTTGGTGAAATTTAAATTTTTTTTATAATAAATACTTCATATATATAGTTATAAGTATTTTTTTTGGGGAATGAATTTGAAGCATGAATTATTTTAAATTGAAAGTTTGTTATAACAAACTTTGGGGTCCACCATTTTGTTTTATAACTAATTTTTCTATCAACCCTGCAATATGTGAAAAGGCAAGGGAGTTTTTGCTAAAATCTCATTGCGGGGGGACCTATAAAACAATGATTATGGCGGGGGGGGTGTTTTTGCAAATGTGCAAACTTTTCTTTTTAATTCTGTTGGAGAGAGAGAAGTTTTCAGAACTTATATTTTTTTCCATTTCATTCTTCTGCTGTTCTCTCGTCCCCATTTTCTCGAGCCAAACCCTAAATCGACGAGCGGATTCCGGCGATGAAGACCCCGACGACTTCAGAGACGACGGTGACGACGATGAGTACTGCCTTCCGCGTGTGATCTACTCGAGGAAGGCTGTGGCAACAACAAGCTCCGTAGACGCTTGATCACTCGTTGAGTAGTGAATACTTTGAGGGTGATCTGTGACCGATGAGCTCCTCTGTTTCTAAATTTTTGTTTGAACTCCAGATCTAGATCATCGGGTGGATCGCTCGAGTTTTGACCGTCTGCTCAACTAAATCGACTGAGGTGAGCCGATTGATTTCGGGTTTCATTTTTCGAATTGTCGATTTATCACTGAGTTTTTCGAGAATTTGAGGTTGTATCGGTCTAGATCGATTGGATCTCTGATCTCTTCATTTCTCATAAACTCTTACATATTTTCTCCAGATTCGATCGATTTGCTTTGAACTGATTTTCCACAATGATTTCAAATCCTTAACTTAGTTTCAGTAAGAATTATTTTCGATTTATCAATTTGAATTTCTAAGATCAACGAAAAATTTCATTGATAAAGCAATTCGTGGGAATCTGAACAATTTTCTGTATTCTCTTTGATTATGAGAACAGGAAATTCGGATCAGTTCGTAACTACTGACTGTTTTCGAATTATCAGCACCATCAGGTACTAATTTGTTCTCTTGCTTACTTTTGGTTATAAGAGTGATGTTTGAATTGAGTATTGAACCATTAGGCTATTTTATCTTGGTATGTCAGTATTTTGGCAAGAGCCTGGGCTCGTATCCAGCTTGGGTTGATTTAAACTGAGATTTACATTGAATTAGTTCATTTGAGTTGAACCCTAAATACCTGTGTAATACCTTGGTTCATTCCATTGAACTTTAAGTTGTGCAATGTTGGTTTTGAATATGAGATAGTGGTGCAACTAATTCAGTCTATGGACTCGAATCCATCTGGTGGATGAACCTGGGTATTACCTAGGTGTGTGACTGGGTTCCAAGAGCCTATGGATTAATTGGAGTTTAGAACTTTTGATGTTTGGCATCTGGTACCAGTGGGTGGTTGATACCAGTTGCATACTTGAACTATGACCTTGGGATGTTGGTTTTACTTTACTGATGTCCCTGCTTTGCTGCCATAATTCAATGGGCTGTGATGCATTGTTGTAGTCCTGTTTATTGTTGACAGGATTGTGGCCAAGTTCCAGTCCTTGGCTCGATTCATTAAATATGACCTGGTAGCAGGATAGGGCATCACTGAACCTAATTAACCTGAGAGTGCAATCTCAGAGCACATGAATTGAAATCTCAGGATTGTACCTGAGAGATGTTTAGCTTATAGTTGTGTATTGATAACTAGCCATATGAAGGAGAATGGTTTGAGGAGTTCCTAAACATTTTTCTTCGAAATGTATATGTATCTTTTAGCTACCAAATTGTTAGACTGATAACAGTCCTGGAATACCCAGGATTTATTCAGTCTTGGGTTTACCTTGGTGTCTATATCAATTCGAGCTTGGACTTAATGACTGGATTTTGTTCAATCCTGTGTTAGGCTGGTATCAGCATTTTTAAGATGAATTAGGACAGGACACTTATTCAGTTGTAACCAGAGTACCCCTGACCAAGGGGAGTACTGATCATATTGGGATAGGTGTTGATTCAAGTCATGTGTGATATTGAAGAATAGTGGTTTACATTTGAACCTGTGGATGTCCAGTGAACACTGAGTAGAACTCAAAATACCTGTGATGCATCTCAGTATAACCTGAGATGAATCCCTATTAGCTGGGAAAGAAATCTCAGTGAACTGAGCACTTGTACATGCTTTGGCTGAACTGAATTTAGGATGGAGCAGGGTGATCCATCCTTGGACTGATTGAGATTAATTCTTATTGCAATATTTTATTTTGGGCAAGAGCTTAATTAATAGTAGATGTTCGATGTAACTAAGGAGGGTATCTACTTTAGAAATATCATGCATTTTGTTTTCAGTTATTGAATTTGAAGTTAATATATGGTTAAAATTGATGTGGGTATTCAGGATACAATTGTTAGTGAATGACTATGTTGATTTCAGTCTTAAATGAGTACAACATCCAGTATGGTAGGACTGTTATTCCAGTCACTAGGAATTTCTGCATATCTGGGATTGATTATAATGGTCTTCCTAATTTGATTTTCTTCATAGAACTCAGTTGAGCATCTATGTTCATTGTTATCTAAAATCAGAATTGAGGTTGTTATTGCCCTGTTACCAACTGTGCAGTAAATTAGATTTTAGACTGGTTTTAACCAATGTGAAGAGGCTTACTCTGATTTGTTAAAACTGAAAATGAACATGAAGGACTAAGCAGGAATTTCTAATTGGGAAACTCAGGAACCTGAGAGTCTCAGGAAAACCTGAGACACTTGATAAATTCCAGTGTAAACCCAGGAACCCAGGAATGAAGTCCTGTATAATCCAGGAATGAATTCCAGTATTATCCTGGAATGAAGTCCAAGTTTAAACCTAGAATAAAGTTCAAGATTAACCTAAGGTATAACTAGAATTGTATTCACTATTAGATGTATTGGCTAATCTGAATTCATGTAGATTAGCATTTGAGTTCCCAATTGCTTGAGTTTGCATAAGCATGGTTTTGACAATTAAGAAATCTCCACCATTGTTTAAAGTTTACTTTTTGAACATTTGTCTCATAGAAAATCATGTATTTCGCTTTATTTAAAGTTCTTGCTAGTCTAGAATATAGTGAGTAATATTGATACTCTATAGGAAACCATAGAAACTAAGGTTTATATTAGGAATTAATTGTGATTAGAATCTTTTGATAAACCAATTAGAATTAGCTGTTTATTAACCAACTTGTACACATCATTATTAAATACAGGAGAACATCTAGCCCCAATCTTCACCCGTACCTTCCTGGAGCAAAGGCAAGTACACTATACGGTTTTGTGCTTTACATTATATATCCTGTGCTTCCTTGAGTGACACATTTGCAACACGTCATGTACTTTCTGGTGCTCATGTTCTCTTGTTCTTATTACTTGTATCTGGGGTGGGGAAATATACTATCTATGTGACCAATCCCAAGTAACAACTCAGGTGTGTTTAGCTTAGACCCCGCATCGTGCACGCGGGTCCTAAGCCGTCCATTCATGTGCTTTCATGTGCTTTCATGTGCTTACCCTAGCCGGTCACATATTTAGTTATATTTCAAATATAGTACACACATGTTCAGGAGATATACCTTGTACTTATTTCCTGTGATTCCATGATATCATGTTCTTTCAGGTGCTTACATATCATGTACTTTCATGTTCTTACATACCATGTTCTTTTATGTACTTTACACACCATGTTCTTTCATGTGCTTATACACCATGTTCTTTTCTGTACTTTACATACCATGTTCCCTTGTACATTCATATCATGATGTCTTGTTTATTACCTAGAACTGTACTTTGTTCCGCTCCTGAATAGGATATGTTGCAGGTATGCTTGCAGGTCATTGTTCTACTCTATGGGCCAGAGCCCAGGATTTAGCTGAGCAGGATGAGGCTTAGCTTGAGGCTTCAGGTTTAGATTGCTTAGCTTTACTTTGAGATATTGACTTTAGAGTTCATAGCACTTTTCATTCCTGTTGATTCTGGTACATTATGATATCTGGATTTGTGGATTATGGTGATCATTCTGGGATACGTTTTTTTAGATGCTGTGATTCTATACTTTCATGTTTATCTGGTTAGTTTTCCCTAGCTTGGTACAGCTTACTTCGTCGTGTCTAACGACGAAGGCTGGGCGTGTCCGACTCGTGTCCGATTATTCGGGAGCAGGTCGTGACATGTTTTTAGTGGTAGCCCATGCAGGTCTATCCTAATGGTACCTAGGTCTTAGCGTACTATTGGGGGACTTGATTTACACTAGGGAAACTTGATCACAGCATAGGAAAATCGGGAAATAAGGGTATATCAGGTATATCAGGTGTATCAGGTATTTTAATATTCTATAAACACTTGTTGTATGTAGGTCTAGGTTATTTTAACAGTTTTCTATTTTTCAGATAATTCAAGCACGCGACACCGGAACGGTTGATCCACCTATACTTGAGGTCTCCAAGCTTCCACCCCGCAGGTCGTCCCTACTATCCCCATGGGTAGTACGTGGTTGATGGAGATGATTGAAGAGTTCCTTGATACCAGAGAGAGCAAGCCGTCATTTTCCAAGCCAGACTTGTGAACGCACTTTTCGAGCCAGAAAAGACTTATGCTTTCCAGACTTCCAGACCTTTGGACTTCTCCGACACCGAGCACATATCTTGCATCGAGGAGCAGATCGAGAACCTGGAGTCGCAACTGAAGATCATCCAAGTTTTGAAGGATCTGACTCCTCTGAAGATTGGAGCTATCAGCCAGGAGAACCAGAATATAGCACAGACAATAGAACAAGACCGGAAGCTAAAGGCTAGGAGAGACATGAAGATTTATGACAAAGACAACAACTTGCCTGGACCCGCAAAGCGTCGTAACACTCAGACAGCGCTTCTTCGGTCACATTATCAAGAGATAAATTCAGGCCCACATTCACTAGATGAAGGATTGCCAGCAAGTCGCCGATCACAATGATCGAGGAGAATTAAGATCTCAGCAGTCAGCAGCCAGCAACCATATATTTCTGTCAGAATCCCTGCACTTCAGTCACCTCAGCGAGAGATCCAGATTCAAATCCAGTCAACGATCATTTGTATTTTTTTGCCGCCATCCAGGATATCGCTTCGAGGAGTGCCGCAAAAGACGGAGGCTATGCTTGTTCTACGGATCGTCTGCCCACCCAGTCAGGGATTGCCAGAGACCATTGATCACACTGCCCAAGGGCGAACACGAAGAGCACCAGGACTACAGCAAGGGGACCAGCCTATCTAGATTCAGCAACCACATGGAGTACTACCGCAGGGATCAACCTACGCCAGGACAATTGAAGGAGGTTAGAGAGATTTCCGTTCCGGAGGAATACTGAAGACAGACTAAAGACTGAAGATTTTTGCATGGTTGGGAAAACCATGTATCTTGGTTAGCAACCCAGTTTTTCTTAAATTTCTTTCAGCATCTTGACCATTTTTTGGAACTTCTTGTTTTCTATTTTGGAATCTTGGTTGGTATTCGAAACTTAACTCGAGATATTGTTTCCTATTCGTTGATTGGTACTCCTCCAATCCATTCTTCGTAACCTTGCTCTTTTCGAGATTCTACTCAGGAATTTTGTTTCCTATTCAGGACTAGTTACAATTTGTAAATTTTGGTTTTCTTTCCGAAGTTCAGTTTTCTATTTAGGGATTGTTGGAATTTGATTTTTATTCAATACTTGTTTCTATTCACCATTCAAGACATCGTTTGAAAACTTCGGTTTCGAATTGTTCCCTATGTGAGATTTCGTTTCCTACGTGGCTTGTTTTCTACTTGGAAATTGTTTCGTTCACAGCTTGCTTCGATCTTGTTCCCTATTTGAGGTATCGCTTGTTTCATGGATATTGTTTTACTCACCCATTGATTCTTTTTCCTACTCGTAACTTGATTCCATTCGAGATTTTAAGATATCATGTTTCCTATTTCGAGACTTTGTTTTGTTCGTGATTTTGTCTTATATATCCAAGATTTTTCGGACTTTGAAACTCCAGTTCCTACTTGCGACTCAATGAGCCTTGTTCCCTATTTTTGATGTCTTGTTTCCTCGTCAAGATTTTATATTCGAGATTTTATTTCCTAATCACGACTTTGTTGATATTGGTTTTCTAATTGAGACCTTGTATTCTATTGGAGGTTGTTTTCTCTTCGAAATTTTGTCTGAGGTTTCGTTGTTAATTGAGATGTTGAACCTTATTTCCAGTGCGGGATTTTATTTCTTATTTTAAAATTTGTCTCCTGTCTAATAACTTGCCTCAGTTCATCCTTCGAGACTCTGTTATCCTTTCGGGATAATGCCCCCTATATGGAATCTTGTTACCATTCCAGATATCAGTTAAAATTCTGTTATAATTTGAAACTTTGCTCCCTGTCTGAAATTTTAAATCTCCCTGGTTGCCCTTTTGTACTCACTGATTTGATTCCTTGTAGTCTTTTAGTACCTAATAAATCCTTGTATTCTAACAGTCAGGTAACTTCACCATTTCCGTGACTTGGACTATTGAAACTCATTTTGGATTCCTTGAAACTCTTTTGAAATTCCTAGGGATAAAGTCGAGAGGCTATTCAATGATCTACTGGGGCGTGGCAGTTGCGCGCTGCAGTCATTATCTGGACTACGGACACTGAGAGTTCACTGCAGCCAGCAGCGCACTGGCGAGGCAGGAACTCTAAGTTGAAGTGATTTCAGACATTCATAGGTTTTCGGGTATTATTAAAACCTTGTCCAAAGTCTTCATATTTTGACCTCTTGAGTTGCTTCGCTAATAATTGTTTGAAATGGATAAAGTTGATAGAAAGTTCGGTAACATATCATTATTTGAGTCACGGAGCCAACAAGTTCACTGCAGCCAGGATATACTGGCGGGGCATGGATTTTAAGTGATGTGACTTCAGATATATATATGTTTCGGATACCATAGAGACTATATCCCCTTTTCATATGATTATGGATATTTTGAGAATCGCAAATCCTTGCATATTCACCTTGATAGTTTTTACACATCTTATAAGCCTACCCTTACCGATTTCCATCTTCATTTATCATTGGATCATTCAATTCTCAAATATACGTTGCAGATTTTGATTCTGTTTCACTAGATGATTATTAGTACCTATATTGATCGTGCTTTGCCTGAACTTCAATTTTGATCCTACCTATCTAACATTGTTTCCCTATCATGCTAAATTTTCAATGGTGATCATACTTTCATGAATTTATTTCTCTGAAGTCGTAATTAAAACCCTGGACATTTTGTGCCTATTTAGACTCTTGATCATTGTTAGATCATGTTAATTCAGCTACCTGAATGAAATTACCATACTTTGTTTTAATTAAATTTTGCTTTTGATTGCTTAACCATGTCTACCGTACCTTTGAATTTCGAGGACGAAATTTTTCCAAGGGGGGTAGATTTGTAACTCCACTTTTCCCAATTTTGGTGAAATTTAAATTTTTTTTTATAATAAATACTTCATATATATAGTTATAAGTATTTTTTTAGGGAATGAATTTGAAGCATGAATTATTTTAAATTGAAAGTTTGTTATAACAAACTTTGGGGTCCACCATTTTGTTTTATAACTGATTTTTCTATCAACCCTGCAATATGTGAAAAGGCAAGGGGTTTTTGCTAAAATCTCATTGCGGGGGGACCTATAAAACAATGATTATGGCGGGGGGGTGTTTTTGCAAATGTGCAAACTTTTCTTTTTAATTCTGTTGGAGAGAGAGAGAAGTTTTCAGAACTTATATTTTTTTCCATTTCATTCTTCTGATGTTCTCTCGTCCCCATTTTCTCGAGCCAAACCCTAAATCGACGAGCGGATTCCGGCGATGAAGACCCCGACGACTTCAGAGACGGCAGTGACGACGATGAGTACTGCCTTCCGCGTGTGATCTACTCGAGGAAGGCTGTGGCAACAACAAGCTCCGTAGACGCTTGATCACTCGGTGAGTAGTGAATACTTTGAGGGTGATCTGTGACCAATGAGCTCCTCTGTTTCTAAATTTTTGTTTGAACTCCAAATCTAGATCATCGGGTGGATCGCTCGAGTTTTGACCGTCTGCTCAACTAAATCGACTGAGGTGAGCCGATTGATTTCGGGTTTCAATTTTCGAATTGTCGATTTATCACTGAGTTTTTCGAGAATTTGAGGTTGTATCGGTCTAGATCGATTGGATCTCTGTTCTCTTCATTTCTCACAAACTCTTGCATATTTTCTCCAGATTCGATCGATTTGCTTTGAACTGATTTTCCACAACGATTTCAAATCCTTAACTTAGTTTCAGTAAGAATTGTTTTCGATTTGTCAATTTGAATTTCTAAGATCAACGGAAAATTTCATTGATAAAGCAATTCATGGGAATCTGAACAATTTTCTGTATTCTCTTTGATTATAAGAACAGGAAATTCGGATCAGTTCGTAACTACTGACTGTTTTCGAATTATCAGCACCATCAGGTACTAATTTGTTCTCTTGCTTACTTTTGGTTATAAGAGTGATGTTTGAATTGAGTATTGAACCATTAGGCTATTTTATCTTGGTATGTCAGTATTTTGGCAAGAGCCTGGGCTCGTATCCAGCTTGGGTTGATTTAAACTGAGATTTACATTGAATTAGTTCATTTGAGTTGAACCCTAAATACCTGTGTAATACCTTGGTTCATTCCATTGAACTTTAAGTTGTGCAATGTTGGTTTTGAATATGAGATAGTGGTGCAACTAATTCAGTCTATGGACTCGAATCCATCTGGTGGATGAACCTGGGTATTACCTAGGTGTGTGACTGGGTTCCAAGAGCCTATGGATTAATTGGAGTTTAGAACTTTTGATGTTTGGCATCTGGTACCAGTGGGTGGTTGATACCAGTTGCATACTTGAACTATGACCTTGGGATGTTGGTTTTACTTTACTGCTGTCCCTGCTTTGCTGCCATAATTCAATGGGCTGTGATGCATTGTTGTAGTCCTGTTTATTGTTGACAGGATTGTGGCCAAGTTCCAGTCCTTGGCTCGATTCATTAAATATGACCTGGTAGCAGGATAGGGCATCACTGAACCTAATTAACCTGAGAGTGCAATCTCAGAGCACATGATTTGAAATCTCAGGATTGTACCTGAGAGATGTTTAGCTTATAGTTGTGTATTGATAACTAGCCATATGAAGAAGAATGGTTTGAGGAGTTCCTAAACATTTTTCTTCGAAATGTATGTGTATCTTTTAGCTACCAAATTGTTAGCCTGATAACAGTCCTGGAATACCCAGGATTTATTCAGTCTTGGGTTTACCTTGGTGTCTATATCAATTCGAGCTTGGACTTAATGACTGGATTTTGTTCAATCCTGTGTTAGGCTGGTATCAGCATTTTTAAGATGAATTAGGACAGGACACTTATTCAGTTGTAACCAGAGTACCCCTGACCAAGGGGAGTACTGATCATATTGGGATAGGTGTTGATTCAAGTCATGTGTGATATTGAAGAATAGTGGTTTACATTTGAACCTGTGGATGTCCAGCGAACACTGAGAAGAACTCAAAATACCTGTGATGCATCTCAGTATAACCTGAGATGAATCCCTATTAGCTGGGAGAGAAATCTCAGTGAACTGAGCACTTGTACATGCTTTGGCTGAACTGAATTTAGGATGGGGCAGGGTGATCCATCCTTGGACTGATTGAGATTAATTCTTATTGCAATATTTTGTTTTGGGCAAGAGCTTAATTAATAGTAGATGTTCGATGTAACTAAGGAGGGTATCTACTTTAGAAATATCATGTATTTTGTTTTCAGTTATTGAATTTGAAGTTAATATATGGTTAAAATTGATGTGGGTATTCAGGATACAATTGTTAGTGAATGACTATGTTGATTTCAGTCTTAAATGAGTACAACATCCAGTATGGTAGGACTGTTATTCCAGTCACTAGGAATTTCTGCATATCTGGGATTGATTATAATGGTCTTCCTAATTTGATTTTCTTCATAGAACTCAGTTGAGCATCTATGTTCATTGTTATCTAAAATCAGAATTGAGGTTGTTATTGCCCTGTTACCAACTGTGCAGTAAATTAGATTTTAGACTGGTTTTAACCAATGTGAAGAGGCTTACTCTGATTTGTTAAAACTGAAAATGAACATGAAGGACTAAGCAGGAATTTCTAATTAGAAAACTCAGGAACCTGAGAGTCTCAGGAAAACCTGAGACACTTGATAAATTCCAGTGTAAACCCCAGGAACCCAGGAATGAAGTCCTGTGTAATCCAGGAATGAATTCCAGTATTATCCTGGAATGAAGTCCAAGTTTGAACCTAGAATAAAGTTCAAGATTAACCTAAGGTATAACTAGAATTGTATTCACTATTAGATGTATTGGCTAATCTGAATTCATGTAGATTAGCATTTGAGTTCCCAATTGCTTGAGTTTGCATAAGCATGGTTTTGACAATTAAGAAATCTCCACCATTGTTTAAAGTTTACTTTTTGAACATTTGTCTTATAGAAAATCATGTATTTAGCTTTATTTAAAGTTCTTGCTAGTCTAGAATATAGTGAGTAATATTGATACTCTATAGGAAACCATAGAAACTAAGGTTTATATTAGGAATTAATTGTGATTAGAATCTTTTGATAAACCAATTAGAATTAGCTGTTTATTAACCAACTTGTACACATCATTATTAAATACAGGAGAACATCTAGCCCCAATCTTCACCCGTACCTTCCTGGAGCAAAGGCAAGTACACTCTACGGTTTTGTGCTTTACATTATATATCCTGTGCTTCCTTGAGTGACACATTTGCAACACGTCATGTACTTTCTGGTGCTCATGTTCTCTTGTTCTCATTACTTGTATCTGGGGTGGGGAAATATACTATCTATGTGACCAATCCCAAGTAACAACTCAGGTGTGTTTAGCTTAGACCCCGCATCGTGCACGCGGGTCCTAAGTCGCCCATTCATGTGCTTTCATGTGCTTACCCTAGCCGGTCACATATTTAGTTATATTTCAAATATAGTACACACATGTTCAGGAGATATACCTTGTACTTATTTCCTGTGATTCCATGATATCATGTTCTTTCAGGTGCTTACATATCATGTACTTTCATGTTCTTACATACCATGTTCTTTTATGTACTTTACACACCATGTTCTTTCATGTGCTTATACACCATGTTCTTTCCTGTACTTTACATACCATGTTCCCTTGTACATTCATATCATGATGTCTTGTTCATTACCTAGAACTGTACTTTGCTCCGCTCCTGAATAGGATATGTTGCAGGTATGCTTGCAGGTCATTGTTCTACTCTATGGGCCAGAGCCCAGGATTTAGCTGAGCAGGATGAGGCTTAGCTTGAGGCTTCAGGTTTAGATTGCTTAGCTTTACTTTGAGATATTGACTTTAGAGTTCATAGCACTTTTCATTCCTGTTGATTCTGGTACATTATGATATCTGGATTTGTGGATTATGGTGATCATTCTGGGATACGTTTTTTAGATGCTGTGATTCTATACTTTCATATTTATCTGGTTAGTTTTCCCTAGCTTGGTACAGCTTACTTCATTGTTTATTGTTTATTGTATAGATACGATTCCTGCGTAGGCTCGCGACCTCCTTAGAGAATACGTATCATGACGTGTCATGACTAGATCCACTATATTAGTCGGGGATGGGGGTGTTAGCGTAGATATGTGATCAATACCCCACAGTATTATATTGTATCATCATTGTATAGTGTTAATCATACACTCACGTATGATTAGCCAGGCCAAACATTGTATCAAATTCTAAGCCGATCACATGTTGAAACTAATACTAAACTCACATAGATATAGTTCCAGATTGTTGTACATGATTTATACTATTTTTTTGTTCTTACATTCAGATTACAGCCTTGACATGCCTTACCATGATTCATGTACACATTATTTACTTCGTAGATTCTCTCTATTTACTGCTACATTTTCAATATCGTCTAACTAGAATTGTTATTTGAGATTTGTGCTCGTTCCATCCTGACTGGATATGTTGACAAAATTTTATAGATTGTGGCAAGGAGGATTGTCCTACCTACTACTGTCCGGTTGACGTAGTGGGCATAGACTTGGAGACCTTGATTCAGCAGGGCTTAGCTCCGCCCGACGAGCCTCTAGCTTAGTTTAGTTAGACTAGACATTTTGGACTGGACCTTGTCTCCAACTTGCTACTTGTGTTATTATATTATATTTTGGATTGTATTAGAGACTTGGACTTAGACTTGTATATTATTTGTGTTTGGACTTGACAGGTTATATTTTATAGTCTTGTTGTCTTTATCTTTCAGTCTTTACTTATTATCTTAGAGTTGTGATTGAGTATTCATATATTATTATTGCTTGTCCTCCGTTCGGAGTTGACCATATTCTTGACAGGTTTTGATATTATATATAAACTGTTGTTAGAGTAGAAAATATACAGCGTTCCATGCCGTTTCTACGGTGAGGGCTGGACGTTGTTACGTACACGTGCCCTTATAGCGGGTACGGGTCGTGACACATTTTAGTGGTGGTCCATGCATGTCCTGAAGTCGTAATTAGTACGATGTTGTAGTGGCGCTCGACTTAGAGTGCTACTACGAGCCTGCGGTACGTATCTAGGATAGGCTGTAGGCTAATAGTACTCAATCACAGTATGATCTTTCCTTGCTTATCTTGCTTACCGTCTTTGATATTGATTTACTGCATTCTAGCTGCCCTCCTTTGATATAATCCTTCATGTGCCATTTTGATATCTTCTTTTCAATCTGTCTCCAGGATGGTTATGACTCATTCTCCCGGTGAGGAGCACGGGAAGACGGAGAGGTCCGCTACCTCTGGCGGACAGGCTCCGGTCACTTCTTCTGCAGATGGGACTTCTGTTTGGGTTCTCGGGGGTACTCCTCCAGCGCTCTCGATGATCGTCCCTGGGGTCACTACGGGTGCTCTTCCTGCAGTGCCGGGGGCCGCGACGGGAGCTATCGGGGGCGTTCTTTCCCTCCTCCTCAGCAGGGGACTCCTCCGCCGGTGATGGAAGCTGTTCTTCCACCTCCACCTCCCCTGCCTACAGATATGGGGCAGATGCTTACTTTCCTCCAGCAGATACTGGAGACTCAGAGAGCCCAGGCCGAGGCTCAATAGAGGCAGACAGACGCGATACGTCAGGGCATGGAGGATGCCCATCATTTGGCCCTTGCAGCCGTGGAGCAGAGGGCTCTGCATCCGGGGATGCGTACTAGGTACGGAGATATCCAGGACTTCAAGAAGCTCGGGCCCCGTGACTTTAGCGGGACTGAGGGTGTGGTCTATGCAGATGATTGGCTCGAGGATATCGAGCGGCAGATGAGGGCCTCCCGCCTGGCAGACGACCTGAAGGTCGAGGCAGTAGGTTTGCAGTTGCTAGACATTGCACGCACCTGGTTCAGAAATAAGCCAGCCTTAGCTGAAGAGGGCCGTACTTGGACAGAGTTCAAGCTTCTCTTCAAGGAGAAGTTCTTTTCCACCACGGACAAGATCGACCTGGTGCGGCAGTTCTAGGACCTGCAGCAGGGCAGTTTATCTGTGGAGGAGTACGCCGCAGAGTTCGGTCGTCTGAGCCGATACGCGGATTACATGGTTCGAGACCCGGAGATCAGGGTGAACCGTTTCAGAAAGGGGCTGATCTGGGACATCAAGATCCTCATTCCTTTCTTTTATGAGACTTATATCCAGATCTATGCAGAGGCCCGCAAGGTAAAACGGGAGTGGGGCCTGAAGCCCAAGAGGGATCGTGATCTGTTTTCGGGGACTACTAGCAGCGCGGGGGATGCTAAGCGTCCTCAACTCCAGCATCATTCTATTCCGCAACGCTCGTAGCAGATTCCTGCTCCGATTAGGGCACCAGTTCAGCAGATGCCCCGGCAGCAACAGCAGGGACCGACGCAGCAGGCACCTACTTGCCACTACTGCAAGAGGTCCGGACATCTCTGGGAGGTTTGCAGGAGACGTTTGAGTGTGTGCCTATACTGTGGCACCGAGGGACATCAGGCGAGGGATTGTCCTTCGAACCATCGTCGTGCAGCTCAGGGAGCACAAGGTAGGCCACCTATGGCACCGCATCACGCCCTCCACCAGCAGCGGGATATACCCCGCCAGGACAGGACTTTTGCAATGACAGTTGAGGATCCTGCACGCATTGGACTAGGAGGTAGGGTCTTGCTCTTTCTTTTACCTGTTATTTCTGCCCATTGATTGATGATTGCTTTCTTAGTACCTTTAGTTTGCTTATGTGATGATCATGCTAGATTAAATAGAAAACCCCAATGAAGACCACAATAACATGATACTGTAGAGATTTAAAACCATGCATGTGTTCTGATTTCCTGGATTGCATATTATATAACTTAGGATAAAATTTAGTAGACCTTGATTGTTGGGTGCTTGACTTAGAGAAGAGTACGACCGTTTGAATTTCGAGGACGAAATTTTTTAAGGAGGGTAGATTTATCACCCCCAGTTTTCGAATTAGGGATATTTTTGTCATTTTCAAGTTTTATAATTTTTTAGGAATTTTATTTGATTTTATATGATTTTTAGGGATTTGTTTGAGTTGGTTTGAATTTTATCCAATTTGGACTTAAGTTGGAGACCCGGGTAGCCTGGACCCTAGTGGGACCCACATACTAGCTGGGTTTGGCCCACATACCATCATAATTAGGCTAGAAACCATAAACCCTATTTCCAGGGCTTAATTAGTCATTTTAGAGCTTAATTAGTATTTAGATTTTTAACCGAAACAAACCGAACCAAACCCGAACCAACCCAACCTAAGTCTAATGGGTTTGGAGGGTTATTGGATCCTACCCAAACCCAACAAACCCCTCCCCCCCCCCCCCCCCCCCCCCCCCCCACATGGCCGGCCAAGAACAACCACCCCCCTTTCTTCTTCATTAAGTCAAACTCTCTCTCTCTCTCTAAATTTCCTTCTTCTTCCCAAGCTCTTCTTTCCTTCAAGAAAAACCATTTTAGGTATGTCATTTATTCTTTATTAATTACTCTTTTCCATTTATTGCTTTCACAATAATTATAGAGGGGGAGATTCTCTACACTTTGCCCACAAATTTTGTAGGATTCCCTAGAAATCTAGGTTAGAGACTTTTGGGGGTTTTCTAATTAGAATGGTATATATATATATATATATATATATATATATATATATATATATATATATATATTTGAATTTGTGTGTGTGTGTAGAGGAATGAGAGTGGTGGTGGTGTTGTCATGAGGGTGGTGGAGTTGTCGTGAGAGTGGTGGTGGTTGTGTGTGAGTGTGTGTGTGTGTGTGTGTGTGAGAGTGTGTGTGTGTGTTTGTATGGAAGGGAGAGTGTGTGTGTGTGTATTTATATATATATCTATATGTGTGTGTGTGTATGTAAATATCTATGTAGAGTATATATATATGAGTATGTATATATATATATATATATATATATATATATATATATATATATATATATATAGATGGTTAGATAGATAGGTATATTGATATATATATAGATATATATAGAGAATGAGATTAGGAATTAGATGAGATTAGAAAAGGATGAAAGAAAGAATAGGAAGAAGGAAAAGAATAAGAAGATTTTGAATAAGGAGACTAGAAGAAGAGTTAGAAGGAGAAGAATTTGAAGGGTAAAACTTAGAAGAGGAAGGAGAAGTAGAAGTATAGGAATGCAATATAGGGGAAATCGAGTTAGAAGGTGAAATCGAGCTCCGAGTATCGGAACGTGATGAAACTTGGCGTAGGCCTAGATTATAGGAATTAGATTTTGCGGGTAGGCTCCCGAGTGAAAATCGAGGTCGTAGGGCGCCGGTATCGCGCCGTACCATTGCGTATCTTAAAATATTCAAGATACCGGCAATGGGCCGTATCATGGACTGGATGTCCACTTTACCTAGGTATTTTGGTAGGTAACGTATGTATAGGTTAGTATCTTACTACCCTAGGGAGCACGAGTCAAAATACCAAGCGTAGGTAGGCTAACTTGATAATTGCCTAAGTTAGAATTTTACCCTTTTTAAGGGTAAAATAGGATATTGGCCTACGGCCAAGATTTGAGTTTCCAAGTCCAAGATGGACTTGGATATGGGTTGTAGAGGTTGGTAATGAGTAGAAATAGCCGTCTAGACCTAGTCTTGACCCCGGTTGACTACGGTTGACTTTGTAGACCAAAAGTCAACTATTGGTCAACACTTTACCCAATTTAGTCCCAAATTCCATTAAACTTGGACAGTTGACCAAAAGTCAACTATTAGTCACCAGTGACCTAGGGTTGACCTAGAGTTGACCAGAGTTTACCCGTTGACCAAAAGTCAACGGTAAGCCAATTTTTGACCTAGTTTGATTCGGATGGATTTCCAATGTCCTCTCATGACCAAGTATGACCCAACTAGACTTGTCTTGACCTAGTATGACTTTGTTAGGTCTAATATGACTTAGATTGACCCCGTACAATCTAGTTTGACCTTGTTTGACCTAGATTGACTTAGTTTGACGTGTCTTGACCTATTTTGACTCAGTATGACTTAATTTCACTTCCAAACCATTATATTGATACAGTATTCCATCTATAGGTCCTCGAGGCACTGTTCTTGGACTCAGTCGACTTATCTATCACAGTACAGGCGAGTACATTCTCTGATAATATTTCTGTTTTATGATATCGTCTTTGTTTCTAGTATTTAGTGCAGATTATCCTTGTTCTCTTGACACATTGTTCACACGGATTGATATTTGTCTGGATCCCGTCATAAGATGTTATTCCTCTTATATATGATATATACTGGGCAAGCCTTCATTGTTTATTATTCATTGTATAGATACGATTCCTGCGTAGGCTCGCGACCTCCTCAAAGAATACGTATCATGACGTGTCATGACTGGATCCACTATATTAGTCAGGGATGGGGGTATTAGCGTAGATATGTGATCAATACCCCACAGTATTATATTGTATCATCATTGTATAGTGTTAATCATACACTCACGTATGATTAGCCAGGCCAAATATTGTATCAAGTTCTAAGTCGATCACATGTTGAAACTAATACTAAACTCACATAGATATAGTTCCAGATTATTGTACATGATTTATACTGTTTTTCTGTTCTTACATTCAGATTACAGCCTTGACATGCCTTACCATGATTCATGTACACATTATTTACTTCGTAGATTCTCTCTATTTACTGCTACATTTTCAATATCGTCTAACTAGAATTATTATTTGAGATTTGTGCTCGTTCCATCCTGACTGGATATGTTGACAAAATTTTACAGATTGTGGCGAGGAGGATTGTCCTACCTACTACGGTCCGGTTGACGTAGTGGGCGTAGACTTGGAGACCTTGGTTCAGCATGGCTTAGCTCCGCCCGACGAGCCTCTAGCTTAGTTTAGTTAGACTAGACATTTTGGACTGGACCTTGTCTCCAGCTTGCTACTTGTGTTATTATATTATATTTTGGATTGTATTAGAGACTTGGACTTAGACTTGTATATTATTTGTGTTTGGACTTGACAGGTTATATTTTATAATCTTGTTGTCTTTATCTTTCAGTCTTTACTTATTATCTTAGAGTTGTGATTGAGTATTCATATATTATCATTGCTTGTCCTCCATTCGGAGTTGACCATATTCTTGACAGGTTTTGATATTATATATAAACTGTTGTTAGAGTAGAAAATATACATCGTTCCACGTCGTTTCTACGGTGAGGGCTGGGCGTTGTTACGTACACGTGCCCTTATAGCGGGTGCGGGTCGTGACAACTAAATAGGAAACGGCTCAAAACTGAGCTTTCAAAACTGTTTGTATATCATGTACTAATTAATAAAAATAAATTATTAGAACTAACTACCGACATACGTGCCTAATGTATATTCTCACGTAAAAATAGTTTAAAATTCTTTTAACTAATTGTAAAAATAACTTAAAATTATTACAACTATCTAAACATATATCCAAAATCCTATAAACATATATATATAACAAACTTAAATTAAAATATATCCAATATTTAAACTATATCTAAACTAACTACATGATTTTATTTAAACATATATCCAAAATTCTAAAAAAAAAATTAAAATATATTCAATATTTAAACTATATTTATGCTAACTATATGGTTTATCTAAATATATATCCTAAGTTTTACAAAGATAAACTTCAACTAAAATATATTCAATACTTAAGCTATATTTAATCTAACTACATGGTATTATCCTAAACATATATCCAAAGTTCACATTTAGTTTTTTTAAGAAATTTTTTTGTACATGTATTGCACGTGCAACGCTACTAGAAAAATAAGAAAGGAAACATCCAAGTAACATGCACACTCCAAGGAAGGGAACGAAGGAAGCCGTCAAGCAAGGTGGCACTCCTATGACCGTCGTAGAAAAATCTCCTATCTCCCACGGATCTCGCTTGTTATTGCCGGAGTTTCACTCAAATCCTATTAAGGTAAATTATCCGCCTCAGTTTCTTCTTCTCTTTTTTTCTCTTCACACTACCAAAATAAGCCATATCAGCGACGAAATTAGCGACGCCAACTTAAAACGTCGCTAATATTTCCGAAATTAGCGACGCCAAAAATAAGCGTCACAATACGTCGCTGATAGCGACAAACAGCGACATATTGCGACTACCTATAGTCTAATAAAAACCAACGTCGTTGATTTGTCGGAAAACGTCGCTAGTTTTATCAGTTCAGCGACGTTTAGCGTCGCAAAGGTTATAACGTTGCCGAATATTAAACCAATACCGACGCTTTGTGACGTATTTCGGGCGTCGCTAATTTCTGCTAAATAGGGTTTCCTCGGTTCCACTTTTTATTTCTCCCTCTCCTCAAATTTTTTGTTCCCGCCCCTCTTCCCCCGACCTCGACGACAGCCCGACCCCCTTCCCTCCGGCGCCGCTCATCCTCCTCCTCCACCGCGAGCTCCTTCTCCTCCCTCCAGCGAGCCCCTTCTCCTCCTCCTCCTCCACCGCGAGCCCCTTCTCTTCCTCCACCGCGAGATCCTCCTCCTCCACCATCGCGAGGAGACTGAAGGTAAACCCTAACCCTAATTGAGGTGTTTTTCGTGTCCAAAATGGACACGGAGACACATTACGACCATGTGTTCACTGATACAGTGTGTTCGTGAGGTTTTGGATACTTTGTGTCCATTTGTTGGACACGTGGACACCCGCAAGCATTCATATATATGTATTTCACCTCTGTACACTTAATCCCCTCCTCCTCCACCACCGAACTTGTACCACCGTGAGGAGACTGAAGGTAAACCCTAACCCTAATTGAGGTGTTTTTCGTGTCCAAAATGGACACGGAGACATGTTACGACCATGTGTTCACTGATACAGTGTGTTCGTGAGGTTTTGGACACTTTGTGTCCATTTGTTGGACACGTGGACACCCCCAAGCATGCATATATATGTATTTCACCTCTGTACACTTAATCCCCTACATACACTTGTGTATTTTCGTATTAATTTGGATTTGTATATTGGGTTTGGGTTTCGATATAGTGTTTGATACATTGTTTCACCTTGCAACATTCCTACACTTATTTTAGACAACAAGTATATGAACCAATTAGTCAACATCTATTTGTTGAAGTATGGTACTCCATTCTTCGTAAGTTCTAGCTATATATGTCTCAAGATCCAATACTCGAAAATCCCAAGAAGAAGAAGAAGAAAAGAATAAAATGACATCGCTCAACACCCTATGACAACTCCTTGTAGAATTGTGTTAAAGTGTGAGTTCTACAGTATGAGTTCTATAGTATGGTTCTCTTTGTAGAATAAAATGATATTGCTCAACCCTATCGATCCTCCATACAAGTCTTCCTTCATCTATTGTCTTAAAGTGTGAGTTCTACAGTATGGTTCTCTTTGTACAATTGTGTCTTATTTTAGACAACAAGGGTTTCCTATTTTTATAGGTAACATGGCAACATGTGTAAGGGAACATATAGGTGTGTGTTTGTGTTTGAAAGGGAGTGTCACAAGAGTAAGGCGTGAGCATGTGTTAGTATTTTGAGCTGTGAGAGTGTTTGTTCTATTGAGGTTAGTACCAACTGGCAAGTTAGGTTAAAAGAACCTGGGAACTATGGTGTGGTTATATACATCATGTATATGTATGTGTGTGTCTAGTGGGAGAAAGGGGGAGGGTTAACTAGTACCAGGTATTTGGAGAGGAGGGAGAGTTTATACTAGTATATATAGACTAATATCCTAAAACTTGACTTATACAACTTAGAAATGGCTAGTTTGACCAAGTTGGACCAGTTTAGCTTAGAGTTGGCTCGGTTGGACTATACATAATATATAGACTAATATCCTAAAACTTTACTTCTACAACTCAGCCTATATGAAATATTATAGACACGGGTGATATACCGCCGCGATAATCTCTGACCACCGCACGCACAAACACGCGAAAGAAAAGTTAGCAATGCGAAAAGAAGATGACAGATAATATCTGACCATTTAACGTAAAATGTCATGTGTACATATACTGCGAAAAGTGTAGACCGTATGAACTGACAATTGCATATCATTCACTACCTTGATGTTCTATCTTACATAATTATGGAGCTGAATTACTATCTGCGGAATCGTATTTGGATGTACAACCGTCATCCTGATGACATGTGCGGTGTGCGGAATGAATTCATAGAGGGTGTACACCAGTTCCTGCAGTTTGCCAAGGCGTTCCCTCAGTACATGGACGGTACCAAAATTAAGTGTCCGTGTGTGAGATGTCGCAACTTGAAATATCATCCAGAAGTGGATGTCACGTATCATTTATACTCGAAGGGTTTCACGCCGAATTACTATCAGTGGAGCGAGCACGGAGAACTTGTGTCTTTAGCATCGGAGTACGAGCCTTATGTGGATGTCCACAACAACGCTTCTTACGACGATGGGTTGGTGAACATGGTTTTCGACGCGGCCGGGCCTAGTTTCGATCTGGATGATCATGATGCACCTGAGGAGGCACCGAACCCCGATGCTGCACAGTTCATGGAGTTGCTGGAGAATGCAAGGACTCCATTATATCCTGGTTGTGAGGATCATTCACCGTTGGAGGTGGTTACAAGATTGTTGAGCATCAAGTCCGATTTTAACATGTCGCAAGATTGCTACAACCGTCTTATGGAGTTGCTTATAGAAATATTGCCTGAGGGTGCGAAGTTGCCTAAAGACTTCTACCGGTCTAAGAGGATGGTTAGATCGCTCTGGATGGGATATGAAAAAATCGATGCCTGTCGCAACGGGTGTATGTTGTACTACAAAGACGACAAGGATGAAGACGCCTGCAGATTTTGTGGTGTTGATCGCTACAAGGCATGTGGTAGAGAAAAGTCTGTCGGTGCCAGGAAGCCTACCTCTTCGATGCACTACTTGACGTTGACGTCGCGGTTGTAGCGGTTGTTTATGGTGAAGGAAACTGCAGAAAACATGAGTTGGCATAAGCGGGAACATACCGAAGGAGTGTTGGATCACCCATCTGATGGAGAAGCATGGAAGCACTTTGATCAAGAGTATCCAGATTTTGCTTCTGATCCACGTAATGTCAGATTGGGTCTCTGCTCCGATGGTTTTACCCCATTCGGACTTTCGGGATCCCAGTATTCGTGTTGGCCTGTGATCGTCACCCCGTACAATCTACCACCTTGGATGTGCATGAAGACTCCGTATATGTTTCTTACCGTTATTATCCCAGGTCCGAACAATCCGAAAAGGAACATCGATGTGTATTTACAGCCGTTGATTGATGAGTTGAATCAGCTGTGGGAAGTAGGTTCCAACACGTACGATGTATCTAGAAAACAAAATTTTTGAATGCGGGCAGCACTTATGTGGACCATCAACGACTTTTCGGCCTATGGAATGTTATCTGGATGGAGCACGCATGGTCGTCTTTCATGTCCGTATTGCATGGACAGCACTAAGATTTTTTGTTTGAAACACGGAGACAAACCGTACTTCTTCGATTGTCATCGACAATTCCTGCCGAAGGCTAATCCCCCGCCAAGGTGGACCAGATACACGATATGGAAAGAGGTAAAAGATTTACCAAGAGCTATTGAGCAGCCTGCTACGGGCTACAAGTGTGACGGATTTGGTCGCACTCATAACTGGACGAAGAGGAGTATATTCTGGGATCTTCCATATTGGAGCACCAATCTGATTAGACATAACCTTGATGTCATGCATATCGAGAAGAATATATTTGACAACATAATTAATACTGTAATGGACGTAAAGGGGAAGACGAAAGACAATCCAAAGGCTAGATTGGACTTGGAAGAAATATGTAGACGTCCTGTATTGCATTTGATAGAGGACGAGAATGGAAAGTTGAAGCAGCCTAAGGCAATTTTCTTACTAGAAAAGGAGGATAAAGTGAGGCTTTGTAGGTGGATTCAAGATCTGAAATTTTCAGATGGATATGTTTCAAACTTGAG
This sequence comes from Iris pallida, assembly GCA_029216955.1. Lineage (NCBI taxonomy): Eukaryota > Viridiplantae > Streptophyta > Magnoliopsida > Asparagales > Iridaceae > Iris > Iris pallida. Next base: position 96,535 of record JANAVB010019600.1, on the reverse strand, counting down.
AAGATGGTCGACCTCAAGGAGAACAAACTGACAGGTATGAAGAGCCATGATTGTCACGTATTCATGGAGCGGTTAATTTCGATTGCATTTCGAGAATTCTTATCGCAGGCAGTTTGGGATCCATTGACGGAGCTTAGCATATTCTTCAGGGACCTTTGTTCTAAGAAATTGCTCGTTGAACGTCTAGAAAAGCAAGAGAAGGACATTGCGGTTACACTGTGCAAGCTAGAGAGGGTGTTCCCTCCTGGATTCTTTGACTCTATGGAGCATTTGCCGATTCATCTTTCCTACGAGGCACGTGTTGGTGGACCCGTTGAATATCGATGGATGTACCCGTTCGAGCGACATTTGAATCACCTAAAAAGAAAGGTAAAAAATAAGGCTCGGGTCGAGGGTTCTATTTGTGAAGCCTATATTCTCGAGGAGATTACAAATTTCTGCTCCTCCTATTTCAAATCTCATGTTGCTACGAATAGAACGAGGGCTCCGAGAAACGACGACGGATATCAAGAATTTAATGATGGAATACTGAAAGTATTCAATGCGTCCGGAAAGCCTTCGGGAAAAATGAAGAAGAGATATTTGAATGACGAAGAGCTAAGGGCTGCTCAGTTGTATGTATTACTCAATTGCGACGAGGATGAAGTGGAGAAGCTAGAGGGGTAAGTAACTCAGGATGATGAGTTTACGTCATCTCAATGTAATAGTATAAGCTAATATTATTGTACTAATCGGCGGTTGCTTCGTTGTTTTCCAGCACATATAATGATGAGTTGAGGCTGGTTAGACCCTAACTAACAGACGAAGCATTAGAACAAGAAATGAGACGTCATTTTCCTTCTTGGTTGAGCGAATATGTAAGTAGCTCGGTAATTACTGGCCTCTTCTAATGCAACTGCACAATAAATAACTTATTATCGCTTCTTTGATATTCAGGTCGATCGTCTAATTTTACCCGAGATTGAATTAATTAGAACTCTTGCCAAGGGACCAATTACTTTTGTTAAAATATGGCCAAGTTACTGTGTCAATGGCTTTCGGTTCAAGTCGACAAATGCTCCGATCAGAGACAGCTTCCTGGATCTTGATTCCACGAAAAACAGTTGTTTGTGTATCAAGTCTTCGAACTACAAAGACGTCGATCCAGGAAATGATTTCTTTGGCATCTTGCGAGAAATTATGGAGTTGTCATATAATAATGGCAGAGAACCTGCAAAGATCGTGTTGTTCAAGTGTGAATGGTTCGATCCGATTGAAAATTAAGGTTGGAAAATTGACAAGCATGGTCTTCTGGATATAAACTACAAGCGTAGATATCAAGGCTACGAACCGTTTGTCCTAGCAACTCAGGCTCAGCTCGTGTACTTCACAGCTTATCCGAGACGGGAAGCAACGAAGTCTGACTGGTGGGCAGTATGCAAGACTAAAGCCAGAGATACTTTTGATGTTGACGAAAAAGCTTACCAGGAGGACGAGCTACCTCTTGTAACCAATATTGTCGATGTGGACTCCACGGAAGTTAAGCATTACACGACACATAATGTAGAAGATGTAGAATTATCCGAAGAGGAAGACGAAGCCGACGAAGGCGGAGATGAAAGTGAAGATGAGGAGGAAGAGGAATATGAGGTCGAGGAAGACGAACAAGATGATTATTCTGAAGATGATTGTCACGACCCGCTCCCGAATAATCGGACACGAGTCGGACACGCCCAGCCTTCGTCGTTAGACACGACGAAGTAAGCTGTATCAAGCTAGGGAAAACTAACCAGATAAACATGAAATATATATAATCACAGCATCTAAAAACGTATCCCAGGATGATCACTATAATCCACAATTCTATGTATATAAATGTACGAATCATCGAGAATAAAATATACATAAATTCTAAAGACAATATCTAAAAGTAAAGCTAACAGTCTAAACCTGAAACCTCAAGCTAAGTCATGACCATCCTGCTCAGCTAAGATCCCGGGCTCTGGCCCATAAGGTAGAATAATAATCCTGCAATTATACCTGCAACTTATCTAGTCAGGAGCGGAGCAAAGTACAGTTCTAGGTAATGAAACATGAACATGACATGAACAGGGTACAGGAGCACAGGAAATGAAATACAGGAATAAACATGAAAGTACAGAAAAGTAGTACATGAAATAAGTATAGGAACTATAGTACATGAATGTAAAGTACAGAAACATGTAAAGTACAGGAATGAAACTATAATCCTGAAGTACCAGACATGACAAGTGCACAATATCGAAATACATCTAGTCCATGTGACCGGCTGGGGTGAGTACAGGAGCATGCACAGGAGTACATGAATATGGTACGACTTAGGAGCCGCGTGCACAGTGCGAGGCCTAAGCTAGGCACAGGAATATATAGTAACCGGGATTGGTCACATGGCTAGTGTATTTCCCCACCCGACACTGACAAGTACAAGAGCAAGGGTACATGAATACAGGAGTACATGAATATCGTGTCATGACGTGTCACAAGAAAGGGTACAGGAATGTAAATGTACAAAATCGTAGAAAAGTACTTGCCTTGCTCCGGAAAGGTACAGGTAATCAGTGGAGCTGGATGTCCTCCTGGTTATAATTTGTACAGATTGGTTAAGTTCTAGATCATGGTTTTGCTTTAGCAAGTCATCTCATTCCTAGCCACTTGTTTACTTAATTATGACTACCTTACTATTAAATCATTAGTTAAAAAAATAATAGAGCATGTGGGAAATAGATACTATAACTCAATAGTTTGTATAGAAACTCTTTAGTTCATATATAACTATTCCTTACCATACTTCCACTGTCAGAACCTTCTAATCCAGATATTGACAAATAGCACTTATGATTAATACTAATAAGCATAATATAATAGTATAGAAATTGTAAACAAAATTTAAATCATTCATTGCTGTAGGCTTACTTGACCACAACCCAACAAGCACATTTAAGTAACTAGAATACTCTAACTCTTTTAAGCAAACTGAAGATGCAAACTCATTCTATTCAACTCATCAGAATATACCCAGCAGTAAGATAGCAGATCACACTAGCTTATTTGAGAGAGATATACTTATCTGAACTTAGATGTTTCTTCTAGAATACATTATCTGGACTTAGATATTTATTGTAGAATGTATCATCATATGTTGTCTTGGTTATTATCTTGTCTTTGTTGTACTTTCATATTTCTAGTCTCTATTATTTGTTGTACTTTCATATTTCTAGTCTCTATTATTTGTTGTACTTTCATATTTCTAGTCTCTATTATTTGTTGTATTATCATATGCTGTTATCAGGTATGGCAGGTCGTCACGGAGCGTACCGAAGGGGACAACGAGGTCACTCTCCTCCGGTACTTCCTACAGGTACTGCTAGAGGACGGAGTTTTCCTTCGGTACTTCATTCTGGTACCGGCTCTGGATCCTCGTCGCCGATTACTCCTCTATATCGGACAGTAGGTGGGCCTGGTGGGACGACGTCACGTGGCATATCTCTTGGGACGAGTAGTTCCAGGCCTGTTGAGAGTGATCGCCCGTCTAGCGTTCCTACTGTTGATACAATGATGGAGACGGATGAGCAGATGGCGGAGGCTGCGGCGACGACCGAGGCGGCGGCGCCGACGGCCGACCAACATCATGCAGATGATGCGTGCGCACCTCCGGAGGAGAGGAGGACGGAGATCTGGGCCGACGGTACAAAGTAGGTGTTTTGGTTTATAATTTTTTTCTTTCTGTTTTTATCATAATTTAACTTTTTTCATGAATATAATATGTTTGTATAGATATCGTCCCCCAGAGGTACAGAGACGTCTAGGCCACATGCTGAGGCATAATTATGGTGGTGCTTGGATTAACTACTCTGAGGCTCCGGACGAGAAGAAGGCATTCTGGTTTGCACGCTTCAAGGTTAAAATATATTTGCTTTTAACATGAATCATATAATTTTTGTATATTATATATAACTGATAAATATTTGGTTTGCGCTCTTCTAGGATATGTTTTTCTATCCACCGCACCGGGCCGAGCTTATCGAGGAGATGTTTCCTGCCGTCGCTGCCAAGCTGATCCGCGACTCTATCAATGATAAGAAGGATCGTGATCGTGCCGAAAAGTCGATCCAAGGTTGGATCACCCCTGATCAATGGAATGCGATGAAGGCTCGATTCGAGGAGCCAAAGTACAAGGAGAAGTCGGAGAAGGCCAAGGCGGCTAGGCAACATGCCTCGAAGTGGTGCGGTGGGTCGATTCCGATGACAGAACATTTTCGTCGTCTGGTATGTCTTCCTCTTTTAGAAATATTATTTTAATGCAAAACCGATAAATTATTACTAAGATAATATATTTAATTACAGGTAAGGAAGGTCGGTAACGCCGACATGGTGACCGTCTTCCTGGCCACCCATCGTCGCGGCGCTGACCTTATTGACGAGAGGGCCGAGCAAACTTATGTAAGTATTACAATACGTTATCTTAATTTAATACTTCGTGTCAATTTTAATATAACTTAGTAAATATGATGCAAATAAATATTCATGTAGTTAGTAATAATAAGTACATTAATTAGAAATTAGAAATAATAAGTATATTAATTAGAAATTAGTAATAATAAGTACATTAATTAGAAATTAGAAGTTAGTAATAATAAGTACTTTCTAGGCCGAGTATCAGTGGCTGCGGGAACGGACGGCTGCTAGTGCACCTGATGCAGGCGAGGCCGGTACTTCCTCGCAGCCCACTCAGGCTCCGTCGACGGACGAGCTGTGGATGGCCGCCGCTTTGGACTCCGTAGGGGTACGTACTACGGTACGAGATCCTATGGCGCCCTAGTTGTGACCCAGTCCTCTAGGACATCTCCTGCTAGTGTGCATGGTCCACAGCCGTCCCAGGAGTCTGCCCGAGTCCACCAGATGATGGAGTCTCTCCGTGACGACCTGCTACGACGGATCGAGGAGCAGTCTCAGCACGACGATCCTGCGCTGCTAGCACGATTGGATGCGCTCGACCGCGGCATTATGGACCTCAGGGAGACGACTGAGAGGACAGAGCGCACCGTTGGAGGGTTAGAGCGCACGGTCACGGAGCTGCAGACAGGACAGGTGACCATGGCCGAGTGGATGAGATTGGCGCAGGAGTAGATGGTCGAGAGCAGTGATAGAATGTTATTTATCATGGATTCATACCACCAGCGACTTACAGCGTTGGAGCATGCTGGTCTTCTGGGTACGCCTTCATTATCGTCGAGTCTGTCGCCTCCACCGCCATCTTCTTCGACACCGACTCCACCGACGTCACTGCCTCCATCGGTATCGATTTCACGTGAGGAGTATGAGTTGTTCTTATCCCTTCGTCGCGTCGGTGCCCCTTCTGTACCAGATTCTTAGTAGTCCTAGTTAGGACTGTTTCTGTGTTTGTTTCATTCTTTGTTTGTGACTTTTTTCATTTGTTGGTTGTGTAGATTTGGATACTTGGTTGTTTGGATACTTGGTTATTTGGATATTTGGTTATTTGGATACTTGGTTATTTGGTTATTTGGATATTTCGTTATTTGGTTAGTTGTTGTGTGATTGTTGTAAACTTGGTTATTTGGATATTTGGTTATTCGCAATTATCGACGTCAAGTATACAAACTTGGTTAGTTGTGTACAGCGAGAAATGGACATTTTGTGATTGTTTGGATTCTATTCTACAGTGAGAAATGGTTATCTTTTTAAACTGCAGGGAGAAATGGACATTCTGTATTTTTTTTCAGAATTAGCGACGTTTACCGACGTACACCGACGTACATTTACGTCGGTAAACGTCGGTAAATATGCGATATTATCCAGTTTACCGACGTTTTAGCGACGTTATAATATGTCGGAAAATATCGGTAAACGTCGGTGCACGTCGGTAATATTCCCAGGATTTACTGACGTTTAGCGACTTTGAACATGTCACTAAACCACCGACGATTCGTCGGTAATTTAACGACGCGTAGCGATACGCAGTAATACGTCGCTAATCCACCGACGTCACGACGGTAGACGTCGGCAATATACCGACGTATATATACGTCGGCAAACGTCGATAATTGCGACGTTTGGCGACGTTTAGAAGATTAGCGACTTACAATTCAGCGACTATCACGAAACGTCGGTAATTCCGTCGCTAAATATCTTTAGCGACGAAATTTGTCGTTTTAGCGACGTCTTTATGCGTCGCTAAAACGACTTATTCTGGTAGTGTCAATTCTCTTCTCTTCTCTTTCAGGTACGGTATCTCTTTCTGTAATTCCATGAACTCTTCCAATTATGCAAAATCTATTCTTATTTTCTTTTCTGGTCATTCATCAAATTATATTTATCTTTTAGGTACTTATACTTTATCTCTTTGACAAATGACATGATCCAATTAGAAAGCGGTTCGGACCGGACTGGACCTGGGTTTGGAGGCTTAGGGCCTGTTTGCTTACCATTTATAACTCAGTTTTCTGAGTTATAAATTAAGCCCTTCCTCGAATTACGTTTGGACACAACCACTCCGAATATTACATTCGATTTTTTTTCTTTCCAAAACGTCACTTTTAAATGTAGCTTTTCTAAAACAGAAAAAACATGTTATCTGAGAGGTGTTTTCCAAAAATGCGGGCCCCACACCCCACTCCCCAACCTCCCAGACTCCCAACTCTTCCCCTCTCTCTCTGCTCATTTACTCTCCTCCAAACAAAAAGCAAACCTCCATGGCAGCGAACTGGAGGCCCTGCATGACGACGAACTGGAGGCCACAACGAGACGTCGTGGTGGTGGAGGCCCTCCTCGTCGAGCCGGCGGCGGTGGAGGCCGTCCTTCGCTCGAGCACCGAGGTCGAGTCCTCCCTCTCCTCCTTCGCCTCAGCCGGCTTGATGACACGATGGCCTCGACGACGAACTGGAGGCCACGACAAGACGCTGCGGTGGTGGGGGCCCTTCTCGTCGAGCCGGCGGTGGTGGAGGCTCTCCTCCGCTCGAACTCGAAGACAAACTCGAGGCCACTCGGAGACGCTGCGGTGGTGAAGGCCCTCCTCGTCGAGCCGGCGGCAGTGGAGGCCTTCCTCCGGTCGAGCTAGGGTTAGGGTTTTCTCTAGGATGTTTTGAACCAACACTCGATCTAGGGTTAGGATTCTCTCGTGGCGGCCGGGAGGTGGAGGCGTCGGGATGTCTTCGATCGATAGGTTTCTTCCATGGCAGATTCCATCTAGGTATACGGACACAGAGAATTAAGGACACATGATACATTAAAAATTATTTTCTAAAAATATTTGCCAAATGTAATTTTAAATTTTTTTTTTTCCATAAAATTCTTCTTCTAGATGAAAGTATCAAAACGCAAACTCAGAATCTCTATATTCAGAAAACAAGTTTATAACTTACTTTCAGAAAACTATTTTCAGAATTTTTTTTTCTTCCACAAAGCATATCCAAACGGACCCTTAGAAATCCAACTTAGATTTGATTCTATCGGAAAGTGGGTCAACCGATCCAGCTCAAATTTGACCGGATCACTCCCGAGCTGGTTTGCGAGCCGTACAACCCAAATTGCACCTATAATTGCAAGAGAATGACATAATTGATAATCAATGGTCCATGTCCCCTAACAATCGAAAGTCCAGCAATCCAACAGCAACTACAGGAGAAAGCCACGGTACATGTCATAAATAACCTAAGCTGCTAGCTCGTAGCAATTTAGGGTTAGGGTTTTTAATATATCTCCCGCTGGCTTAAACGCGGTTCGATTCCCATCACCTCCTGTAGGGAAACTTCAACACCATCAGACGGACACCGTAATCCAATCCAACGCGGTAATCCTACTGCGAGTAACAAGAACGAGAGCTATAAATTGGCAAATAGTCGCTTGCCGCTCCTCTTTCTAAAACCCTTTCTATAGCCCCCCGTTTCCTTCTTTCACCCACTCTCGCTCCTCCCCAAAATTAGGGTTTCGGGAAATTAGGGCTAGGGTTTTCTGAAATTTTGAGCATGAAGATGGTGGCGGACAAAGGAAAGAAGGCGAAGGTGGGAGAGAGAGGGGAGGGCGAGGAGTCGGAGCACATCGACGGAGAGCTTGTGCTCTCCATTGAGAAGTTGCAGGAGATCCAGGACGAGCTCGAGAAGGTGATTTAGTTGATTAATGGTCATAAATTTGGTGTCTTTTATTTGCTTAATTAAGTGATTAATCTCGATCTGTTGGGTGTTTTAAGAGTAAATTTGATGTTTTTCCATCAAATACTTGATGATTTTTAGCAGTACTAGTTGATAAAAAGTTCAGAAAATGGTAAAAGATGAAAAATTTGCAAATTTGCAGAGAGATCTATCGAAGATGTCAATTTAGAATATAGGACCTAGCGAGATTAACCCATGGGGAATTTAATTCACTAGTATTTTATAGGGAATTGTGTGGTTAATCTTTTACTGAAATGATTCTTATTTGACGTCTATGTTGACTGACACGAATACGACATGGCAATACTGACACTGATTCAGACTCGACACCAGCTTTGGAGTGTTCAAGTGTGATTTTGGAGTGTCTGTGTTATGTCCAATAAATGCTTGATGCACGGCACAGACTTTTCAAGTGTAATGATAATGGATTATTTATGATGAGTACAAATTAGAAAGCCAATTTGAGGGAAATGTTAAGATCAATGTTCTAAAAACCAGTTCAACCATTGACCCAACTAGCTCCATGACGACTAATCCCGGTGGGAGCGTTCGCCACAATTACCTTCTTTCATATATATATATATATTCCAAAATTTTATTCCAAAATCAAATCATACACTCTTACAATCATGGATACTCCGACACCCAATTAGGGTGCCATGGCATTTACATCAAATTCTATATTATGTAGAATGCCTATAGGAGGGGTGGTTAGTCCCTCGAAAATGCGACGGTTTCGTTCCCTTCAAACATGCCAGATGGAGGCTGCAAGCCGTAATCTGGCAGTCTTGAACCAAATCTGCCCCTACCTCTGCGGCCTCGTATCCCGGTAATGATGTCCCCGATCTCTTTCTCTCTGTGTCACATCCTCCCAATGCTCTGCAGCACTGCTCAGTCCATATATACCAGGACACCTCGCACTCAAAGAACAAGTGTCTCATAGACTCATCTTCCACTTCACACAGTGTACACTTTGGATTGGGGACTTGGATCCCAATGGAGATGAGTTTGTCCTTTGTCAGCAGACGACCAAGTAGCAACCTGTATATACACAGATGCATCTTGCGGACCATTCCTTTGCACTAGACGAAGTCATAGTCCGCGCTGGTAGGAGAAGTATGACGCACAAGGTTGAAGCAACTATTGAACCAGAACTCTCCGGTACCTCCCGTAGCTCCCGGTGGATCCCAGGTCCAACAGTCTGCTGGCTGACTCGGATCAATCTCCACCTTGCGTATAGCCTCTTCAAGCTCCGAAGTATGGCAATATACCTTTGGTCTCCATACTCCATTTCTAATAATATGCTGGCAAGTCAACCCCCTATCAGCCTTCCTGTGTGTCCGGTCCCCCGGTATATCGATCAGAGATTGACGCTCTAACCATGGATCTCGCCAGAGGTCAGTCCCAGCTCCATCTCTCATAGTTCTTCGGATGGAAGATTTGAGTACAGCTCTGTGTCGCAGAATGTGCTTGAAGGTGACATAGTGGTTGTTGAGGGAGCATGTCCAGAAGTTGTCCCCCTTCACATACCAACTGGACATCCAATCAGCCCATAACGACCCTCCTTTGATGAACCTCTATGCCAGCTTTAGACCAGAGGCCTCCCTGACAAACAACATGGGTCTAAGTCCCACCCCCCTCCTCCCGAGGGCGGCAGAGCTGCTCCCAACAGATCGCATGCATGTCTCCTCTCCAGATGAAGTTGACGCAAATGCTCTCTACTTTTGGATAGTGACGACCGGGACTAGAATAGACTGTAGCCAAAACAGGGCCAGTGCCGAGATGATGGAACTAACTAGCTCAATGCGCCCACCAAACGACAGGCCAGCAGCCTGCCACCCTTCGACCCTCCTCTGGGCATACTCAGACTGTGACAGTCCAGATCCCTCGCATAATTGACTGTCAGAGGCACCCCTAGATATTTCACCGGGAGGTTACCTCTATCAACGCCCAGAGCTTCCGCACGTTCCTCCTTCAGAGAGCAGAGGGAGCTGAAGTAGACATGACTTTTCTCTCGATTCAGTTGTAGCCCGGAGAGTTTATCCATTTCTCCCATAATCCCAGAGATCGTGGTCATTCCTTCTATAGAGGGCTGGAGGAAGACCAGGAGATCATCAGCATAGATGAGGTGAGTGACCGGGGGCTCGATCCTCTTGAACAGCAGGACCAGCTTCCCACTGTGAACCGCCATATCCATCAGGCAGGTGAAGTACTCCATGACGAGTGTGAACATATAAGGGGACAGAGGGTCGCATTGCCGGAGTCCTCTGTTGCTGTGGAAGAACCCATACGGAGTACCCTGGATGAGGACATAGAAGGTAGGAGTCGAGATGCACTCTCTAATCCTTGCTACCTACCGCTTGTCGAATCCCATGGCTAACATCAGGTGGCACATGAAGTCCCTATTGACCATGTCATAGGCCTTCCGCAGATCAAGTTCCACACACGCCTTCTCTCGTCCTGGTTTATTGAAGCCCCTCACCATCCCATGCGCCAGAAGGCTGTGCTCTGCAATCGATCTCCCCTTGATGAAAGCTGTCTGGTTTGGAGAGACCAAGTCTTGCATAATCCCCTCCATGCGCTGGCACATAAGGTGCGTAATTATTTTGTAGAGATAATTACAGCACGTTATAGGCCGAAAGTTTGCCAGCGAGGTAGCTCCTTTCTCAGGCACAAGGGTCAGGAAAGTATGATTTAGCTCCTTCAGCAACTTTCCCTCCGAAAGAACTCCTGGACCGCCTCAAGCACCGGAACCTTCAGGGTATCCCAGTGGCGTTTGTAGAACCCACTGCTAAATCCATCTGGTCCCGGGGCCTTGTTGGGGTCCGCCTTTATGATGATAGCCTCCACCTCCTCCAAAGATACCGGCGCGAGTAATTGGCTACTCCCATAGGGCGTCACCAGCTTCTTTGTAGTGATATCCGGAAACACAGAGAGATAGTCAGTTTGAAAATATAACTCAGTATAGTACCTGACAGTCTCCCCTTGGATCTCTGACGGCTCTCCTACCAGTTTGCCTTCACCATTAAGCAGGTGGGAGAGACTGTTCCTGTGCTGTCTGGTCCGGATTATATCATAGAAGAACTTGGAGCAACGGTCTCCTTCCTTGAGCCAGGAGCATTTAGCGCGTTGGGCTGCACTAATCTCCTTCTGCAGCCGGAGGATGTTGACTTCCCTAATCAGTTCCTTCTCCCTTGTCGCTAGGGGCCCATTCTTCATGTCGGATTGCATGGCATTCTGGATGTCCCTGAGTTCTGCCTCCTTATCATCCAGGGAAGACTTGGCAATCTCTTCACCCAACTCCTAATAGCCTTTTTTGTATGCTTGAGGATGTGGACCATGCAGTACTGTGCCATGCCCCCTTGCTGGCTAAGAAGACCCTCTCCAACAGCCTCAGAGTACCCCCCAGAAAGAAACCAGCTGTTGTTGTACCGGAAAGGCCGCGACTTCCACATAGGTCGCTCTGTGAAGCCGACCCTGATAGGGAAATGATTGCTCGTTCCAGCAGTCAGGCCCTCTGCTACAGAGTTAGGGAAGCGACGGAACCACTTCCCATTTTCCAGAGCTCTGTCCAGCTGACAAGCAACTCTGTTGATGATAACTTTGTTATGCCAAGTCCAGATGTGCCCAGTTCGCTCCAAACCCTGTAGGCCCGACTGAAGAAGACACCTCTGGAAATCATACAGGATCTAATCAGGGACAAGTCTGCCTCCCACCTTCTCCCTTCTGTGAAGAAGAGCGTTGAAATCACCCATCAAGAGCAGCGGAAGATGCAAGGAAGCAGCAGTAGCAACCAGTTTGGCTATATCCTGCCAAAGGCCCTCCCGACGCCTCCTGTCATTGTGTCCATACACCGCCCCCAGCAAGAACCTGAAATCACCTTTATTAGAGAAGGAGATGGCTAACGACTGCTCCGACATCAAGATCAGATCCCCGTCCCAGCTGTTGCTATTCCATCTGACCCAGATCCTAGCCATGTCGCAAAGCGTTAGATTGTGGAGTTGGGCCCAATGGGGGGAGTCCGTCGGGATAGTGTCTTTTCTCTTTTAATCTTGGTCTCCAGCAATACTATAGTGTCTTTTCTCTTTTAATCTTGGTCTCCAGCAATACAGAGATGTCACATTTCTCTCTGCGTAGGACCTCACAAATCTCTCTCCACCTCCCTAAGGAGAATGCACCCCTGACGTTCCAGGCGATAATCGTCATTAATTATTAAGAGGGTGGGTCCCCTGAAGCCCTTCTGGACCAGTACCCGGGGGTGGTACCACGTCCGTCAATGCCATGTCCTCCTTCAACCCAGGAGTGGTGGAATGTTGGTTTGTCGTTTGGGAGATCATCAGGGCCCAAGCCGGGTTGTCCACACAAAGCGGCTCGTCGTGGCCAGGCGAACGACCCTCCTCCCGGGGGTGCCCGTCAAGTAGAGGGCCAACATGCCTCTTCCTGCTATACACTCTCTCCTCGGAAGTACTCCATCTCCTCTATGCTCTCTCCGATGCTGACATGTCTCTGGTAACCATGTTCTGTGCGGAGAAGGTGACCATAGCCCCACTGGGATGTACCGTCTGAGGTGAGATAGTCAGACTCAGTCCACTGGCATCCTCCATCAGCCGGTCCCCCTCCTGCAGGACCCCTTCGGCTCTCTCGTCTCCGCTAGCAGTCTCAATCACTCTGGATGTTCTAGGTTCCTCAGCCGACTCTGGTGGGGTCACCATCTTCTGTCCTCCTGTAGAGCACGTACTGGCGAGGTGCCCGAAACAGGCACAGTGTGAACAGGCATGTGGTACCCATTCATACTCAACTTTCTGGGTTAGAACCTCTCCAGATGGGACTTCATACTCCAACGTGCTCGGAAGCTCTCCATCGGCCCTGATCTTTACGGACATCCGAGCATACATCAGCCTCGATCGAAAGGCTGTAGCATCATCAACCTTGATCGGTTTGCCCACCAAGCTGGCGAGCCTCGTAAGCAAGGGGATGCTCCAATATCTGACTGGGAACTCCAGGAAGCGGATCCAAATAAGGATAGCATTGAGGACTTCCTTCTCACAACACAGTTTCGGAGTCCACTATTTCAGAATGATCAGCCTGCCATCAAACGTCCAAGGCCCTCCTTCGATGATCCTGGCGATGTCCTCCGCCAGTCAAAACTTCACATAGTAAAAGCCATTCTCCCTCGCAACTTCCTTTAGGCTGCCAAACACGTGTCGCATACGTCCGGATCTGCCCATAGAAGGGCTTGTTTCCCAGCACGTACATGACCAACGTGTTTTCCCAGAAAGCTGTCACCTTCGCTATCTCCTCCGCAGGGAACGAGGCTCGAAAGCCACTCCCTACCTTCTTTGGTGGCACGCACTCCATTGATGCTGGGCATTTGGGTCCAACTGGCTTACATATGTCAGCCCATGACTTCCCCACAGGGCGGAAAGACGTCCCTGGGACCATGGGGCGGCACTAGGTGGGGAGGACCCTATGCCCTGGCCCCCTAAGTCAACAACTTTTCCTTTTCCTTTATCCAACGCCGACGTCTTGGGACGTCACCCAACCGTTCTCCACCAGCACTGTTTCCGCCATGGGGCATCTTCCGCGTCCCCGAACCATCGCCCGTTCTCCTGTCAGAGGAGTAGTGCGTCTTTAGGTGGGGCACCGCACCCCCCTTCTTGCCCACACTCCTACCTCCGCGACGTCTCGTAATCGTCGTCCGGCCACCGTTCTCCATCTGTCCATCCTGGAATCCAAACAAGGATCCAGGTTGGAAAGTCGGAGATCCCGTCAGATCTGGAACCCATCGATGCTGATCGATGGGGGGCACGTCCGCCGCCCCCGCCGATCCTCCCCCGGTCGTCGTCGTCGAGCGCCCCTGCCGACTCTGGTGGGGTCACCATCTTCTGTCCTCCTGTAGAGCACGTACTGGCGAGGTGCCCGAAACAGGCACAGTGTGAACATGCATGTGGTACCCATTCATACTCAACTTTCTGGGTTAGAACCTCTCCAGATGGGACTTCATACTCCAACGTGCTCGGGAGCTCTCCACCGGCCCTGATCTTTACGGACATCCGAGCATACATCAGCCTCGATCGAAAGGCTGTAGCATCATCAACCTTGATCGGTTTGTCCACCAAGCTGGCGAGCCTCATAAGCAAGGGGATGCTCCAATATCTGACTGGAAACTCCAGGAAGCGGATCCAAATAAGGGTAGCATTGAGGACTTCCTTCTCACAACACAGTTTCGGAGTCCACTATTTCAGAATGATCAGCCTGCCATCAAACGTCTAAGGCCCTCCTTCGATGATCCTGGCGATGTCCTCCGCCAGTCAAAACTTCACATAGTAGAAGCCATTCTCCCTCGCAACTTCCTTTAGGCTGCCAAACACGTGTCGGATACGTCCGGATCTGCCCATAGAAGGGCTTGTTTCCCAGCACGTACATGACCAACGTGTTTTTCCAGAAAGCTGTCACCTTCGCTATCTCCTCCGCAGGGAACGAGGCTCGAAAGTCACTCCCTACCTTCTTTGGTGGCACGTACACCATTGATGCTGGGCATTTGGGTCCAACTGGCTTACATATGTCAGCCCATGACTTCCCCACAGGGCGGAAAGACGTCCCTGGGACCATGGGGCGGCACTAGGTGGGGAGGACCCTATGCCCTGGCCCCCTAACTCAACAACTTTTCCTTTATCCGACGCCGACGTCTTGGGACATCACCCAACCGTTCTCCACCAGCACTGTTTCCGCCATGGGGCATTTTCCGCGTCCCCGAACCATCGCCCGTTCTCCTGTCAGAGGAGTAGTGCGTCTTTAGGTGGGGCACCGCACCCCCCTCCTTGCCCACACTCCTACCTCCGCGACGTCTCGTAATCGTCGTCCAGCCACCGTTCTCCATCTGTCCATCCTGGAATCCAAACAAGGATCCAGGTTGGAAAGTCGGAGATCCCGTCAGATCTGGAACCCATCGATCAGCATCGATGGGGGGCACGTCCGCCGCCCCCGCCGATCCTCCCCCGGTCGTCGTCGTCGAGCGCCCCTGTCGCGCTGGCGCCAGCGCCACCGCCGCCACCCGCGACATCGTCTGGCGTCCGCCCACGCGGCCCCCTGCCATTAGCTATTCCGGCGTCTGCAACCGCGCCTGCACGCGCGTCTCCAGAGCCCGCGTCGTCGCTGCCGCCTCCAGCATCGCCCTTGACCAGCCCGCCCCCGGCCGGGCCGTCCCTGGCCAACCCACCCTTGTCGGAAGCGTCGGGGTCCCATGTGAGGGCCCCCCTAGGGTTTCCCACTCGATCGTCCCTGTCGCCCGCTCCCGCAGCCATTTCTTTTGTTTATATATATATATATATAGAGAGAGAGAGAGAGAGAGAGAGAGAGAGAGGGGGAGGACTAGTTCTGGAATATTTTTGTCATATATATATATATAGAGAGAGAGAGAGAATATATATATATATATATATATATATATATATATATATATATAGAGAGAGAGAGAGAGAGAGAGAGAGAGAGAGAGAATATATATATATATATATATATATATATTATATATATATATTAAGGAAAGTAAGTTTCACCGTGGAAGTTTTTTTTTTCTTCCTCCAAATATGTCGTTACCTACCTTTACTAATTAAAATTGTTCACTAAACTTAATGAGGGCTGCTAGGTAATTATGTAAAAAAGGAAATTAGTTCTGCTATTATGATGGCTTTTGCTCTTCCCAAGTACAAAAAAAGTTAATTAAAAGGCATTTAAAATACTACATATATGCTAGTGTGTGTGTGTGTGTGTGTATAGAGAGAGAGAGGTGACTAGTTCTTGAAGTTTTTTGTCCTGGACTTTCCTAGTTTATTAAGATTCACAACATGTGGATATTTTGACTCAGTATCAAATTTAACAAAAAAATTCGTAGCAAATATCAATCAACCTTTAACAATTGAGAACACTGACAGAATAAATAAATAAGTTTGTAATTTATATTGAGACCTAATACAAACCAACAACATAACATATCAGCCAACCAAAAAGATGAACCAAGTCAATATTCACTCTTAATATGTCAATGGACAATTGATTGGATAAAATGGAAAATCATTCTCTTGCATAGTCTAATGTTTCTTTATAGGTTACTGGTTCGATTCTTGATGTTCACCAAAAAATCATTTCTTTTACTAATGTACAGTTTTGTTTAGACCATTTGGTTCAGTACTTCAGTTGAACCACTACTGGGTTGAGTGGTTTGAATGGGTTGACATGCCCAATCTGGTTCTGAGCCGCTCAACCTTTCAAACGGTTCAATCCAGCGAACTGAACTGGAGAAGTGGCCGGGTCATTATCCAACCGGTTCAACCAGTTTTTAAAACATTGGTTAAGAGTATACCATCATGAGGATTGAGGTAACGCTGTCTTTAGAATTAGAATAGGATAGCGTCTTGTCACTTTTGTGTCACTCTGCTAAGATTTTTCTCTAGAAATACAATTTGTTCAGTTGCTACTGTGCAACAAATTACAGGAAATGAAATAAGAGAAGTCAGAATGGAGGATCATTTTGTTCACTCCTTAATACTCCCTGGGAAGACTACTCTCCTTGCCCATTTTAAGTTGGTTCCACAAAAAGCAAAAAAAAATACTAATTATATATTAATGATCACACGATTTTATCGACTTAGAGAGAGAAAGCTTATGATAGAGTTCCTAGGGATATAATTTGTGCGGGCTTTAGAAAAAAAACAAGTCCCTATTAGCTATGTTGTGACTAATAAGAATATGTATGATGGAGTTACAACAACCATGCAAACCGTTGGAGATAGAAAACCACTTACATGAAGTATCAACATTAAGTTATTACCTATTGCACTGGTTGGGCATGGAAGGACATGGCATATCGAGTAGTATGTTATATTGTGGATGATATTTGTTGATGATATTATGTTGGTTAATAAGATTAGAGAAGGGTTGTATTTATATGCTAAGTAGAAGTAAGCAACTTTGGAATCTAACAATTTTAAAACTAGTAGGACAAAAATAATTAATTTGAAAACTACCAGGACAAAAAATGTGTATTGGAATGTAACTTCAACCGGAAGGTAAAGAGAAATAAGGGAGTACATATGGACAAACAAGAGATGCCTAAGAGTTTTCAGTATTCATCATGATGGAGACATGTGCATAGAATTAAAACATGATGGTCAAATGGAGGACTGCATAAAATTGAAATTGAACGTGTTTGAATGTACCCAATATTTCATTGGAGGAACTGCCTTTCTCTAACTTATATTAAATTGAGTTACATCATGACTGTATTTGTTTGAATATAATTTCTGTGAGACTACTTTTTTGTGTTTTCTGACTGTTCTTCATCCTGTCTTTGTGTTTTTCTTGTGGTGAGAATCACAAGATTCATTTGCATATGTATCCTGTTTCTTCTACTACTGTTGTTCTCATGAAAAACCAATCTTGTGTAATATTCAAGGTTCACAATGTCGGTATCGGACCCTTCCTGCGAGTATCGGTATCGAGATAATCGGCAGTTTCGGACCGGAGTATCGGATTTTTTTCGTATCGGGAAGCAAGTAATTATTAATAAATTATTAAAATTCTAAAAAATGTTTTATACATTTATGCATAATTTTAAGTATTTTCTATGTTGTTTCTTAGTAGTTTTGAAATTGAATGGAATAGTAGTCATCCTTGCCACTTGGTTTACTTGCGATAAATAAGTTTTCTTCTTTTACATACTGGAAAAGAGATACCCAATGTCGGTATCGGTTAAGTATAGGTATCGGATTGGGACATGCCAAACCGTATCGGTATCGGCCGATACGGCAAACTATGTATTCATTATGTGATTCCTGCAATTAGCCCTGGATAGTTAAGCAGTCATAAGCAATGACACCTAGGAAGCAACATGTTTACAGCTCTTTATTTCCATATTCGTTACCCCTTGTATCTGATACATATGTGGCCCAGGTACATGTAGGGGTGAGCATATAACGGTTGAAAACCGAAACCGAACCGAACCGAAATATGACAAACGGTTCGGTTTCTCGGTTATCGGTTCGGTTTACGGTTTGAAAATTTGAAAATTTGAAATAACGGTTCGGTTTTCGGTTCTTCATTCGAAAAACCGAATCGAACCGAACCGAAAACCGATTTAGATTTAGTAATTTATCAAACTACCCACAATATACATATACTAATGTTTATTAACCCCTAACTGAGCGCACTCTCTTCTCCTATTCTATGTCGGTGCTTCTTTGAGCACTCTCTCTATCTACCCTCAATCTATATATACTAATATCTTTCACTCTATGTAATATAACAATTCATAAATACAATAATGTCATATATTTTTTAAAATTTTGTTATTTAAATAGGCCCATTTTGCTAAAAACTTGAAGGCCATGCACATTGGTCCATGAAACCGAACCGACCGAAAACCGAACCGAATTAATCCGGTTCGGTTTTTGTTCGGTTTTTATAAAAACGGTTCGGTTTTCGGTTTTGAAAAATACGGTTTACGGTTATTTCGATTTTCACATATTCGATTCGGTTTGAACCGAACCGAACCGATGCTCACCCCTAGGTACATGTCAAGTATTGTTCTGGATGTATCAGACCAAAAACCATTTTGGATGGATCCTGAGCGAGTCATATACTTCCACATAGGAAGCTTATGTCTACCTTTTCATTTGCATTGAAAAGGACATCAGTTTGAAACATGACCTGCCTGTTTTAACTTTTATCTATAAAGATTTTAGTAACTTTCCTATCTTAACTTTTTCTTTCCTTTTTATCTCCCATTTTGTCCTTTCACCTTTCTGCCCTTTCCCCCGAACCCTAAGTAATTGAAGAAGATGGCAATCAGTGA
>JANAVB010019600.1:0-75000 GCA_029216955.1 Iris pallida | reverse complement strand
CGATCGCCGGAATGGCCGGAAACGGGCCGACAACGGCGGCTAGGGGAAGTGGACGCGTGGGTCGGGCTCCGGTAGAGGGCGTAGGTACCGTCAAAGATGGCGATCGACGTAATACTAATAATACGGGCCCGGAGGAGGAGGTGGGATGGACAACGGTGATCAGAAGGCGTAACGGGAAAGGGGATGTCGAAACTCATCGGCCAGGTAGGGCCTTGGGAGGCGACAATCATAAGGGTGGTGACCAGAGACACGTGCTACGGAGACACGTTAGTGGTGCAGGCCCGGGGGGGACGAGGAGGCCGGATGGGAGTTCTCGTCAATTACCTAACAATGTGTCCATACTACCAATGCCTCAACAACGATGGTCGGCGGTGGATAAAGGCAAACAAGTGGCTGGAGATCAACGTAAGGCAGGGGTTCCGAAATCCTACGCGGATATGTTGAATGGAGGGGCGAATAGCTTGCCAGCACAGATGTCTTATGTTCAACCGAAGATAGTGGGCACAACACTTCGGACGTCCCTGACGGAAGAAGATCTTGCTGAGACTGCGGACTAGTGGCGCAACTCAGTCATCCTATATGTGCTTGGGTCGAGACCTTTTTACGGACAGATCAGTGCGTACGCGGCACGAGTTTGGAGACCGAGGGGCGGCATGGAGTTTTTCTCACGAGAAAATGGCTTCTATCTCATGCGTTTCTGCTTGCAGGAGGACATGGAGCGGATCCTCCAGGGAGGACCGTGGACCTTTGATGGCAGGCTTATTATCATGAAAGTATGGACGCCGGAGTCGACTTATGAGCGGGAAGTTCTCCTCACAGTTCCAATTTGGATCAGACTACCAGGTTTATTAGCTAATCATTGGAGTATCTCCATGATGATGAAGATTGCCAGTGTCATAGGCAAACCTATTAAGGCCGATGAAGCTACGACGTACAGGACCCATATGGGATATGCACGGATCTTTGTTGAAGTAGATGCGAGTGCTGATCTACCGCCTTTCGTTGAGTATGAGGTGCCTTCTGGTGGAGTCTTTCGTCAGACTGTGCAATATGAGTTTGTGCCACCAGATTGCAGCCATTGTAAATGTTTTGGGCATCCCTCTAAAGGGTGTCGAGTAGGAGAGGTCGGGGATGTAGAAGGACACGGGGTGACTGATACTCCCGGAGATAGAGGTCTACGTGCAGGTAGTGGGGTTCTTTGCCCACAGGAGGCGTCTACCTCTATGATGGAGGGGGTCCAACCAAGTGCGGGGGGCTCGATACATCTGAGGCAAATCCTTTCTCCCAATGGGTGGACCGGGTGATGCGGCCTCGTGGAGACATGACTGATGTAGGTGGCCACCAGGGCCCTAAAGCGGGAGCCGGGACTGGAATGGAGATGGAGAGAGATGGCCAGACCTTGGGAGAGAGCGGAGAGGGCACTACTGCTGTCGTGCGCGGATTCAATTCCGGACATACTATTGTTTTCCAGTCCAAACGTAACAAGTCTTCAGGCCGTCCGAGAGGGCGTGGCGGAAAGACGGTGACAGAAGACCGTAACCACCAGCCGGAGGAGAGCACAAGTAGGAAGTGTAGTGCCCCGCTTTCGATAGGCGACGGACTTCGTAATATGCTTGCGCCGAGTCAGATCGGTCGGGAACTTAGATAGCCATCTGACTCGATCGCTGAGCTTGGTAAATGATAACACCTTGCGCCATCGATCAAATCAATTTGGACGAATGTTACGAGGATCGATTCAATTAATGGGACGGCTTCTGTTGGAATAAGTTCTAGATGCAGCAGGCTGCGTCTCGGCGAGTGAGCTCTATATAAGAGTCCATTCGACGGGACCGGACTGCTGTATGGTTTTCTTGGAGCTTTTGCCGCTTGGATTTGATGAATGTGTTTTCGCGTCGTTTTTTGAATGCATTATAGGAATTTCGAAACGAAGGATTAAAGAAGGAATTCTGACTAAGTGTTGGTGCTATTGCAGGAGCTCGCGTAACTAAAGCTTGAACGTTGTGAAGCGCTTCGACGGCCGTCACGATCAAAATACTTGGTGGGTGATTCGGTCCCTTATTTTCTACTCCTTTCCGCAAACAAATTTTTTTGCCTCGAACTCATTCAAATCAACGATGCCAAGTTAAATGCATGTCAATCCACTAAGATCAAGAACTTGGGAAAAACGTATCAATTTAGAGTAATTTACTCTGAAAATATAAGTTTCGCACCAAAACGAGAAAGTTTAAGGTTCTAGTAAAAAGATAGACTATTTCACGTGCTGCAAAATAATATGAAACGTCGATTGTGGCTTACGGTGCCTCAGGGAATTTGGTGCCTACGGGATGCTAAGTCGGAAGTACGGCTTGGGAAAAATGATTCATTGCGTGAGTTGGGCAAAATGATAATGTCGCTCAATACTGTCCGCGTTATACAAATCTGTCTGCATATATTAAACTGTTCACGCATTGGCATGGTCATGGACAGCTTGTGCACAAGTTAAACTTTTCTCGATGCGGTATCCGGGGCATCGGAACCGAATCGACCTAGGGAGAATAAACAAATTCGTGCTTCGGCGCGAGGCATTGCGGGACCTCCAGCAGGGCTTGCAACCCAAGCTGACAGGCACGTCGCAATGCCATATAGAAGTCCCTCGTGGTGCATAGCATCAAGGACCGCACATATAAGATAGATCATGCTCACCTATTGTCTTATGCAGGTAGTAAATATTATCTGTGTTTTATGCAGGGACGAGCACGACTGTTGTAAGAATTGTGATAAATCATTATGTTTCATTGTATGCTTTACTACTTCAAAGATGGCTATCAATATGAACTGAATTCATTTAGTTCTAAATAGAAAGAAAACTCTAAAGCATGCCTACCTTAACAATCAGAGTCGGTTTAGACGAGTGGGTTCGTCTCGTCTACTTAGCAAGTGTGCTAACCCCCTCCCCAACTCCCCAGGTGTTGCGGGAGCTATAAACTGAAGCTGAAGTGCGGAGAGGCGTTTTGAAGCTCTTCCTATTCTGAAGTATTTTGAAGCCAATTCATCGAAGGCTTATGTATAAAGGGGTGAATGTATGAAATGACAAGTATTAGTTCAGGTAGCTTGTCAAGTATATTTCTTTTGTTTCAATCAATGTAGCTGCAATGGCATCCAATGTAATTACGACTTGCACTTCGTTGCAAGCTATGAATAAAAAGCATATTTCTATCTTCCTAAACTGCGTGTTCAATTCTGATGTGATTTGTGAAGTTTCAACTTGGTGTTTCAATATAATAATCAAACGTAACGTTCTTGCCTTGTACGAGTGCAATTCCAGACTTGTACGGAATCACGCCTTAGCGAGAACGATCGATTCAGCATAATACTACCGAGGACGAACGGTTTGTCGACTCGGGACGTGACAAATTGGTATTAGAGCCTAGTTATGTTTCCTCGGATTTTCGAAAAATATTTTTAATTGGAATGTTGGTTGCGATTACTCGATTGAATGGTTGCGATTACTCGATTGAATGGTTGCCAACATGCTGCGTGAAATAAAAGTTCCATACAGGTAAGCCCGTAGATATTTTGTAAAAATACTAACGGGTTTACTTTGTTTATAGGAATGACAAAGAAAAATAAAAACAATCCCGACACAGCAACCAACGCCGTGGATAGTTCGTCGAGTTCAAAGGGTGCTAGCCCTAGCGAGACTACGATAGAAAAAATGCTGCAGTTGATGGAGCTGCAGCAACAGCTTTAGATGCAAATCAAAGTCCAATTTGGTGCGCAGCAGAAGCAAATGGACGACCTAACACAGATCATAAGCAAGATGGTGGGCAATACCAAAGCAACGGTCGTGGTATCCGAAAAGAGGCAAGATATTCAAGACGAAGTCGAGGAAGAAGTTCAACCGCAAATGATAAACTCTTCTTCCTTGTTCAAAGCAAAGGAGTTCCGCAAGATGAACCCACCTAAATTCAATAGCCGAGCAGAGCCTGATGTGATAGTGGGGTGGCTCGCGGAGATTGAGGACTTATTTTATCTGCTTAGCATTGAAGGGTCCCAGAGGGTAACATGTGCGACGTTACAGCTACAACTGAGGGCTTACGACTGGTGAGCAGCTAAGAAGCAGAAAATCTACGAAACCGATCCCAACATCAAGATTTCCTGGAAAATGTTCAAGGCAGCCTTTTTTGAGCAGTACGTTTCTCGCGCTATCCGTCGACAGAAGGGGGATGAGTTCATGATGTTGAGGCAAGGGAATATGACTGTTGAAGATTATGATGCAAGCTTCTCAAAACTTGCAGAATTTGCCGGCGCCTTCCTGCTCAACAAAGAAGAATGGTGCGAGCGTTTTCAACAAGGCCTCAACGACGAATTGCGTAGGGACGTCATGAATCAGCGATGCCGAACTTATCATGAATCCTACGAAGCCGCACTTGATAGCGAGCGGATCTTTGGCTGTATGTCGCAAAGGGCCGTGCTTGTCGTCTACACACACACACACACACACACACATATATATATATATATATATATATTTTTTTTTTTTATTTTTCACACACACACACACACACACACACACACATATATATATATATATATATAGTCTTCAGAAAGTCTCTAAGTTTACTTTCAGCATATCTTCTAGTGCAAGATGATCCTATGGAGTCGTTCCAATATGGGCACTTCTTACTGGCCAGTTGGAATGCACATATGCAGATCTATAGCTATTAACTAGTATAGGCTAGGAGTTGGTTGCATTCTTGACTTTATTATTATTGTTATTATTGTCCAGTTGGTGTTAATTGTGCATTTATGAGTTTTTTGAGGGATTTCATTGATCATAGATAAACAATGATGTTGTCAATTCATCCTATTAGCTATATGCTATGTATCTCGTGATATATTCAAATTATCTTTATCTGGGTGCAGTTTCTTTAGCTGGTTCGAGGAAACACATCAGAAAGATGGTGTGGAAGGAATTTGCGATGAGGTATGTAGTAGAGCTCTTTGGGTCACTTGCTTATTTAGTTGGTCACCCAAACAGAAGATTTAGAACATAAATAAAGCTTACACTAGTGTCTTAAATGTGCAGTCGTTTAGCCTATTAACTTATTCCATTTTTGTTTTGCTGACGACAAACAATTTATCCACGACTGTCTTTTGTTCGTCAATGGTACTGTATGTGCTTACCTTGTTTAAATACAGGTGGCTGAGTTAATAAAGGAAGATTTGTGGCCCAATCCGTTGAGGTATTTCAACAATGTAAGTGTTTCCTCTATTAACATCCTTCTCATTCTGAACAATATTTTCTTTGCCTAAGCCCATAAAATCTTAGTATATGTAAAACCACATTTTATGACCAAACTTGTGCAGGAGGCTGATGAGGAGGACTTCGATGGAGATGAAGATGATGATGAGGTATCAGTTTTTCAGAAACTTTAACGTCTTTTTTCTTGTTATCTTAGCAAATTGAGTTGCTCTGACATCCCCTCCCCCTCCAAAATATCCCATTTATACTTTTGTTGTATACAGTAATTACTTATCTTGCACTTGACATAAATACTACAGAATGCAATACGGACACGGCGTGCCTATGATAGATGAGGCAATACGGACACGGCGTGCCTATGACACAAATACTCCGACATGGCATTGATTCTTTTTAGTGTCTGAACAGGAAGTATTTTGCTTGATGACTCAATTGGAGAGTCTTAAATATTGACTGGAAGTTGCCAAAGCTTTTCAATTTCTATAATGATAGATGAGGTTTCTGTTCCTGTATGCAAGAATAATTGTTATTCCCTGATTCTTAGGGACTAAAATTTATGACAGTAGTTCGGGAAAGCCTCCCATTTGTTCCAACTCAGTTTAAGCACTAATTTCCGCCTCTGCACCCTTTCTGCTTGTTAGGATTTCTTGCTATATATAAGTTGTTGGAATCAAGGTGATCTTCTCATTCACTCACAGTTTACTAACTTCATTGTGATTAGCATGTAGGGTTTAGACACTATTTTGCCTTTAAATATATTTGGGAAATTGTCATTTTCCAATCAATTTCTTAATATGCACAAATATTTGATATCAAGGTTCAAAGTATCGGTATCGGTATCGGTATCGGACATTTTGCATGAGTATCGGTATCGGAAGTATTGAAAGTATCGGATCGGAATATCAGATTTTTTGGTATCGGAGGTATCGGCAATATTAAATAATTATTAATAAATTAGTAAAAATTTAGAAAAGTGGCAGTAGAAAGTTCTGTTCATTTTTCCCCATATATATATATATATATATATATATATATATATATGTGTGTGTGTGTGTGTGTGGGGGGGGGGGGGGGGAATGAACAAAACTTTTGTAATATATACATGACCCACTTTCTACTGCCAATGATATATATATATATATATATAACAAAAAATTTATAATATATATATCATTGGCAGTAGACAGTGGGTCATGTATATATTATAAATTTTTTGTTATATATATATATATATATATATATATATATATATATATATATATATATAGAAAGATAAAGTAATCAAATAAGTTGTGAGTCATTTATTGGGTTATTGTGTTGAGACTTGAAAGGGGCCACGTGCATGCAGTGAACATATCATCAAACCCAATCACCATATTGATATATAATGCAAGTCCACAGTATATCAATTCTAGCCCACAGTTTTGTAGCTGATTTATCAAAAAGGACAAAGAAATATGGGTTCATCCATACCATAAGGGAGAGGGGCCATGTGATACAAACCCTAACATAACCAAATAAAGGGAGAGGCGAGAGGGTCACTGCCTCCAATTTTCCCCTCTCCCCTCTCCGCCAAAACTTCTTGTTTGAGTGGAACAGAACGGAGAGGAGAGAGTCTCCTTCATTTCTCTCTCCTCTCCGTCTCTCCGCCACCATTCTCTTCTCCAGTGCGGCGACAACGACGGAGAAGGGGCCACGTGAGTCGACAACGGCGGAGAAAAGGGCCACGTCGGTTTGTATTAATTTGTATTACTGGAATTTGATGTTTAAATTTGATGCTTATTTTTTTTTTTTTGAATTACTGGAATATTTTTTAAGGTGTCCGTATCGGTCTGTATCGGTCCGTATCGGTTGTGTATCGGCCGATACGAACCGATACCATAAACTTTTACTGTGTATCGGCCGATACCGATTTTTTTCCCGAGTATAGGATCGGACACATGCAAATCCGATACATATCGGTGTCAGCCGATATTTTGAACCTTGGTTGATAATTTAAAATATACACATTGTCTACTGCACTTGGTCTAGGTTGCAGGGACACAGGGCACTGATATAGACATGATGTGTGTCACGTCCCGACCCGGAATCACCCGAATCATCGTCCTCGCAGGGGGCGTGATGCCGCACGAGCCTGGAGTTGCGCTCGTGCAAGACAAGATGACAAGTTCTCAAAATGGTTATCTTTGATTTGATATTAACAAACGGAAGAAAACAGATTATACGAAACAATTCTCTTTATTGATAATGAACTGAGATTACAAAGGCTTTAAATAGCCCAACTGAATTTGCCAGATTGGCTACAACACTCAAGTTCTCTCTTGCCCACAAATGATTTCACCGTTCCATACATCATGCCTTCTATATCTCGGTCGCATCAATCCTGTTGCAAGTCCGAGCGTCAATTCGATCGCATGCTTCAAAACGCTATGGCATTCCGTGCCTCTGTGCGATCAAGCGAAGTTTTGCCGCGAGCAATCCATTTCCTGTACCCTGCATGAAAGCTGGTGGGGGATCAGTACGTTCGTCCTCGCATGTACTGATAAAAAGACCTTCTTTCTAAACCGACATTTAGTATTTATGTTGAATCATGCAACTTAGCTTATGATCTTGCTATATTTTTCTTAGGGTCGATTTTATGGCATATTCGAAAGCGTAAAACATGTTATCATGGCAAGCATGTTATTCGAATTGAGTAGGCAAGCAAACAAGCAATCTCGTGTTTGTTTCGTGGCGCGACTTCTTACCAGCATAGACGCACTCGCCCTTGCACCGACACAAGGTGAATACGCCCCATTCCTTCTCTGTCATGTTATAAGTGCTCTCTATGCAGGATCTATGTGTGCATGACACATACGTGCCTGCACTTTCAACCCATTGTTCCTTAACTATATGAAGGTCGTTGGCGTATCCGCGCCAGAATGGACTAAAGGTGTTTCTCGTTTTCATTTCCTTTCTTTTCTTTCTTTTCTTGCTCTCTTCTTTTCTCAAATTTGGTAGCCTGGCGCTTCATGGGTTGGGTTGCTATCCCAAACAATCGAAGACATACCGTATGTATACCATCTTTTGCGACTTTTCACATCTATAATCGGTTGTTAATCGTCTTACAGATATGCGCCAATCAAAGATTATATTCCTCCTAGGCCGAACGGTCCCGGTGGCCCGGTGCATCCGTTCGAAGGGAACGTTCCCGTGCACGGGAGATTATTTCATCATTTACTCAAGTCCATTCGACCATGCAATGCACTATTATTCAAACAACCAAACATAGTCTTGAGTCCGTGACTCAGACTTAATCATCTCGTATTTCTTCCATTAACTTTCTATGTTCTCACATTCCATACTTCGTTTCATTGTTCAATGGCATCATGCCTCAACTCAATGTTCGTCAATCGAACGACCCGAAGGTTCCGAACACTTTTTGAGACATCATGGCATATATGACAGTTCCGTCACATTCATGCCACAACTGTACTCTTTCGCAACGAAGCCATCTTTTATGATCTCGTGCACTTAGGCACGCTTTGACACGATTGTTCTAATTTCTTCGAGTCGTGCATGCGATGCACGCCTTGATACCATAATTCCATGTTCTTAGCCTTAATGTTCAATGTTCGTGGCTTGCACGCTAGGGCGCTCGCCTTTAAAATCTTTCAATGTGCTAGCCTTTCTAACTCGTGCACGAAGGCACGGAATGGCTCGTGCACGAAGGCACTCACCGAATACAGTTATCCCATGTTCTTGTGGCTTGTGCACCGAGGCGCTCGTCTTTGCGATATCCAATGTTCCATAGCGACTCGTGCATTTGATGCACGTTTCATTTCAATTGTTCTAACTAGTGTTCGACATACTATGATTTATCTTCCGATCGGACCACGGTCGTGACGTCGATAGGTTAACTTAGCATACAATGATACATTCTTACTTAGACATAAAGGAGTAAAAAGAAGAGTCAATCCTCCCACCTTAAGCCGATACGCCTTGTTGTTTGCCGAGCTGATGCGGCTCGATTTCAAAACTTTGTGGCACGGCCAAATCTTCTGACTTAGCCATTCGAGCACTTCTTGTTTCATTGAACTACTCGATCGATTCCGGCCTACCGTGTCCAAGTCCCAGCCCGTTGCGAGGCGTGATTTGGATTTTGCGGACCCGTTGCGAATGAGACAAAATGTCGACCTCTAATATTTTAGCGTAAATGGATAGTCTGCACATGAAACCAACTAAAATCAATACTTGCATCGATTCGGACTTGCACCTTGGGTAGATTCGATTTCTTAGAATCTTCGAGCCGACTCAACACACTTATCCTTCGGGGCAATGCAGCGCTTCACATCGATTCAACTTGATGCATTTCTTTGGAACAATGCAACTCTTCGAATCGACTTAGTTTGATGCATTGCTCGGGACAACGTAACTCTTGTATCGATTCGCATCGATATATTTCATTCGGTCAACGCGACTTTTTGAGTCAACGTCTCAGCGTAATGTGCCGTGCGGAGTGGGACATTACAATGTTGATTTGGAATATGGCATTTATAGAACCATGTAGGTACGACTTGGGTATGCTACATATACACATGGACATATGTCACATATCTATATACGTATTACATATCTAGGTATGGTATTTATCCCAAATCTTTTGATCATCTGTTTGAATTATTTTCTTCCATTCAGCTCTGTTAAGGGAAGGTGATATTTTCATTCACCGACAGTTCAGTTTGTAACTTCATTCTGATTAACATGTAGAGTTTGGACACTATTTTGCCTAAAAATATATTTACACGATTTTTCCTTAAAAAACTATTTGGGAATGTCGTTTTCTAATCAATTTCTTAACAAGCATAAATTAGTTAATATTTTGAAATATACACATTTTTCACTGCACTTGGTCTAGGTTGCATGGACACGGACACTTGTAGAGTCACAATGTGCATTTGGAATAGGGCATTTAAAAACCATCTAGGTACGACTTGGGACCGGCTCATATACACATGGACATATCTATATACATATTACTTATCCAGGTACCACTTGGGTATGTCATTTACCCCAATTTTTTGGTCGGCTGTTTGAACCCTTTCTTCCATTCAGCTTTGTTAAGGGCCGTGCCCTATGAAACACTGACAAAAACCATATCCTTCTTTAAAACTTGAATGCATGTTTGTTTAAACATGCCTCTAGTCCTAGCAGTTCCTTTAATTACTAACTTATCGCTCCTTAGCAGAGCATATTGGTCTGTGTTGCGCACGTCGAAACCACCGAAGATGATTGTCTCTCATCTTGTCCTCAATTGATGCCACCTCTAACTTCCCATGGATATATAGCACTAGGTTTCAAATGCTATAAAGAACCCCGCATGTGGAAGCAATTTTACTTCCCTTATCACGATCTGAACAAACAAAATCATTTTGACCATGTTTTGGGGCCCCAGAAACCTACATATAAGCCAGCCATGTCAAAGGAGTATTATGTCAGATACTGTGACATGGATACAATCCTATAGTGATGTACCAGTGCCGCCTAGGATACCAGTGCCGCCTAGGAACTGCATAATAGTATTAGAGGCCTCTTGCTTTTGCTTTTTTTTATTATTATTATCTCTGTCTGTGTGTGTCTCTCTATATATTAAGTTTATATTAATCATATGGAGATGGCAAAACACTAACCGTAAGTTTTCATTAAGTCAAGGTTTTTGTGCAAACTTTTTGACTAGGAAGTTCATAAGTTTCGAGCAGGTGGGCAGATGGGAATCCTTGGGTTAGCAAGTTTGGATTCCCTTAAATGTTAAACATGAATTTGCTAATAACTTACACTTCGATTATTAATTCATAGGGTGTTTAGTTTACCAGATCTATAAGATACTCATTGGAAGTTACCAAGAAATTTGAGCACCAGATGTATCATAGTACTCCTGAATGCTTGATTTGTCCCTCTTCCGGAATTTGGCTAGGGATCTGATGATGAAGTATGCATTTAGATATCATCTTAGTGTTAGGGTTATATACTAAAAGCATCACTTTTGTATTAACTTTATTTCCTTAAATTTTGAATGAGAATCATATGGGCAAATGTTTGCATATTGTATTTGTTGCAAGTGTTAATGTAAGTGCCTGATATTCTATATTGTAGATAATATGGTGTGTGGTGTCACATAGAAGATCATATTATCAATTTCCTATGGAATATATAAATAGTTCACAACCTAGATGGACTTAGACAATCCATTGGAAATGTTGAAGTGTAATATGGTATTAGTCTATTTTGACTATAGGTTTACACTAGTACACTTTGCGTGTATTGAACATGACCACTTGAGGTTGTTCTCTTTGTATTGACTACATAAGAGAACAAACACCTCTGTTATTATGGATGCTTGTACTCTTAATCCGGATATAATAACAGACATATATATGCAGCGTGCATTACTTTGACTCATAAAAGAGAGAAATTCATTATGGGTCAACAACCTATATGAATTGGGTAATAACATTGTATGTATGATGGGCTGTTGATTATAAAAGGAATCCATGTCCCGATACGTTGGGTTGATGATGTCCCCCTTAAGGAGCTCATAAGGATTGTCATGTAAACCCTGCAGGTGGATTATATCTGACATGACAAATAAAGTTGAGTGGTACTAAAGGATAAAAGATGTCGATCAATATAGTTGTCAGTAACTTAATTTGATCGACGGACATTCGATATCTTAACATGGGGAGCCAAACGAGCATATAATAAAAGGAGCCCACAATCATAATTTGGGATTATGAAGGTAGCGCAACAATAGCTCTTTAGTGGACCGAGCTATTGTTAATGGGCCTGGGTTGTGTGTTCGGACTGAACACGGGATACCCAGATCCGTTAGGAGACCTAACCCTAGTTTCTCCTCATGGTCTCTGCCGTAGCCTTATATTTATATCCTCTATTCTCTGGCTGTCAGATAATAATCAGAAATAAGAAGCTTTCTCTAAATTCGTGATTCACGTAAGGAGAGAAAGGGAGGCTGCCAAGGAGAAGAAAATGTTGGGAGATCGTCGTCCGCACGACGTCCAACCCGAGGAAGGAATACGTGCATAGGATCTTGGAGTCGTGACTGCTCGAGATTATTAGGAACTGTTGTCTTCTTTCCGCCACAGGTATAATTCATGAACCCTAGTTTCCGTCTATGAAGGGTTAGAACACATTTATATCTGTTTAACTTTCTATTGATCAATACGCATACCAAACTAGGGTCTTGGAAATCCCCAGTTCCATCAATTAGTAGCAAATACAACAGACATGATACGCATAGAATTGTTATCTATGCATTCTTGATCACTACTTAATTTGCGAGCTTATGCGACGGCTATGGAATCAAATTCTTATGTTAATTTCATTTCCTTTCTTAGTCAAAGTATGCTTCTCAAGTTATTTCTTCTATGCCTTAATAAGAGGATGAAAAAGAGAAGTGAATGTTAAGTGGTCTTGCATCTGCATGTGTACTAAACTATATTATATGATCTAGTTTTATCCACAGCAGGTTCATCAGTTCTAGCTCCCAGATTTGGTCATCTACTGGTTTAGTTGCTGATCTAGTAGCGTGCTCTATTTAAGGCTCTAAGAGTGTTAATATTTTTATCTTATGGTTTGCGTGCTCATGTAGGTTAATAATCAAAGCTTCTGCAGAGGTGTGGAATTAGTATTTGTTCTGCCAAACAAATGACGATGATTGGATTGTCAAGCTCCCCAATAAGTAGAATATTAATTTGGAAGTATTATTAACTTTCTTCTTAATTATTTAGGCTAGATTTGTAGCCATTTTCCTACTCGGGTGCGTGCAATGTAGTTAAAGAAGGAAGTTGTGGCTGGGTGGTGTCAATTATTATTATTAGTAGTAGTAGTAGTCTAAAACATACACTCTCCAAAGCACTAATAATCTATTAACGACTGGCGCCTATGCCTTTGTTGGATATGTATCATACACCAAATACACTAGGAGTTAGTGCATAAACAGTATTTTGTCTAATATGACAATAGAGGTATCCTGTCGTACTGTTTTCGATCTGTGCACCAAGTATGCAAGTAAGCACAATAACTGGTCATCAACGACTATGTACATTGGTGATATAGGGCCTAGGTGGGGCCAATGCGAACTAAGACAGGCTAACACTAGGATGAGACCAGGCTTAGACTGGCCTGTGGGTTAGGCAGGACATATGTGTGCCTGCTGGTCAGGTAGTCTAGGTAAGATTGCTTGAGCCCTAGGATATATAGATTTTTGTATGAAGTGGGTGCAGTGCCTTACGTTGTCGTTTTTTTAAACTATACTGAGGGCATATCATGGGCTACTTTGGTTTAACTTGATTAATAATTAATTCTGGGACTAGTTTGGTTACCATTGACTTGAATCTATTATAGGAACCTTACCTACTTGTATTAAAGCTTTAGGTTTAACACTTTTTCCATATGTAAACACCATAAATCTTCAAGGACCCTAGATGAATTATAGACGTGTGTAGGGTATTTTAGTACTTAAATTTAAAGGTCTATTTCAGTAATATGGTGTTTCAGTTGGGTTCTTGTTATGGTTTGGTCTTATTGTAGTAAAAAAGGGGTTAAATTCTGAAAAAAGATTCCATAGGCATATGGGTCTTATTTGAAAACGTTTTCTATAATTTAGGTTCACTTAGAGTTCCAGTCATAATATGATGGTAGCAGCTTGTTGGCTAAGTCTTACATTAAGCTATAAGTTTTTTAGGAGTCTTTTCTGTCCCCTTGTTTCCCCATATCAGTCTTAAATTTATTGAAAATACTGTTTCAGTGATGATGAATTAAAAGTTCTGTTGCTAATCTTTTTTGATAATCCATTTTTATAGTCTCGAAGCTTGTGTTTCACGGCTGAAACTGATTGGAACTTCTCAAATGGGGATTTTGAGTGGAGTTTTCAGAGATGTCCTAATTTTCTTTGTTCTCTTCTATGCCTTGATTCATAGCATAAACCTATAGCAACTGTGGAATCGTTCACCCGTCCCATTGGAACCTGACATTTCCAATCAATTCTTTTTTACTTGAGAAAGTAAAAAAATATATTGGTACCACATGCATAGTGCATACCATTTAGTTGTGCATGAAACAAAGTTTTGTTCGTTTAGATTAACGATTCAAAATAATTGCACCTAAGCACTTTGGTGAAGAAAGTTTATATGACTCAGAGTGTTAGAAAAAAAGGTAAGTCAATTCTTTGAACGTTTTGCCATATAAGGGACTTTCAAATTTGTTAAATGCCAGAATGGTACAGTTGTTACTGCAAGATATTTGGTTTTATGTAATTATATTTTATAGTAATTAGTGTTGCAAAATAGGCTCATTTGCAGTTTTAGCAAAATTGGTCACAACACCAAATACTCGTCAATATTTCAAATATACATTAAATGCTGACATTACTTTTTTCCTGCAACAAATACTGTGTTATGGTATTTGACTTGCTTCACTACGAACGTCATGACTCATAATAGCATTTATGTTCAATTGTTGTTTGCATATGCGCACACATTGTCCTGCAAATTGTTTTTTAAGAAATAAGAAGGCACTGTCTTTGGTAATCCAACTGCAGCAAAATAGTTCTTTTGTAAACACTTGCCACATGCGAACCACTTTTGCAAATTGTTTGACGAAGCTGCCAAGTGTTTGCTAACCATGCTCTTTTGCTACAATTAGATATGTGAAGACATTATTTGGAGCATATATGTAAATTCATATCCAAATCAGGATGTGGTAGTATTTATTCAGATGTTTGGAATAAAGCAAATCACATTCATATGATGCAGCATTTGGCAAATGAAGTATACCACTTATTTTGCAGTAGCAATTGTACTATTTCAACCATTGGCAAAATAGACAAGTCTTAGATATGATAAAATACTTAAAAGAAATTGACTTTGCCCATAATATATCTGAGTTTTATTAAATTTCTGTTCTAAGGTATGTATGTGCAATTATCTGAAATCGAAAGTAAAATTTTAATGGACACCATATAATGTATGCATGTGTTAACTGACAATATCATTGATTATGTCAATTGTAATTTCCATTGTGATTGTAATATAAGATGCCGGCATCTACATATCAAACTTGTACAAGGTTTCTAGGTATTGACATATGCCTTAGAAGAAATTATTTATAAATGGTTTTGGTAACCATTACTGGGTATGGGTATGCATTGGCAATGGACCTGTGGCTAAGTTTTTGTTGGGGATATATAATGGCACTTTTCCCAGTTTTCAATTCATCACCCTCTTCAAATTCATGGACTGAGTTGAAATTCTTGATTGTATCATCCTTTCAATTGTGACTGATACATTTAATTGTTATGTTTCCTATATATTTGTTTTCCTTTTTTCTCATGTTATATCAACATTGTATTTTTCTCTAATTTGATTCATTATTCTTTTCCATTGGCAGAATGGTAGTGATGATGACGATGATGGACAAGATGACGATGAAGAGGATGAAGAATAAGCTTGTAACATTTTCATTCACAGCACTCAAAAGCAGTCTTCCCTGACCTCAAGATAATGGAGCACCTAAAAACTTGCCGAGAATTCACTTCAAATTTTGCAATTCCATCTTAATGATTTTATGACTACAGAAGGGTTAACGTAATCTAATATATAAGTTATTTCATCCACAACTTTTTTAAACCTTGGTGATCGTGGGAGCATTCTAGAGTCAATAGTTACAGTTGATTATGTTGTTTTACGGGTTAATTCGAGTCTTAATGTTGTGCTTGAAGGAGAGTTTGCCAAGAGTAGTGGAATATGTTTCTGATGGAAGAAAGGAGGTTTGTAATCTACACAACAACGTGGTACCACAGTAGGCTGTTTAGTTACAGTGGCAACTCAGAAAGGAAATGAGGACCACAAGGAAGATTAGACTAGGGTTCATAATCTGCATTGGGTGAAGGACCTTGTAGGTTCATAAGCTAATAAGAAGGGAGTTGTCATCAGACATTTTCCCTGGAAGTCCTTGGATGGGACGTCCAAGGAGGTGGCAAAATCTAACTCAGAGCCATCTCCCTTGTTTAGGATTTCATAGTGTATATTATCTTCTAGTTACTGCCATTTTGGTTGTGGAATTTAAAATGGTCTTAACTGACTATCTGCTAGTTGCTCCCATTTTCTGTATCATGGGATTTGCCAGTGTCGAGACCTGGTATCATTATATTCTATAGGTTAGATCAGAATGGCGGTATGGATTACGAGTCTAATGTGTGGAATCCATACATTAGACTTATTATGATTTGACAATGATTTCTTCAGTCTCACAAGGTTATTTCCACTGTTTCAAGAGGTAATGGACGAATATCATGGATGGACACTGATACACTGATCTCTTTCTTCATCGACAATGATTTCTCCCCCTATCGGTTCTCACGGTTTGCCATTATGCTCCTTAATATGTTTTATGCAATTTTATGGTTAGAATAATACAATAATTAACCTTCTACTCTCACCAATAGTGCAAAGACTTTAACATGGTATTAATGTAACCATGTTCGAATCTTCTCATGACGCTCATTTTAAGTCAGTATAGAAATTTATATTGTTGCATGAATAACTTAAAAGTTTTGGTAGGAGAGAGGGACTTCAACACAGTATTAGAGTAATCTATGTTTGAATCTTCTTTGGTGTAAATTTTAAGAGGATTATGAAAAATTGTACTCTTGTTTTGCGTAAATTTAGTTCTTGGTCCATGAAATCAGCCTTGAACTTGTGGGGGATGTATAGGTTAATACAATATTAACCCTCCCAAACACTAGAGTTCTGGTGAAAATGGGAGGGAATTTAACAAATCTCCAATATATCTTATTCTTTAACTACAGCCACCAATCTGAAGCTGGTCATATGCGTGAAATAGCCGTCCATCATCATCCGAGGAAAGTAAGAAGTCATAATTTTTTTAACAAATTAAAATTTTCAATCTCATGCTGTATAACTTAGTTACAATCTATATATACGAATTGAAACACCACACATAGGTAGCAATGAAGTCGTGACTCGTTCTGTCTTCTAGATTAACGGTAGAAGGGAACTACTAGAGCACCCTTCGTGTATCCACCCTCCTTGAAACACCTCTTCTGGAACTTGATGGAGAGAAAGAAGAGAACTAGAAGGATGAGGTAAAAAAAAAAAAAAAAAAAAAAAAAACTAACGTGTTTTCTAGAGAGTAGAGATCAAGATTCTATATGGAGCACTCTCCATATCTACACATATATATAGGCTATAGTTGAAGGCATATTGGAAAAGCCAAATATGAGCCCTAACTTTACCTACTTGACCCAAGCCTTGAGTGCACCCACATATGGGTGCAACATACCAGTTCGACCCATTTAGGGGGCGTTTGGTATACGGAATACTATATAGCCGGGAATTCTATATTCCCGGGAATCAAATTCCAAGGAATTAAATTCCTAGAAAAATTACATTCCCATGTTTGGTGATAATATAAATATTCCCGAAAAAAAAAATAAAAAATTGAATAAGAAAAAAAAAATGAACAAATATAAAAAAACCGGTAAAAAGGATAAAACATCGGTAAAAACGAAAAAAAAAAAAACTGGTAAAAAAACGGTGTTTAAAACGACAAAACACAAAAAAAGACAAAAACGATGAAAACGACACGACGAAAAATCGGTTTTAAAACGACAAAAATGACCAAAAAAGCGACACAAAAAAATGTATAAACGACAAAAATAACAGAAAAAGAGTAAAAACGACAAAATAACCAAAATACGACAAAAACGACATAAAATCGGTTAAAACGACAAAAAATCAAAATGCGGCAAAAAACGACAAAAACAAAAAAATCGGTTTTAAAACGACAAAAATCGGTTTAAAAACGATAAAAAATCGGTTTAAAAATAACAAAAAATCGGTTAAAACGAAAAAAAATAACCAAAACTGACAAAAACGAAAAATAATCGATAAAAACGACAAAAAAGGACAAAAAATCGGTTTAAAACGACAAAAATCGGTTAAAACGACAAAAAAAAAATCAAAAAGTGACAAAAACGAAAAATAATCGATAAAAACCGACAAAAAGGGACACAAAATCGATTTAAACGACAAAAATAATCAAAAAGCGACAAAAAACGACAAAAAAACGGTAAAAGCGACAAAAAATGATAAAAACGACATAAAATCAGTAAAAATGACCAAAAAGCGAAAAAAAAAACGAAAAAAATGACTAAAAATCGGTAAAAAAACAACAAAAAAAACTACCAAAAACGACAAAAAAATCGCTTTTATAAACGACAAAATTGACAAAAAAACGACGAAAAAGACAAAAATTGGATAAAAATGACAAAAAAATCAAAAAAGTGACAAAAAAGACAAAAAAATGGGTAAAAACGACAAAAAATTGCTTTTAAAACGACAAAGTGGGTAAAGACGACAAAAAAGACAAAAAAAGCGATAAAAACGACAAAAAATAATCAAAAAATGACAAAAAAAAAGACAAAAAATGGGTAAAAACGACAAAAAATTGCTTAGAACGACAAAAATTGGTAAAAAACGACAAAAAATGACAAAAAGTGATAAAAACGACAAAAAATAATCAAAAGTGACAAAAAGACAAAAAATGGGTAAAAAACGACAAAAATTAACAAAAAAAACGATAAAACGACAAAAAATAATAAAAAAGTGACAAAAGATAAAAAATGGATAAAAACGACAAAAAAAAATTGCTTAAAACGACAAAAAATTGGTAAAAACGACAAAATGACAAAAAAAACGATAAAAACGACAAAAAATAATCAAAAAGTGACAAAAAAAAAAATGGGTAAAAACGACAAAAAATTGCTTAAAACGACAAAAAATGACAAAAAACGATAAAACGACAAAAAAAAGAAAAAAAATGCTCAAAACTAATCAAAATTGATCAAAAAATAAGAAAAAAAAATTTAGACAATTATTTTTTTTTCCCGGGCAAAAAATAATACCTACCTATTCTCAAGGGATAGAATTCCCATGTTTTGTGGGTAAACTATTTACCCGGGTATTTATAATTCTCGGGAATAAATTTTTTATAAGCCAAACAAACGTGGTAATAGATTCCCATCTTAAATTTTTTCGGGAATAAAAAAAAATACCGCGTACCAAACGCGCCCTTAGGATCGGCTTAGACATGGTCGAATTCGATCCAAGTCCGACGTAATCCCACTTGTACATGGTGGGTGCACCGTGCACTCTACCATCATAATCTCAAAATAGTCATATCGTTGTCTGATATGCAATCATTAAGTACCTACAATACAAGTACCTTATGTTGGAGTTTGGTCTTTTCTAAGTGAATTTTAGTCCCACATCGGCTAGACCAAAGGAGTTGTATCTCTATATAATAGCTTTCCTATTTTAGAGATGCACATGTGGTATGGAGGTGCACATGGGTGTGCCATGTGGGGTTATTTTTCTAATGGAAAAAGGGCTAAATCAACAATAAAAGCATTCATGCTTTTTGCTCTTGAAAAATTCATTTCCATGGGAGCTAAGTCCCGTAGCGACTCGGACTCGGGCTCATAGGCTCATGAGGCGTATTGTGACGTTTTGTTGGCGTTGCCCAGGTTGCGCTCAGGTTGCGCTTGGGTGTGCTAGGTTGCGCGGGTTGCTCGGGTTGCGCAGGCGCGCTGGTTGCTCAGGTTGCTTGGGTTGCGCAGGCGCGCTGGTTGCGCTGGTTGCGCTGTGTGCGCAGTGTATCAGTGCGTGCTCTGTTGCGCAGAGTGCAAGGAGCGCTGGGTGTGCGCAGTTGGCAACAGAACGTGCGTTTGCATGTTCTGGGCGGTTGCTACATGTTCGGGGTGGTTATTACCACGTCCCTAACTTTGTGACAACCGACCAGTTGCTGCAGGGCCTATATAAGGCATCCTCTCTCTCAAGGCTTAACACAGAATAGAAAGAGAAGCCACCATAAAGTTTACGAAGTGTTCTTTAGCACAAGTAAACAGAGAATTCAGACGTGTTCTTTAACACAGTTCTGATCTGCAGCCTTCGAGAGAGAGAGGAAAGGCGCCGCACCAGCGTTGCTTTTGCACGGGAGTTCGTGTCCATCCGAGGAGTCAGAAGAGCAGGAGTGTTCCAAGTTCTCCGACGAACTTGCTGGTTCCTGGAAGCTGTTCGTGTAGGACGAATAAAGCTTTGAGCAACGGTGATCATTCACCCCAGCAGGCCATCTTCCATCTTTCGCCTGTTATCTTCTTCGCTGCTGTGATTACGAAATCTTTTTAGATTCTCGTAATATCATAACGATATCTTTTTAGATCTTCGTTATACTTGCGCAACCTTCCTAGAAGTGTTGCGTTGGAACATTATTTTTGCAATTGTTTCATATTCTCAGTTTTTCATCGAAAAATTGTGCCCCGGCAATAACAATCTCAAAGCTTTATTGCTACGATGGAAAACTATAATGCTTCACTCCTAAACACTGACTTCTGTAAGTTAGAGAAGTTTGATGGAGAGCATTATCAAGTCTGAAAGATGAAGGTTTATCTCACTCTTCAACTCAGAGACGTTGATCACGTGCTGCTTGAAGAGGAACCTACTGTTCCAGATACTGGGTCTGCTGCCGCAATCACTGCGGCTACTAAACTTCAGGCCAAGTGTAGAAGGGAGAATAGCATTTGCAGGTTGCTTATCCTGAATGCTATGGAGGATTCTCTAGCAGAATCCTACAGTAAGAAACCAATTGCCAGAGACATATGGGAGTCTCTGGAAAAAACTGTACGAAGAAGACAAGAACAGGAGCAAGATATTTGTGGTTGAAAAATATCACAAATGGCTCTTTGAGGACGAGAAGTCCATGCTGTCGCAGATAAAAGAATTTTTGAAGCTGCGACAGAAGTTGGAAGACGAGACGATGCCCCTCCTTGACAAGTTTGTTGTTGGAGGGATTGTCTCAAAGCTCCCCGCTGGGTGGAGTAAGTTCTATGCAAACATGCATAGGAAGAAGCTAGAGATCAACCTTGAAGATCTCTTGCAGGAAATCTATGTTGAGGACCAGATGCGAACTCAACTGAAGGTGGACACACTGTCCAAGCAATTGGCTAACGCCAATTTGGTAAATACCAAGGAACCAAGGGGAAAGCAGGCGGCTTCCCACAGCAAGAAGAAGGACCCTAACAATCTGAACGTGAAGGGGACTTCCTTCAAGCGAAAGAAGGCAAAGTCTCAGATGCCTTGTTTCAAGTGTGGCAAGAAGGGCCACTTCAAGAATGAATGCAAAGCAAAGACCAAGCAATCAGAGCAAGGAGAGCCTAGTATGGTATCTATGATCACTGACGTAGTTGCTATGATTGCACAGGTTGATGCGGTAAGGACTGACTCTGACTGGTGGGTAGACACTGGAGCCTCCTGCCATGTCTGTTCCAGTAAGGAGTGGTTCACCACCTATACACCTACTTCTGAAGTGGTTATGATGGCGAACCAGGCACAAGCTGAAGTGCTCGGGATCGGGACGGTGGTGTTGAAGCTGACTTCGGGGAAGTCTCTGACGCTTCAAGGCGTGAAGCACGTACCTGCTATCGCCAAGAACCTGATCTCGGGAGGCCTACTCTACAATGCAGGCCTCAGGATGGACATCAATGCTGGCCAGATGGTGATTTCTATCAAGGGAACATATTTCGGGAAAGCTTTTTATACCGAAGGAATGTTCAAAATTCAGCTTGTAAATCAGTCCAATGTAATTAATGTGATTAATGAAATCACTCCTGCTTATACTCTTGAGTTGTGGCATAATAGGCTAGGACATGTTCATTATAAACGAATAAACAAAATGTCTAGTCTAGGACTTATCTCCAAGTGTGGGGTGTCACGACCCGCACCCTGAGGAAGGGCACGAGAACGTGGGTACGTCCAGCCTACGCCGCAGTGTCGACGGTAGAACGCTGTATAGTTCGTCTATAACATCTAACATCTAATAACAATATGATATAAACATATCATCTCCGCACGGAGGTATAATATGACATCTCAACTCTATATCTCAATCACAAGTCTAGGAAAGATAGAGCACGATATGGAATCAGATAAAATAAAGGAACTGAATATAAATAGAGTTATCACACCACACAAAGTAGATGTCCAACACAAGTAAATACAAGTCCTGAAATATAAATAAATCTCAACTAACAATCGGAACAATCCGATACAAACTGAAAGCTATAAATACTAGACTTGACTAGACTAGGCTAGGCACCCTCTACTGAGCTAGATGCTCCTCGGGCTCCTGAAGGTCACCCTCTTGTGCCCCATAGAAGGTAGGGCAGTCACCATCATCATCTGTAATATTTTCAACAGGTCCAGTCAGGACAAGAGCGAGCACAATACATCTCACGCAGTTCATATCATGTTGGAAAATGTAAAGCATGCAAAGAGTAAGATACATGAACTGTAAGAAAAAGTATATAAAAACGAGAGAGAATTTATAACTGAATTATATATATATAGGATAAGTAAAACTGCAATACTAGTGATTTAGAGCACAATATGGTTATGTAAATGGCTTAGGTCATACAATAACAATAGGTAGCTCCATCATACGTGAGTGTACAATAGATGCGCACAAGATTTGCACAAGATGGAATTAATCACATAACCATTCCTACTCATCCTCCCCAATCAATACACAAGGATCCAGTCAAGTTACGTTACCTTGTACAAGAGATTTTCATCATGTTTGCTCACGTGATCATGAGAGTACAAGATTGCACAAGAGTATACATGAAAGCGGTATACATGAAATACAAGATGTTCGTAAAAAGCACATGACAACTGTATCTGATGCACCCCGAGGGAGATAACATCGCATAACAAGATCCATATAGTACCAATCCGTGATAACAACGTGACAGCATCATGTGTAGTAATTTAGAGCAAGAATATAAATCCTAACAAGTATGAAATGATCAGAGAATGTACTCGCCTGTCACCCTGAATGACTGATATGAATAGATGTCCGAACTGGTGTCACAGAGTTCTATTTAGAGTAAAACAGGTTAAGATGTGTTCAATATGTAATAATGGAAATCTGCAGTGCAAGCTACATGATTCTAAGTCAAACTAGGTCACACTTGGTCCTATCCAGGTCAACCCTAGTCTGACTAGGTCAACACCAAGCCAAGCCTATACCAAGCCTATGCCAAACCATATATCAATATCATATATCAATATCAATATCATATATCAATATCAATATCATATATCAATATCATATATCAATATCAATATCATATATCAATATCATATCTCAATATCAATATCATATATATATATATATACATATTTACATACATTCATAATGCATATATACATATATAGTTTAGATAGGTTCATATATGCATACATACTTATATATTTTACATGTATTTATACATAGAGAGATAGAGAGGGGGTTAAATGGGGTTTTACATATGTGTATGTGGTGAGAGGGTGTAGGTAAATACATGTGTGTGTGTGTGTAGGATGTGGGCTTGTGGGTTCACTTTAGTTCCTTCAGTTTTTAGTATCATTCATAATAAATCACAGGTTTTACAACATAGGAAATTCTCAGATTTCTACATACAAAACCCCATTCTAATCTCAGTTTTAGGTGAACCCAAACAAACTCAGTTCACTATTTCATTCATTGCAAAAACTCAGTTTTCTATGTTTTTATTTGAACTTCAGGTTTAACCCTAACTAATTCAAAGTTATGAATGAACTTTCAAGTGAGATTTGAATCTCAGGTTAACTTCTCAGGTTAACCATTCAATTCAGTTTACATGTCAAACTCAATTCTCAGTTGAATTTCCATTCAATCTCAGGAAATCTCAGGTAGGTACAACCCAGTCTCAGTTTTGAACATCCCAAAGCCATTTCATTTTCAGGTTATCACTCAGTTGAATCATTTAGCTAGTGAAATTTGAATACAACTCATCTCATTTGAATTCCCAGATATGTATACATGTTATTACATCTCAAAAACTATATTTAAAAAGATTAAAACGTATTAAAAAAACACAGGAACTGAATACTGCTGTTCAGTATCAGGAAAATGGAGAAACCTAATTTTCGAATTGAATCACAACTAATACTTCGATTCAGTGGTTGGTAAATGAAGATACATAAGTGATGGTGTCAAGGAGTGTCTTCGTGTCCAAGAACTGGACATGAATCGTGTCCAAATCACCACACAAACGCAGACTCAAAATTGTGTAAAAACAGTGTCGTGCACGCGTGCAAGTCGAGCTAGGACACGACACACGCAACCTTAGGTCTCGTGCACGTGTCAGTAGCTAGGGTAGTTCTAGGGCTTCGTGTTAGGTACCCTAATTTGTATCCAAAGAGCATCGTGAGTCGTGTCCAGCCACGTATCAGTGGCCGTTCCTGTGCGTGTGTGTGTGTGTGCGACCAGTACGAGAGGAAGAACTCCTCGAATACTGAACCATTTAATCCCAAACTTTGGGAGGTTAATGTCAAACATTGCCCAAACATTCACCTCAAAAATCTCGTGTCCACGTGTCCTGTGTAGGTAGAACTCGGTGTCGAGCAGTAGGGCATCGAGACACTGTCTCGTGCTGCGAGTTCGTGTCCATTTTGGACACGGACACAAGTCCAAATCCTGCTCAGTCAGTAGGGGTTTTAAGTTACACCTATAGGGCTACACAATCATGTATTTAGTTTTCGAAATTAACACTATTAAATTCTAACAAACATTTCATCGAACACCTTATTTAAAACACGGATACGTGTCCGATACGGACACGAAATGGACACGAATTCCTACCAAACTTGGGCTACACTTAGGGGGACCCTAAATGAA
Organism: Iris pallida; assembly: GCA_029216955.1. Taxonomy (NCBI): domain Eukaryota; kingdom Viridiplantae; phylum Streptophyta; class Magnoliopsida; order Asparagales; family Iridaceae; genus Iris; species Iris pallida. The sequence goes on along the minus strand of JANAVB010019600.1, from coordinate 49,922 downwards.
TGCATCCATGGGAAGAAAACTAGAATTTGAATAGGTTTGATGGGTTTTACCTATTGAGGGTGAAACCTCAATTTTAAGCCTTTTGAATGAGGGCTTCCTTCGATCTTGCGACGATCCCGAGCCTCCGAATCCTTCCTAGCTACCCACCAATGGTACCCTCTACTGTAGGGGAGTCCAATGCAAAAGACTAGGCTCAATTTGGGGTTGATTTGGATATTTGGGGAGGATTTGAGGAAGAACACTAAAAGAGGCAAATAAAAATGATTAAAAAATATGCTAAAGGTTAATGTGTTGTATTTATAGAGGGGGGATGTTTGATGGCTGCCATTAGGTTAGGGTTAGGGTTTAGGATGAGTGGTCAAGGCTTCTCCAACAAATTCTAGCCTATCTAAAGGCTCACAATTAAAGTAACCATTCTTAACCTTTAGCCTAAAATATCCTATTAACAAATATCTAGATATGAACCTAATTGATTACTTAGTTGAAACCATCTAACTTAGTCTCTATGGTCATGACTATCATCTAGATTAGGCTCAACTTCTAGGTCAAGTCCTAACTAATAGATTAGCATAATATTTAATTAATACAATTTACAATTTTACAAAATTGTCAAAATGACCAAAATACCCCTAGGCTAAAAAGTTTTAATTAGTCATCCTAATCACATGACTAGGCTCCCTTGGTCATGGTTAGTGTCTAGGCTCAGCAAACTCTAGGGTTACACTAGTCAATCACCAAAATCACAAGTCGTGATTTTAAATAGTTTAAAATTAACTAAAAATCACCAAAAATCATAACATGGTTTAAATATCATTATTAAATGATTATAATTATAAAATTTCAAATTTACCTTTATTTTAGAAACCGGGTGCTACAAGTCTACCCTCCTTAGAAGAATTTTGTCCTTAAAATTAAGATGGTCGTACTCCTTCTAGGTTAAACACCCCCAATAATCACAGTCTCAACATACAGTCCGATAATCATATGCGTCTGTCCAAAATCATGATACTCGAAATCTTCGTCATGCTAGTGAGCAAGGCTACGATATTCACAAAGTCCTTGACTATGGTACATACCACTAGAATCATGGTACTTAAAATTTTCGTATTGCCGCATGCTTGGCCGCGAAAACCTTAAATTCCCACACCCGAGAAGTACATCCAAAATCTGACTATGTGTCCTCACTATGCCAGCTATCATGACTATAGAAGACTCTAGATCCCATAATCGAGATGACCTTGCCCATACGACTTATCTCAGAAGAAAATAAATCACAATAAACTATCCGAACAAATTTATCAACTACCAGGTACGGATAGAATCGAATTTCAAGACAGTTATAAGGGAGCAAACGCAGAAATGGAATCGAAAAGATTGGAACCTGCAATCAGCTCTCCCTCTGCCTGTGCATCCTCGACTGCCATGGCGAAAGTTCGCCCCTGCTGGCCTCCCTTGGCCTGTTGCTGATGCTGGGCAAACCTCTGCTGCTGAGTCTGCAACGGTGGTCCTGTCTGCTGCCCTGTCGGAGCTCTAGCTCCTGCTACTGTCTGAGTCAATCGTGCCTAGTTCTTGGGACACTCCCTCAACTGATGCTCTGCCGAACCACAAAGTAAATACAGGCCCTGCCTCTTCCTGCAGTCGCCCCATCCGTGACCTTGCTTCTTGCAGAAGTCATATGTAGTATGTTGTTGCTGCCTGGGTGCCTGCTGGTGAAGTACACGTCCCTGGCCCTGAAGCGACTGCTGAACTGGCCTCTGCTGTATGTGAGGGCGCTTGGCTGGCCCTGCACTAGAACTAGCCCCTAAGGTTTCACTGTCCCTCTTCGGCTTGAGGCCGAAGTCCTCCTCTGTAATCTGCACGTCCATCAATATCTGATCGAACGTCGCGTCACGGCATCCTGAGGTACGGCTGCGCACTGCATGAATAAGTCCCCTACGGAACTTACGAGCCTTCTGCCCCTCATCCTGGATCATATCGGGAGTGAACCTGCTAAGGCGGAAGAACTCAGCTGCATACTCGTCCACCGACGAGTTTCCCTGTACTAGACCCACGAACTGGCCATCCAATGCTGTAAGAGCCACGTCCGGGAAGAACTTCTCCTTGAAGAGCCTCCGGAAGTTCTCCCATGTCAGCCCTCTTACCGACGCATGAGGATCCGTGCGGTACCATGTCAGCGCGATGTCGAAGAATCGGCTGGCTGCGGCCGAAACCCAAAGTGCTCTAGGAAGCTCTGCTAGCTCCATGCTCCGCTACACATCCTCTAGCCAGTCGTCTGCATAGAGGATGCCCTCCGTGCCCGTGAAGTCCCTGGAGCTCATCTTCCTAAAGTCCAATACTGTCCCCGGCCTAGACTGCTGGTACGGCTGCTGGCCAGTAGGGCCCTGCACCGTACTCGGTGCCACTCTCTCCACTGCTGCCAGTGCAAGCTGATGCGAGTTCTCCATACTCTGTCGTAGAACCTCTGTCTGACGGTGGGATGCGTCAGCCTGATGCTGCTGTGCCTCTGCCTGGGCCTTCTGGGTCTGTATCATCTGCAGTATAAGGGCCATCATCTGCTGTGTATCCGTCGGTAGCGGAGGTGGCGGTAGAAGAGTCTCGGGAATAACTATGGACGGTCCCGCAGCTGGAGGTGGAAGACCTCCTGGAACAGTCGCTGCTACTCCTGCCTGAAGGGCAGGAACTGAGGCTACTGCTCTCCCGACTGCTACTCCCGTAGCCGGAGGTGGAAGACCTCCCGGATCTGACCTCTCTGGAACTGTACTAGGCCCTGCTGCATGTGAACGAGTAAGCGGCATCCTGAGGACAGATTGAAACAAGGAGAACAATATGGCACATGATAAGGAAAATCAAGGAAGGACAATTAAATTTAATTACAAGAAGAGTTGTCATGGCAATCAAAAGATCAGAGTTTTTCCTAAAATGTGATTGAGTAACTTTTTATACTGCCTAATCCTATATCCTAACAGCAGGCTCGTAGCAGCACTCTAAGTCGAGCACCACTACGAAATCGTACTAGTTGCGACTCAGACCTGCATGGGCCACCACAAAAATGTGTCACGACCCGCACCCTGAGGAAGGGAACGAGAACGTGGGTACGTCCAGCCTACGCCGCAGTATCGGCGGTAGAACGCTGTATAGTTCGTCTATAACATCTAACATCTAACAACAATATGATATAAACATATCATCTCCGCACGGAGGTATAATATGACATCTCAACTCTATATCTCAATCACAAGTCTAGGAAAGATAGAGCACGATATAGAATCAGATAAAAGAAAGGAACGGAATATAAATAGAGTTATCACACCACACAAAGTAGATGTCCAACACAAATAAATACAAGTCCTGAAATATAACTAAATCTCAACTAATAATCGGAACAATCCGATACAAACTGAAAGCTGTAAATACTAGACTAGACTAGGCTAGGCACCCTCTACTGAGCTAGATGCTCCTCGGGCTCCTGAAGGTCACCCTCTTGTGCCCCATAGAAGGTAGGGCAGTCACCATCATCATTTGCAATATTTTCAACAGGTCCAGTCAGGACAGGAGCGAGCACAATACATCTCACGCAGTTCATATCATGTTGGGAAATGTAAAGCATGCAAAGAGTAAGATATATGAACTGTAAGAAAAAGTATATGAAAACGAGAGAGAATTTATAACTGAATTATATATATAGGATAAGTAAAACTGCAATACTAGTGATTTAGAGCACAATATGGTTATGTAAATGGCTTAGGTCATACAATGACAATAGGTAGCTCCATCATACGTGAGTGTATAATAGATGCGCACAAGATTTACACAAGATGGAATTAATCACATAACCATTCCTACTCACCCTCCCCAATCAATACACAAGGATCCAGTCAAGTTACGTTACCTTGTACAAGAGGTTTTTATCATGTTTGTTCACGTGATCATAAGAGTACAAGATTGCACAAGAGTATACATGAAAGCGGTGTACATAAAATACAAGATGTTCGTGAAAAGCACATGACAACTGTATCTGATGCACCCCGAGGGAGATAACATCTCATAACAAGATCCATATAGTACCAATCCGTGATAACAACGTGACAGCATCATGTGTAGTAATCTAGAGCAAGAATATAAATCCTAACAAGTATAAAATGATCAGAGAATGTACTCGCCTGTCACCCTGAATGACTGATATGAATAGATGTCCGAACTGGTCTCACAGAGTCCTATTTAGAGTAAAACAGGTTAAGATGTGTTCAATATGTAATAATAGAAATTTGCAGTACAAGCTACATGATTCTAAGTCAAACTAGGTCACACTTGGTCCAATCCAGGTCAACCCTAGTCTGACTAGGTCAACACCAAGCCAAGCCTATACCAAGCCTATGCCAAACCATATATCAATATCATATATCAATATCAATATCATATATCAATATCATATATCAATATCAATATCATATATCAATATCATATATCAATATCAATATCATATATCAATATCATATCTCAATATCAATATCATATATATATATATATATATATATATATATATATATATATATATATATATATATATATATATATATATATATATATATATATATATATATACATATTTACATACATTCATAATGCATACATACATATATAGTTTAGATAGGTTCATATATGCATACATACTTATATATTTTACATGTATTTATACATAGAGAGATAGAGAGGGGGTTAAATGGGGTTTTACATATGTGTATGTGGTGAGAGGGTGTAGGTAAATACATGTGTGTGTGTGTGTAGGATGTGGGCTTGTGGGTTTACTTTAGTTCCTTCAGTTTTTAGTATCATTCATAATAAATCACAGGTTTTACAACATAGGAAATTCTCAGATTTCTACATACAAAACCCCTTTCTAATCTCAGTTTTAGGTGAACCCAAACAACCTCAGTTCACTATTTCATTCATTGCAAAAACTCAGTTTTCTATGTTTTCATTTGAACTTCAGGTTTAACCCTAACTAATTCAAAGTTATGAATGAACTTTCAAGTGAGATTTGAATCTCAGGTTAACTTCTCAGGTTAACCATTCAATTCAGTTTACATGTCAAACTCAATTCTCAGTTGAATTTCCATTCAATCTCAGGAAATCTCAGGTAGGTACAACCCAGTCTCAGTTTTGAACATCCCAAAGCCATTTCATTTTCAGGTTATCACTCAGTTGAATCATTTAGCTAGTGAAATTTGAATACAACTCATCTCATTTGAATTCCCAGATATGTATACATGTTATTACATCTCAAAAACTATATTTAAAAAGATTAAAACGTATTAAAAAAACACAGGAACTGAATACTGCTGTTCAGTATCAGGAAAATGGAGAAACCTAATTTTCGAATTGAATCACAACTAATACTTCGATTCAGTGGTTGGTAAATGAAGATACATAAGTGATGGTGTCAAGGAGTGTCTTCGTGTCCAAGAACTGGACACGAATCGTGTCCAAATCAACACACAAATACAGACTCAAAATTGTGTAAAAACAGTGTCGTGCACGCGTGCAAGTCGAGCTAGGACACGACACACACAACCTTAGGTCTCGTACACGTGTCAGTAGCTAGGATAGGTCTAGGGCTTCGTGTTAGGTACCCTGATTTGTATCTAAAGAGCATCGTGAGTCGTGTCCAGCCACGTATCAGTGGCCGTTCCTGTGCGTGTGTGTGTGTGTGCGACCAGTACGAGAGAAAGAACTCCTCGAATACTGAACCATTTAATCCCAAACTTTGGAAGGTTAATGTCAGACATTGCCCTAACATTCACCTCAAAAATCTTGTGTCCACGTGTCCTGTGTAGGTAGAACTCGGTATCGAGCAGCAGGGCATCGAGACACTGTCTCGTACTGCGAGTTCGTGTCCATTTTGGACACGGACACAAGTCCAATCCTGCTCAGTCAGTGGGGGTTTTAAGTTACACCTATAGGGCTACACAATCATGTATTTAGTTTTCGAAATTAGCACTATTAAATTTTAACAAACATTTCATCGAACACCTTATTTAAAATACCGATACGTGTCCGATACGGACACGAAATGGACACGAATTCCTACCAAACTTGGGCTACACTTAGGGGGACCCTAAATGAATGCATCCATGGGAAGAAAACTAGAATTTGAATAGGTTTGATGGGTTTTACCTATTGAGGGTGAAACCTCAATTTCAAGCCTTTTGAATGAGGACTTCCTTCGATCTTGCGACGATCCCGAGCCTCCGAATCCTTCCTAGCTACCCACCAATGGTACCCTCTACTGTAGGGGAGTCCAATGCAAAAGACTAGGCTCAATTTGGGGTTGATTTGGATATTTGGGAAGGAGTTGAGGAAGAACACTAAAAGAGGCAAATAAAAATGATTAAAAAATATGCTAAAGGTTAATGTGTTGTATTTATAGAGGGGGGATGTTTGATGGCTGCCATTAGGTTAGGGTTAGGGTTTAGGATGAGTGGTCAAGGCTTCTCCAACAAATTCTAGCCAATCTAAAGGCTCACAATTAAAGTAACCATTCTTAACCTTTAGCCTAAAATATTATATTAACAAATATCTAGATATTAACCTAATTGATTACTTAGTTGAAACCATCTAACTTAGTCTCTATGGTTATGACTATCATCTAGATTAGGCTCAACTTCTAGGTCAAGTCCTAACTAATTGATTAGCACAATATTTAATTAATACAATTTACAATTTCACAAAATTGTCAAAATGACCAAAATACCCCTAGGCTAAAAAGTTATAATTAGTCATCCTAATCACATGACTAGGCTCCCTTGGTCATGGTTAGTGTCTAGGCTCAGCAAACTCTAGGGTTACACTAGTCAATCACCAAAATCACAAGTCATAATTTTAAATAGTTTAACATTAACTAAAAATCACCAAAAATCATAACATGGTTTAAATATCATTATTAAATGATTATAATTATAAAATTTTAAATTTACCCTTATTTTAGAAACTGGGTGCTACATGGGGGTAAGGTAGAGAAATGTGAAGTTTGTGCTCAAACAAAGATCACAAGAAAACCCTTTCCTCGGGTTAATCGAAGTACAGATCTTCTGGAGTTGGTACACTCCGATATCTGTGACTTCAAACAGTTCTCTACAAAGGCCGGGATGAAGTATTTCATAACCTTCATCGATGACTTCTTAAAGTATGCGTTCGTCTACTTGCTGAAGGCTAAAGACGAAGCATTCGAGAAGTTCAAGGAGTTCAGAGCCAAAGCTGAGCGACAGACTGGACAACAACTCAAAAGGATAAGAAGTGATCGAGGTGGGGAGTACAGGTCTCATGAATTCGCATTGTTCTGCAAAGAACATGGAATTGTCAATGAGACTACGGCTCCGTACTCTCCTCAATCAAACGGAGTAGCAGAGAGGAAGAACAGAACGTTAACAGAAATGATTAACTCAATGTTGTTGACTGCTGGTCTTCCTAAGTGCTACTGGGGAGAAGCTGCGTTGACGGCCACTTTTATTCTAAATAGAGTGCCTCATGCAACTTCTGACGTTACTCCTCATGAACTCTGGTTCAAGGTCAGACCTAACTTAAATGTCACTCAACTTCTAGGTCAAGTCCTAACTAATAGATTAGCACAATATTTAATTAATACAATTTACAATTTCACAAAATTATCAAAATGACCAAAATACCCCTAGGCTAAAAAGTTATAATTAGTCATCCTAATCACATGACTAGGCTCCCTTGGTCATGGTTAGTGTCTAGGCTCAGCAAACTCTAGGGTTACACTAGTCAATCACCAAAATCATAAGTCATGATTTTAAATAGTTTAACATTAACTAAAAATCACCAAAAATCATAACATGGTTTAAATATCATTATTAAATGATTATAATTATAAAATTTTAAATTTACCCTTATTTTAGAAACTGGGTGCTACATGGGGGTAAGGTAGAGAAATGTGAAGTTTGTGCTCAAACAAAGATCACAAGAAAACCCTTTCCTCGGGTTAATCGAAGTACAGATCTTCTGGAGTTGGTACACTCCGATATCTGTGACTTCAAACAGTTCTCTACAAAGGCCGGGATGAAGTATTTCATAACCTTCATCGATGACTTCTTAAAGTATGCGTTCGTCTACTTGCTGAAGGCTAAAGACGAAGCATTCGAGAAGTTCAAGGAGTTCAGAGCCGAAGCTGAGCGGCAGACTGGACAACAACTCAAAAGGATAAGAAGTGATCGAGGTGGGGAGTACAGGTCTCATGAATTCGCATTGTTCTACAAAGAACATGGAATTGTCAATGAGACTACGGCTCCGTACTCTCCTCAATCAAACGGAGTAGCAGAGAGGAAGAACAGAACGTTAACAGAAATAATTAACTCAATGTTGTTGACAGCTGGTCTTCCTAAGTGCTACTGGGGAGAAGCTGCGTTGACGGCCACTTTTATTCTAAATAGAGTGCCTCATGCAACTTCTGACGTTACTCCTCATGAACTCTGGTTCAAGGTCAGACCTAACTTAAATGTCATTCGAGTGTGGGGGTGTCTGGCGTATGTCAACCTTCCAGATCTGAAGATTCAGAAGCTTGGGACAAGGACTACTAAGACAATCTTCTTGGGATATGCCGAGAAGAGTGATGCTCGAAGATTTTTTGATATTGAGTCAAATCATATCATTGAATCTCGCGACGCAGAATATTTTGAAGACATTTGCAAGGCACAAGAATATTGTTCTTCCGGATGTACCGGAGAACAATGAGGGTGCACAAGAAACTGAAGTCTTCAATGAAGATGTGGTCCAAGAAGATGTTGTTGTTGAAACAACGGTTGAACCAGAACAAGTTGAGCCGTCAGCTAAGCGTATGAGGAGGCCGAAGGACTTTGGAAGTGACTTTGTCACCTATCATGTGGAAGCTGATCCGCTTACCTATGATGAGGCGATGAAGACCAGAGACTCGGTTTTCTGGAAGGAGACGATTGACAATGAGATTGATTCCATCACCTCAAATAACACTTAGGTGTTGGTTGATCTTCCTGAAGGAGCGAAACCCATCGGATGCAAATGGATCTTCAAGAAGAAGATGAAAGCAGACGGAACTATTGACAAGTTCAAGGCTAGGTTGGTAGCCAAGGGGTTTTCTCAGAAGCAGGGGATTGACTATTTTGACACGTATGCTCCAGTAGCCCGGATGACCACTATCAGAATATTGATTGCTCTCGCAGCAATACATAAGCTGGTGATACATCAGATGGATGTGAATACGGCTTTCCTAAATGGCGAGCTGACCGAAGAGATTTACATACAACAGCCAGAGGGATTTGTCATCGGAGGTCTTGAAGACAAAGTCTGCAAGTTGGTAAAATCTTTGTACGGTCTTAAACAGGCTCCCAAGATGTGGCATAAGAAATTTGACAAAGTTATAAGGTCAAATGGCTACATGGTCAGCAATACGGACAAGTGTGTTTACACGAAGTTCGCTGATGGAAGAGGTGTGATCGTTTGTCTGTACGTGGATGGCATGCTTATCCTAGGTACGGATATTAGTTGTGTCATGGAGACAAAGAAATTCATCTCAAGCAAGTTCAGTATGAAGGACTTGGGGGAAGCTGATGTGATCTTAGGGATCAAGATCATCCAGACAGACACTGGACTAGCGCTGTCATAGTCTCATTATATTGAGAAAATAATCACTCGTTATGGGTATCGGGATCTTCCAGGGATCTATACGCCGTACAGGTGTGATATGAGGCTGAAGCCTAATTCAGGGGAAAGCATCAGACAGCTGGAGCATGCAAGCGTAATAGAAAGTTTGATGTATGCTACTACTGCCACAAGGCCTGACATAGCTTTCGCCGTGGGAATGCTGAGTCGTTTCACGAGTAACCCAGGTGCTGAACACTGGAAAGCTGTGAAACGGGTTATGAGATATCTCAAGAAGACTCAGACATATGTACTGTACTACAACAGAGATCCACCGGTAGTGGAAGGCTTCAGTGATGCCAGCTGGTGCTCAGAGGTGGAGAGCGAGAGGTCCACAGGTGGATTCATTTTCATAATAGGTAGAGCTGCTATATCGTAGAAGTTGAAGAAGCAGACTATGCTCTCGCGGTCATCCATGGAATCTGAGTTCTTTGCACTTGATACCGCAGCCGAGGAAGCAGAATGGCTTCGGAAGCTCATGTATGATCTTCCAGTGGTTGGGGTGCAAATACCGGCGATACCGATATACTGCGACAACCAGGCGACTGCGGCGGCGGCATCAAATGACCTCTTCAACGGGAAGAAGAGGACTGTACGGTTGAAGCACAGGGCAGTACACGATCTTATCAAGAGAGGTGTTATTGCAGTGATTGATGTTCGGAGTCAGAAGAACCTGGCGGATCCGTTCACCAAGGGCCTCAAGCGCCAGCTGGTCGATGACACAGCTTATAAAATGGGCTTGAAGGCATTCTGATATTGTATTATTGTATTCCTACCATAAAGTTTTATGCTATTAGTTCAAAGATTTATCTACTAGGCATCTAGCTTTTGGTTCAAGGGAGGACCACTAATCGGAAGAATATCATGAACAGTGGGTACATGTTCTATTGGGCATGGAGAGGTTACGGACCTATAACTACTGTTGTCTACTGTTGTTTTCTGCTGAAACGGTTCCTGTGGAAAGGTTGGCTTAATTGCCTTAATGAGTTCTCAGGCAGAGTGAATGCCTGATGTGCTTTACAAGAAGCACGGTAGAGCAGCACTACAAGGAGTGAAACTCCATGCTACAGTGGGGTGACTCCACAATGAGGTTCCTATATGTGGGGTGCTGTCCAGGAATATGCTAAAGCCTCAGCATTGCAGGCCAAGTCACAGCGACGTAGCACCGCAAATAGGCAGTTAGCCTAATGCTGTATGTTAAAATAAAGAGGGGTGTAGTCAGCACTACAAAGAGGAGGAGTTCCTCATGTTACAGTGGCACGACACCACGATGAGGTACCCGGTTAGGGATAAAGCCTCGACCTTGCAAGCCATGTCGTTGCGGCGTAACACCGCAAAGGAGCCTAAGGCTTCATGCTGGGTAGTTTGGCACTACAAAGAGGCAGTTGCCTCATGCTACAGTAGTATGACACTATAAAGGTTCCCAGATATGGGGTGATTCCCAGGAAGGGGTAATGCCTCGGCTTTAAGCCATGTCATAGCGGCGTAGCACCGCAAGGGAAGCACAAAGCGCTTCATGCCATGTCTCTTTATAATGAACTCACCTATAGTGTATGGACAAAGAGATATCAGGCCGTCTCTTGAGGGTAAACTTGTAGACGCCCAAAATTATACACTGAAACCAGGCTGGCACAGGACCTTTAATGTGTAGCCAGAAGCACACGTAACTATATTATGCAAGTGGAAAGAATTTCAGCTATGATGCAGAATTTAAGGCTTAGTCCATTCTTGTATTATAGTCTGTTGTTTGACCCACACGGGAAGATTCAAGTCGTAAGCAACATCTCTCCTAATGCATGATGGACAGTTACTGTGGGGAACACTTATACCCATATATATAGAGATATGTGGGGAATTGTTGGAGTTTGGTCTTTTCTAAGTAAATTTTAGTCCCACATCGGCTACACCAAAGGAGTTGTATCTCTATATAATAGCTTTCCTATTTTAGAGATGCACATGTGGTGTGGAGGTGCACATGGGTGTGCCATGTGGGGTTATTTTTCTAATGGGAAAAGGTCTAAATCAATAATAAAAGCATTCATGCTTTTTGCTCTTGGGAAATTCATTTCCATGGGAGCTAAGCCCCGTAGGGGCTTAACGACTCGGACTCGGACTCGGACACGGACACGGACTCAGACTTGGACTCGGGCTCGGGCTCGGGCTCATGGGCTCATGAGGCGTAATGTGGCATTTTGTTGGCGCACTTTGAACTTAGCACGTCAGCATCGTCGCTAGGCGCATAGTGCACTTTAGTTGCGCTCGTTGCACGAGCCACTTACGCTGCCACGTTGCGCAAGCCCAGTTGCGCTGTCCAGTTGCACAAGCCCAGTTGCGTTGCCCATGTGCGCGCCCAGGTTGCGCTCAGGTTGCGCTTGGGTGCGCTGGGTTGCGCTGGGTTGCGCAGAGTTGTGCTGGGTTGTGCTGGGTTGCGCTGGGTTACGCGGGTTGCTCGGGTTGCACAGGCACGCTGGTTACACTGCGTACGTGGTGTGCACAGTGCGTACAGTGTGCACAGTTCAGTGCGTACTCTGTTGCACAGAGTGCAAGGAGCGCTGGGTCTGCGCAGTTGGCAGCAGAACGTGCGTTTGTATGTTCTGGGCGGTTGCTACATGTTCGGGGTAGTTATTACCACGTCCCTAACTTTGTGGCAACCGACCAGTTGCTGCAGGGCCTATATAAGGCATCCTCTCTCTCAAGGCTTAATACAGAATAGAAAGAGAAGCCACCAGAAAGTTTATGAAGTATTCTTTAGCACAAGTAAACAGAGAATTCAGACGTGTTCTTTAACACAGTTCTGATCTGCAGCCTTCGAGAGAGAGAGAAAAGGTGCCGCACCAGCGTTGCTTTTGTACGGGAGTTCGTGTCCATCCGATGAGTCAGAAGAGCAGGAGTGTTCCAAGTTCTCCGACGAACTTGCTGGTTCCTGGAAGCTGTTCGTGTAGGACGAATAAAGCTTTGAGCAACGGTGATCATTCACCCCAGCAGGCCATCTTCCATCTTTTGCCTGTCATCTTTTTCGCTGCTGTGATTACGAAATCTTTTTAGATTCTCGTAATATCATAACGATATCTTTTTAGATCTTCGTTATACTTGCGCAACCTTTCTAGAAGTGTTGCGTTGGAACATTATTTTTACAATTGTTTCATATTCTCAGTTTTCCATCGAAAAATTGTGCCCCGGCAATAACACCTTAACTAAGTCCAAATATGAACTAGCCCAAGGATAATCTCTATTATAAAATAACAAAATGAAAGGAACTCATGTACCCAAATCCATTAGCAATATCTTATTTTACTATCTAATAATCCCTTGACTAAGAGCATATCCAAATACCATGCTTGCATATGTTCCAGTCACACTTTCTTCTAGTCAAATGACATGTCTAATGTTTCGGTAGTGATCGATTATAAGAAAAGTTTAATGATCTTTCTTCTGTCCAATGCAATTATTCTTATTGTTAATCCACTTCCCTAAGTGCACCTCCATGTTGGAATTATTCAATAATAAGAGCCACACATGTAAAATTAATTGTGTTGGGCTATCTAAATAATTAAGCCAAATTAAAGTGGTCTATTTGAAAAATTAGCTTAAGGGTATAATTGTCATGGAAATAATGTGTAGATACCGGAGATAAATCTAATTTGATGAGGGGCCAAATTAGAAATATCAAAACATATAAATATATGTATTCATTAGGGTTATGGTCCCCAACTCATACGGCCACCAAAGAGGGAGTTTATCTATTCTCTTTTGTATACCCATCAACAAAGAGAGGAACAAAGATTTCATCTTTGTTATTAAGGGCCGTAGCGGGTTGGAAGATCGAACCCCATAAAAGGACGACTGCTTCAAGATCCATCAAGCCTAGCAATGGATTCTGTTACGCTTCCGCAATTTATTTTGGTCTTCATCTCATGAATCAACATGTATAATTTCTAAGTGGTATCAGAGCATCCCTAGTTGATTTATGAGGTCGAAGTTTCAGGATCAATTTTTGATGTTCAGAACCCTAGATCGTTCCATCTAATTTATTTTAGGGTTTCAATTGTTGGATCAAAGATTTTATTTTCTACCGAACACATATATATATATGTCCCCTATAAATCATCGTCTATTCATTGGCGTCACCTTCATTGTGAGATGGATTCATGGCTATAGTTCTTTTTATAGTCTGATGATTAATATAATCAAAGAAGTCTATACAAATCTGATCTACTTTGAATTTTTTTTAATGACCTCTGACCTTTACTCAACTGCATTAAAACAATTGAAACGATGGTTTTGTTCCACTTTATGGATCCAAGAGCAGTTCTCAAGTCATATTTGGTGGAGATATATTAGCATGTTGCAATATTATTTGCTACTCTAGTGTACCAAATTAACCTACTTTTGGCTCTGGAAATGACGTACTGTACCAGTACCAATCATCGTCTCTTCTACTTTTGAAAGAAGAGAGATCATTAGGTACTTGTTTTTTGATATGTGCATATGCACTCATATGTTATTGTTTATTTGTTATGATCGACCACTTAGGAGAATAGATGAAAACAGTAGTTAACTTTTGTTTAGTTCATTTGGGTCGGCCTCTTAGGACAAATATTTATGTGCATATTTCCACAAATATTTGTTTAATTCAGTTAAAAAAATCAAATATTTAGAAATTTGTACTAAGACAGCATTTGGCAATGTTTAATGCTAACTCCAGAAATAAGGTTGTCTTCTTCTTCTTCTTCTTCTTTTTTTTTTTGTACTTTGGAGTAGTATTTTAGCTGAGGTATTTTAGAGTTGGGAAGTAGTGCTGGAGTTATGTGATAAAGGATATGAATTCTTGGAGTCCAGTTTGGAGCATCATTATCATGTCTTATATATTGTTGTTGTCCTTTGAATGCATATTTTCAATAGATTATTACATGAATTTTACTGTGTTGATAATGCTCAATTTTGTCAAATTAAAATTCATGCTTATGTTTTTGATTACTTTATTTGAGTAATAATCTTAGAAATATGCATGTACATAAATATTTGGACATGATTCTGTTCTGTAAAATTTAGTCAACATTCAAATTTTTGGTACCTTTTTGTGACTAGCTATAGTTGTCTAATATTCTGAATAGACTCATTGAAACAATAGGTCGCCAAAGTGACCTCTCCTGCGTAGATAGTTTATGAGGGATGTTGGATGTTTGTGTGTGTACATTCATGCGAGTATGAGCCGACCCAAAGGAAGATTAATACTTGGCCAAATTGCACACATATCTGTGATGATAAATGTGTGACAATTATAAGGTTTACATGTAAATAATAACTCAATCCAAAGATAGGCTTATTATTTGACATGACTTATTGTCAACGTTTGATCATTACACTAAGAGTACCACTTGCAGTTAATATCATTGTCCAAAGACTTGATATTAATGATGTACTAGGTATTTTGAGATGAGATTCACCATTATTTGAATTTGTTTGACTATATTTTACGCTTTGGTTATTAATTGGAGCATGTCTGTTTTTGTTGCTTTGTTCTCTTTACAGTTAATGTTGTTAAAATATCTGCCAATAAGATTTTAATTTTCATATTTAATGGGATAAATTTTAAGGGCAAAAAGAAAATGAATACAGTAGCTGCTAAAGGGTCCAGCTCAAAAGAAATAACAATATAAGACTAAGGGTTGTTCTTTTATAATAAGACAGGATACATAAGAAAGAAATGTACAAAGTACCACGCATGTTGTATAAAGAAAAGTACATTTCTAAATTTGGTCTGTTCTGAGATTAATTTAGATTTAGTACCTAGAAACACATGGTGGTTAGATTCTGGTGCTACTACCCACATTAGTGTTTATAGACAAGGTTGTCGGAGCTACCGAAAGCCAATTGATGGTAAAAGATACATTTATGTGGGTGACGACAAATTGGTAGAAGTGGAAGCAATAGGACATTTTAGGTTATTTTAAATTAGGAGCCAATTATTATTTGGATTTGATAGACACTTTGTACCGTCTTTTAGACGAAATTCGGTTACAATTTTCTTAATGGACAATTCTGGTTATCATTGTTCATTTGAAAATAATTAGTTTAGTCTATATTTAAATCCAAATATTATTGGTATTGGTTCCCTTAAGGTTTATGATAATCTATATTCACTTGAAACTATTACATCTTACAATAAAACCTTGCAAGTGGATTAATGTGGTACTAAACGCAAAATTAATAATAAATATTTTTAGCCTCATTATGACATGAGCGACTAGGTCACATATCTAGAAATAGAGTTGAATAACTTGTGTCTGATGAAATTTGGATTCCATTGACTTTATAGACTTCAATGTCTGTATTGAATGTGTAAAGGGAAGACAGACCAAAGTTAAACTGTAAGCAGTTACTTTATTGACTATGCTGACAAATCGAATGGTTAATAATATACGGTCCCACACAAATTTTTTTTGAAACGAGAAGTGTAATAGTTTTTGAGGATATTGAGTTTGGAGGAGAAATAAAGTCAGGGCCATTGTCTTTGAGAAGGAATTGATTGTGATTCCTACTATCATTTTTGACGATGTGCAGGATTCTGTACCTATCATTGATCAAGAAGTGAATTCAGAGCCTCAATAAGACAATGTCGAATTACCTCTACAAGTCATTGTCGAGATACCTTGACAAGACAATGTAGCGGCAGCCCCATTCAAAATAAGGTAATTATTTCTGAGGAACAAACTCAACAACCTCAAGAGCCGGTAATGTTAAGATGGTCCACAAGAGAAATAAGAAATATAATTTCGGATAATATTGTCATATTTCTCTAGGAACGTGAAAAAGACTGTGGATACTGGAAGATGATCTAATCAACTTCCGTCAGGCCATGAAAAGTGTAACACCCTGTTTTCTGAAATTGGGGATTTTTGAAAATTTATTATTTTTATTATTTATTAATGGTGTTTAGGGCATGATATGATTTTTGGTGATTATTAGTGTGATTAGAACCATTTCTAAGTCATGCTAAGTCATGACTTATGACTTTGTGACTTGTTAGTATAACTTAGTGTAAACCCTAGTTTTTCTTAACCTAGAAGTTGCCATGACCATGAAATCTTAGCCATAGGCTTAGAACACCAAATTAGTGATTTTAGCCTAAAGGGTATTTTGGTAATTTTCTAGAAATTATTTGGAATTATTTGGATTTGTGTGTTTTTATTATTGTTTAATTATTGTTAAGTGTCATGAGAGCCCTAACCAAGTTTAGCCTAATCTAGAGGTTAGTTACTAACCTAGAATGACTAAGAGGATAGATATTTGGTCATGGTTAAAGTGATATAAATATCTTGATATTACTTAATGGATATTTTGCTTGAATTACTCAAAATATCCCAACCCCTTTACACAAAGTCTTGCCTTAGCCTAGAAGAAAGCCAAGGACACCTCCCCTACCCCCATGGCAGCCAAGGGCATCCCCCTAGCAGCCCACATTTCTATTTAATCCCATTTCTTTCATTCATGAAAATTTTACATGAATTTAAATCCTAGAAAATCCCATTTTCTTCACAAGACCACAACTTGATCAATTTTGATCCAAATCACCTCTAGTTTCTTGCATTGGACTCCCCTACACTAGAGGGTACTAGTTAGGGCCTGCTATTGAGGATTTGGAAGCTTTTGGCATCACAAAGTTGAAGGATACACACCCCCCCTCTTCTTTAATTTTTATTGGATTTGCACAAATAGGTAAATGCCCATAAACTTTGTTAAATTTGTATTTTCTCTTCATATTTGCATGCATCTAGGTACTAGGGTACTGTAGGTCAAGTTTGGTGAAAAATAGGAATGATTTGGTGTCCGTATCGGACACGTATCCTAGGCTTTTAAACTGTATTTGATGAAATGCCACTGAGAAATAGATTTTGTTAAAATGTAAAACAAATTACACTTCTGTGAAGCCCTAGACATGTAGGTCACATACCCAGTGGACTGAGCACATTTTCGTGCTGTGTCCGTGTCCAAATTGGACACAAACCCACTGCACGAGACCCTCGTGCATGCCCTGCTACCCGACACTTCGTGCTCACTACACAGTGCACTAGGACACGAGATTTTTGACATGGACACGGGGGCAATGTCTGCGAACATGCCCCCAAAATTTGGTGTCGCCTCGTGTCGTGTCGAGTGAGAAATCTCACTCGCACTGGACACGCGCTATCATCACACACGCGCGCGGGTACGACTTTGAGCATGTCGTGTCGCGTGGACATGACACTAGAGTGTCTCGTAGTGACACGGGCATGAAGCCCTACACGTGGCGTACACGTGGACACGAGCACGTGGTGTGTCGTGTCCTGTGTCGCGAGTACGACGCGTGTAACCGCGTGCACGACGCTGTCGTAACATGCGTGTATCAGTCGTGTTTTTACGACTGATACGGGGTTCGTTCTGTGTCCACGAGTGTCATGGACACGTGTCAGGGTGTGCAACGTGTAGCCCTATGTGTGGGCTACACATGTGCACAACCACGAGACATGTCGTGTCTCGTGGTGTGTCCATGAACACGTGGAACGCGTGCACGACGCTGTGCACGCGTAGAGTGTCAGGAATTTACCCGTGTAGTGTTTTTGTGAGATTGGACACGTCAAACCATGTCATGGTGTCGTGTCAGGCACCTAGGACACCAGGGTATCTATGGGGTGTCAGTTACCAACCAATTGATTCGAGTCTTAGCTCGTTTTAGAGTGTGTATTTCGAGTTACCCTGTTTCGAGATAAACAGTCCACAGTTCCTGTTTTTAGGATTTTCCCAGTTTTCAAAAGTGGATTTCAAAACCAAATTTGATATGTTTAATGCATTGTATGAGTGTATTTTAGTATGTATATACGTAGTATATATGTATATGTGAGTGTGGGTGAGATTTGGGAATAAATGGTTGTGTATAGGTGGAGTTATGTATATATATACATATGTATGTATATATGTTATTGTATGTGTGTGTTGGGGAGCCAACTTGGTTCCAGAAATTCTGGAACCCTTTTCCCCTGTCCAGCCCTCTCTCACTGTCCTGCACTTCTCTCATTCTCTCTCTCTTACTCTAAGTCTCTCTCTCTCTTATCTCTATATATAGGTGATATATATATAGGTGATATATATATATAGGTTGATAGGTTGATATATATATATATATATATATATATATATATATATATATATATATATTTATATATATATATATATATATATATATATATATATATATATATATATATATATATATATATATATATGTATGTATGTATATATAAATGATATATATACATTTGTATTAGGTCTCTTTATGTCAATATATAGATATATGTGAGTGGGGGGTTTGTAGTATATTTAGTATTCATATATTGGTATATAGGTAGTGGATACTTGGGTATATCCATATATGTAGATATATGTTTATATGTATGACTTCTAGTTATAGGTTATATGGAAACCCTATGACTAGCCTATGGCCAAGAGTATTAGCCTATGGCTTGGGGCTAACCCTAATGGCCCAAAACCCAACTTGATGACCCTTGTTGACTAAGGGTTGACCAAAGCCAATCTTAGGTTAAAGTTGACCTAGTTCACCTAGAATTGACTAGGAATGACCTAAAACAACTAGTTGACTAGTTTGACTAAAACCCTAACTAGTGTTTGACTAGTTGACTTAAAGTTGACCATTGTTGACCATGGTTGACTAAAGTCAACTATTGGTCAAACCATGACCTAATTGACCTAAAAATGACTAGTTCAACTAGTCTGACCATGTTTGGCTTAATCACCTTATTGACTAGTCTTTGTTTGACCTAATTACCTGACTGACTAGTCTTTGTTTGACCAATACCTTAGTTGGTCTAAGTTTGACTTAGACTTGACCCATTTGATCATGTTGACTAGTATTTGACTAGTTTGATTAGAATGTTGACCAGGAGTTGACTTTAACCTAGATTAAACTTGTTTGATCTTGTTTGACCTTATTTGACTTAGTATGACTTCCTGTGACCTAGTTTGACTATTAGAGTTGACCAAGAGTTGACTTTTGACCAGATTGACCTAGAATCATGTAGTATGCATTGTACACTTTATTTTTACCATTGTGGATACATTGTGACTTGTATTGCTCTGATTAGGAGCCATACACCTCTCCTCAGACAGTATATCCTCTTCAGACATTCAGTTATCAGGCGAGTACATTCTCTGACCGTTTCATACTTGTTCAGGCTTTACTTCTCGCTCTAGATTACTTTACTTGATGCTGTCACGTTGGTAACACGGATTGGTACTATATGGATCTTTACATGAGATGTTATCCCCCTCGGGAGCATCGGGTACTTCATGTTATGTGTGTTTCACTATCATCATGTACTCCTATGCTTCCATCATTCATGTGCACTCATGTGATCATGTACTCTCATATTTACTGAGCCCTCATGTATACTATCATGTGCACCCTTTCATGGGCCCCATGTGATATCATGTATAATAACGTAACTTATATAGATCCTTGTGTATTGATTGGGGAAACGGGAGAGTAGAAGTGGACATGTGAATAATTCCAAAGTAGTCATGTGCAAACTCAGTAGTGTAATCATGTATAAATTCTAGCCATTCACATGTCTATCTTGTGCTCTACATCACTAGTCACTTACAGTTCTCTATATACAGTAGATATTTCATTACAGCTATCTCTTTTACAGCGTATATTTCCTTTCAGCAGTTCATGTATCTTACTCTATTGCCTGTATCGTATTTCCTAACCTGATATGAACTGCGTGAGATGTATTATGCTCGTTTCTGTCCTGACTGGACCTGTTGAAAATATTACAGAGGATGAGGATGAGGCCCTGGTGACTACCTATATGGAGCAGGACTAGATGATACTTATGTTGTGAACCCTCAGTAGGATCCACCTGCAGCTGAGGATGTTGCCCCAGTAGTCTAGGCTAGTTTAGCTAGACAGTCTTTCGGTATTATCTTTTGTCTCATATTCTGAGTTGTATTTTGAGATGTTGAGATATATAGACTCTTAGACTTATTGTATTATGAGTTGACATTCTGGATGTTATGTATCCTAGACACTTAGACTTATTTCATCTATGCTATGGTTCTCTTTGAGTTACTATCTATCTTCTGTCTTTCATTCTTCTACTTTAGATGTGATTGAGACTATATGTTGTGATGTTACCTCCACTCGGAGAGTATAAACTGTACAGGTACTTTTATATTGTTAGATGATTGACCTAGGACAGCGTTCTACCGCCGACACTGCGGCGTAGGCTGGGCGTTGTTACGTTCTCGTACCCTAACAGTGGGTGCGGGTCGTGACAGAAAGTTCCAGTTCTCAAAGTGGATTGATACAATAAATAAAGAGTATAAGTCTATGCAAGACAATAAAGTTTGGAAACTTGTCCCATTACCAAAAGGTACAAAGTCCATTGGTTGTTAATGGATATTTAAAACCAAGAAGGATTCAAAGGGTAATATGGAGATGTATAAAGTACGTCTGTAAAACCCCTAAATTTCTACTATATTTTTAGTACTGATTTTTTTGTATTTATACGTCGCATAGTCGTATTGTACGTCGTAGAAAAATTTACATTTTTTCGTATTACTCGTCGAATGCGAATATGTGCGAGGTACATATTTTTAGAAAAATAATTTTTGATTTTATTATCGGTAATGGTTTCAAAATAATATATATAATAATTATTTTTATTAAAGGTAAAGTCTATTATTTATTTATTTATAAAATGCTATCTTATTGATTAATGATAATTTAGAAAACTAGAAAATTATTTCATGTATATTTTCAAAATTTATTTTTATTACTTATAATAATTTATTTAGTAAAGAGGTATTTTAAAGATTTGATTATTTATGTTTAATTTCGTAATTGTTTTATCTAAATTATTAAATGTAGTTTAAAATATTTATATTAATATTTATTGTGATTTTCAAAATTTATTTAATATTAATATTTTATTATTCGAAAAAGTGTTTGAAAATATTGTTTTGGTTTAAATTGAATTAAATATGATGAAGTAGATTTGAAAAGATTATTTTTATTGGCTAACATTTGAAAAGATTTTAAATAGCTTTTATTTGGGAATATAATTTATCTATATTAATTTAGATTAGATTTAAATAAAATTTAAATTGGATTTGTATTTGAATTTGGATTTTATCGATTTTAATTTTAATGGTAAATTATCTATTTGGGTTTTAAATCAATTCTATTCCTATCCAAATGGGAATTCCCACATCCTATAAATAGGCAGGTACTCCTCCAGAAATTCCACACATCTACAAATTCCTCCACCCAAGTATCGTGCATCGTGTCCGTGTCCCCTATCCTCATCCACTATTTATCCCCTTATACAAGTACATTAATTTTTCCTGCGTCCGACAATCTCGGACGTCAAAACCATTCTGTGTCTCGCAGGACACCTCTCCCGACCCTCTCAGTTGTGTCGAACACACTCGACGCAATCAAATCCCTAACTCCAAGCCCCGGTCCTCTTCCTCGATTCACCCCTCCTCTCGACGTCGGCCAATCCCTTCACCGACACCACCATCAGAGACCCAATCCGACCCCGACTCGGCCACAGCCACCGACCACCTCTGCAAACACCAACTCCGTCTTTCCATCGACAACACCATTAATGCCACCACCAGCATCTACCCCTTCGCCAACCACCCAGATCCGACGAACACCCAAACAGCCACCGACCATCGGAACCAACATCACCGTCACGCACCACCGCCACGGCCACCGGCCGGAACACTCCAACCAACACCATCACCAAGTAGAAGAAAAAAAACAAGAAGAAACCCTAAACCTAAACCTACATCCGCCCGCCGCCGACGCCCTCCACCGCGAGTGGCGACGTTCTTCCGCGACCAGCCGGGCAGCTCCGACAGCCTGGAGCCGCCGTCGCGCGTGCGCGCCGACTCCACCGTGATCCTCACCGACCGACCCCCACTCCGATCGCCTCCATGGCCGGAACCCTCGTCGAACCGCGTCGAGCTTCGCTCGGAGCCGGCATCCCGCAGCCGCCCTCGGCTGTGTCACCGATGAACCCCAGCCGAGAGACCCTCAGTGAAACCCCCTCTCTCCGCCCAAACTCCGCGCACCACCGGAAAAACCCCATCCACCTTCGCCTCCCTCCGCTGGACGTCGCCTCCGTCGCCGGCCGAACCCCTAACCCCCCTTCTTTCCGCTCCTTCTCCCTCCGCCTTTCCTCACCGGCGTCCGACTTCGCGCTACTTCCCTCTCGCCGGAGCATCCGCCGGCGTTCCAGTCGATCGCCCCCATTTTTCCTCCGCCGACCTCGATTTCTTCAGCTTTCTTTCCCTCTTTCCCTTTCTGTAAGGAGCAGCTACTTTGTTTTTTATTATTATTATTATTATTATTATAAAATTTTGGTTTATTACTATTATTATTATTATTATTATTATTATTATTAACTTATTAACTATATAAACAAGTACTTCCAAAGTCATGTTTACTTATATATTATCAATATCATCATTATTATTATTCTATTTTTTTTGGATACTATTGTTTTAAAAAAAATATCTATTTGCTACTATTATTATTTTTGAAAACTTATGAACATATTATTTTGTAACCGCTTTCGAAGATAGTTTTCTCTAAGAAAATTTTACTTCAACAAAATTAGCTCATGCCTTAAATTGATTTTCTAGATTGATAAATATTTATCAATAATTATTTTTACTAATAAAATATAGTTTTCTACCAATAAAATCTAATTTTACGAACTTAAAGTTTTTGCCTAAAAGCGATTTTTATATTTTTATCTAGAAACTATTTTTTACAAATATATATATTTTTCAAGTATTATAAATAGTTTTCTAACATCGTATATATTATTTACCTATTTTCTTTTGATCGTCCTTCTATCCATGACTAATCCTATTATTTCTATTCCTTTACCAATTCTTGACCTACTTTATAACACCCCTAGCTAAATTAACCCTTCTGGACCCAATGGAACTGTCTGTGCCACCATCCGAGTTCACCTTGCGTAGTTGTTACCCGAAGTCGATCTTGTGCCACATGATCATAGCGGCACACCAGGCAGCTCATCAGGCGTCACAACAGGCAAGTATACCTTGCTAATTAACTGTCAATTATTTATTTTCCGTATTTTTATTTTGTTCATATTGTTAGTTTTCTTTGTTATAAACTGCGCGTCCAAGCCATACTTGGGTGCAAGCGACTTTATTAGTCGTTACTTTATTTTATGCATAATGACTTAGTGTTAGAGGACTACCTTCTTGTTGGAGGATATCCGTATATCTTCCTTTGGCTGTGACACTCACACTACACGGTTGAGACATGTTACTAGGGGCACGACTTATTGACTAGCTATCTCTAAAGTCGTGTGACGGTAGATGATCGTAACTGTTATGACTAGAGTTTTAGAGACTCAAGCAGTTACAAAACTGGACGAGCCATGGACATGACTTGAACAGTGTAGGATATATTGGGGGAGGACAGTCGCTAGTGCGTATGGGAATCCAAACAGGTAAACCACAGTCTCCGGATGGAATTGTGGCGATATATTTGCAGATGCCCTCTGACGTTTTAGACGTTACAGACGGATACAGATGACTGGATGCCAGTTACGTACACATAGCCAAAAATCCCACCCATGCGCGTGAAAGTTGTCCTCTAAATTGCACATTAGGTGGTTAGAATCTCCTTTGCATATTTAGGTCTAGTTTATATATTACTTTATTATTCTGACAGTTCATATTAGCTTGTTCTTCCTGTATCTTGCTACGTCCGTCTGAGGACCTGGTTTTTCCCCAGGTGTGTGTTCATGTCTTCCGCAGGTATTCTAGCCAAGGCCGTGGTCTTCTCCATTCCTTCGAAGACAATTATGCTTGGTTCGTCTTGCCATTTTTAACGCTCGATTTATTATACATTTCTTTCATTGGGATAGTTGGTAGTGGACTTTGTCTCCGCCCAACGATTGTATCATAAATATTCGAGTTGATTTTATATTATATTTCTTTTCATTGTGGATGAGATTTAGTTTGTCTTAGATTACTGTATTTTATAGCTTATGTATTTATACGAGGCCTACGTACTTCGTATAAATATAGCTGGCATGTCTACGTTCCTAGTCCTACGTATTTTGGGACTGGGGCGTTACATGTTTTTGTGGTGGCCCATGCAGGTCTAGCTAAATTGTTTGGTTACTTTACCGTACCAAGCAAGCCTGCGTATAGGATTAGAGTCTAGGATCTCATCCATATACTTGACCGCCTTCTCCTCGAGTTGCATCTTGCTTGATCCCTTCTATCGTGATTCGTGCCCTTCATTCGTGCTTGATAGAGATTAATAGGGTAACCCATACTAGGTGGACATAACCCATTGTTCCATCACCTTACTAGTTTAACTCTTGTAAGTTGGGTAGAATGCCTTATGACCTAGCAACCCCTTTGTCCTTGTGACCTATATTAGCAAGTTCACTTAGGTTCTAGAATTTAGAGGACCCTAACCCATCTAGTCAACCAAAGACTTGGACAAAACGACTATAGGTCGACTGTATAGGCACCAAACAAGACTTAGAATCTTAAGGAGTTTTGAACTAATTATACTCTATTTCGATCTTAATCTCTCGTGCTTATGTTTTTTTTTTTTACCATCTTAATTAAATGTTGCTACTATAGCCTAGTTTTGCAAGTTTTACCGTTATCGAACTTGTTCAAGACACATGCTATTGAGCGTACGCTCACTAACATACTGTCTAGTAAGAACCGGTGCATGATGGTCTGATCAACCGAGTGTACTTTGGTTCGCTTTTATTTATCGTTATACGTGGGTGGAGATATAGTTAAGCTTGCTCCCTAGAATCTCATCCACGTCTGCCTTGGCAATTCTCTTTGAATTTATTCAGTCGTCTTTGAACCACGTGTTCGTATTCAATAAACATCTCCTTCGAACTCTTATTCGTTTTGTCCTTTACTTAATTTGGAAGGACAGAACACTCGTACTTGATAGATAGACACCAAGTGTTCCCCTATGACCATGATAGTTATAGTTAGCCATCAACCAAGTCATGTGTTTACCACTTCGCCTCGAGTTATTCGCCCTATCCTTCGACTCTTGATCGTGATCTCTAATCATTGAAATTTAGAAATGACTAGGATTATTTTTCTTAACCACCCCTAAACCTAGATACGTAACTTCATTCTAAGGAACCATGTACCCTTGCTCTCTAATTACTTTACCTTCATTACCTAACCCTTAAATCCTTCTCTATCTTGCATTAGCTAGCGACCCTCTGCCATTACCATATCCGTGCATTATTTTCGTACTTATCTAAATCACGATTACCTAATGCATGTTTGTGTTAAATGTTGATTTCTTGCCTCGTCTAATGATTTATTCGTACCCTTACACCTTCTCACACCCTACTTATTTTTAATTTCGAGGACGAAATTCTTGTAAGTTGGGTAGGATGTAAAACCCCTAAATTTCTACTATATTTTTAGTACTGATTTTTTTTTTGTATTTATACGTCGCATAGTCGTATTGTACGTCATACGAAAATTTACGTTTTTTCGTATTACTCGTCGAATGCGAATATGTGCGAGGTACATATTTTTAGAAAAATAATTTTTAATTTTATTATCGGTAATGGTTTCAAAATAATATATATAATAATTATTTTTATTAAAGGTAAAGTCTATTATTTATTTATTTATAAAATGCTATCTTATTGATTAGTGATAATTTAGAAAACTAGAAAATTATTTCATGTATATTTTCAAAATTTATTTTTATTACTTATAATAATTTATTTAGTAAAGAGGTATTTTAAAGATTTGATTATTTATGTTTACTTTCGTAATTATTTTATCTAAATTATTAAATATAGTTTAAAATATTTATATTAATATTTATTGTGATTTTTGAAATTTATTTAATATTAATATTTTATTATTCGAAAAAGTGTTTGCAAATATTGTTTTGGTTTAAATTGAATTAAATATGATGAAGTAGATTTGAAAAGATTATTTTTATTGGCTTACATTTGAAAAGATTTTAAATAGCTTTTATTTGGGAATATAATTTATCTATATTAATTTAGATTAGATTTAAATAAAATTTAAATTGGATTTGTATTTGAATTTGGATTTTATCGATTTTAATTTTAATGGTAAATTATCTATTTGGGTTTTAAATCAATTCTAATCCTATCCAAATGGGAATTCCCACATCCTATAAATAGGCAGGTACTCCTCCAGAAATTCCACACATCTACAAATTCCTCCACCCAAGTATCGTGGATCGTGTCCGTGTCCCCTATCCCTATCCACTATTTATCCCCTTATACAAGTACATTAATTTTTCCTGCGTCCGACAATCCCGGACGTCAAAACCATTCCGTGTCTCGCAGGACACCTCTCCCGACCCTCTCAGTTGTGTCGAACACACTCGACGCAATCAAATCCCTAACTCCAAGCCCCGGTCCTCTGCCTCGATTCACCCCTCCTCTCGACGTCGGCCAAACCCTTCCCCGACACCACCATCAGAGACCCAACCCGACCCCGACTCGGCCACAGCCACCGACCACCTCTGCCAACACCAACTCCGTCTTCCCATCGACAACACCATCAACGCCACCACCAGCATCTACCCCTTCGCCAACCACCCAGATCCGACGAACACCCACACAGCCACCGACCGTCGGAACCAACATCACCGTCACGCACCACCGTCACGGCCACCGGCCGGAACACTCCAACCACCACCATCACCAAGTAGAAGGAAAAAAAAACAAGAAGAAACCGTAAACCTAAACCTACCTCCGCCCGCCGCCGACGCCCTCCACCGCGAGTGGCGCCGTTCTCCCACGACCAGCCGGGCAGCTCCGACAGCCTGGAGCCGCCGCCGCGCGTGCGCGCCGACTCCACCGTGATCCTCACCGACCGACCCCCACTCCGATCGCCTCCATGGCCGGAACCCTCGCCGAACCGCGTCGAGCTCCGCTCGGAGCCGACATCCCGCAGCCGCCCTCGGCTGTGTCGCCGATGAATCCCGGCCGAGAGATCCTCAGTGAAACCCCCTCTCTCCGCCCAAACTCCGCGCACCACCGAAAAAACCCCATCCCCTTCGCCTCCCTCCGTTGGACGTCTCCTCCGTCGCCGGCCGAACCCCTAACCCCCCTTCTTTTCGCTCCTTCTCCCTCCGCCTCTCCGCCGCCTTTCCTCACCGGCGTCCGACTTCGCGCTACTTCCCTCTCGCCGGAGCATCCGCCGGCGTTCCAGTCGATCGCCCCCATTTTCCCTCCGCCGGCCTCGATTTCTTCAGCTTTCTTTCCCTCTTTCCCTTTCTGTAAGGAGCAGCTACTTTGTTTTTATTATTATTATTATTATTATTATAAAATTTTGGTTTATTACTGTTATTATTATTATTATTATTATTATTATTAACTTATTAACTATATAAACAAGTACTTCCAAAGTCATGTTTACTTATATATTATCAATATCATCATTATTATTATTCTATTTTTTTTGGATACTATTGTTGTAAAAAAAAATCTATTTGCTGCTATTATTATTTTTGAAAACTTATGAACATATTATTTTGTAACCGCTTTCGAAGATAGTTTTATCTAAGAAAATTTTACTTCAACAAAATTAGCTCATGCCTTAAACTGATTTTCTAGATTGATAAATATTTATCAATAATTATTTTTACTAATAAAATATAGTTTTCTACCAATAAAATCTAATTTTACGAACTTAAAATTTTTGCCTAAAAGCGATTTTTATATTTTTTATCTAGAAACTATTTTTTATAAATATATATATTTTTCAAGTATTATAAATAGTTTTCTAAAATCGTATATATTATTTACCTATTTTTTTTGATCGTCCTTCTATCCATGACTAATCCTGTTATTTCTATTCCTTTACCAATTCTTGACCTACTTTATAACACCCCTAGCTAAATTAACCCTTCTGGACCCAATGGAACTGTCTGTGCCACCATCCGAGTTCACCTTGCGTAGTTGTTACCCGAAGTCGATCTTGTGCCACATGATCATAGCGGCACACCAGGCAGCTCATCAGGCGTCACAACAGGCAAGTATACCTTGCTAATTAACTGTCAATTATTTATTTTCCGTATTTTTATTTTGTTCATATTGTTAGTTTTCTTTGTTATAAACTGTGCGTCCAAGCCATACTTGGGTGCAAGCGACTTTATTAGTCGTTACTTTATTTTATGCATGATGACTTAGTGTTAGCGGACTACCTTCTTGTTGGAGGATATCCTTATATCTTCCTTTGGCTGTGACACTCACACTACACGGTTGAGACATGTTACTAGGGGCACGACTTATTGACTAGCTATCTCTAAAGTCGTGTGACGGTAGATGATCGTAACTGTTATGACTAGGGTTTTAGAGACTCAAGCAGTTACAAAACTGGACGAGCCATGGACATGACTTGAACAGTGTAGGATATATTGGGGGAGGACAGTCGCTAGTACGTATGGGAATCCAAACAGGTAAACCACAGTCTCCGGATGGAACTGTGGCGATATATTTGCAGATGCCCTCTGACGTTTTAGACGTTACAAATGGATACAGATGACTGGATGCCAGTTACGTACACATAGCCAAAAATCCCACCCATGCGCATGAAAGTTGTCCTCTAAATTGCACATTAGGCGGTTAGAATCTCCTTTGCATATTTAGGTCTAGTTTATATATTACTTTATTATTCTGACAGTTCATATTAGTTTGTTCTTCCTGTATCTTGCTACGTCGGTCTGAGGACCTGGTTTTTCCCCAGGTGTGTGTTCATGTCTTCCGCAGGTATTCTAGCCAAGGCCGTGGTCTTCTCCATTCCTTCGAAGATAATTGCGCTTGGTTCGTCTTGCCATTTTTAAACGCTCGATTTATTGTACATTTCTTTCATTGGGATAGTTGGTAGTAGACTTTGTCTCCGCCCAACGATTGTATCATAAATATTCGAGTTGATTTTATATTATATTTCTTTTCATTGTGGATGAGATT
Organism: Iris pallida; assembly: GCA_029216955.1. NCBI lineage: Eukaryota > Viridiplantae > Streptophyta > Magnoliopsida > Asparagales > Iridaceae > Iris > Iris pallida. The sequence goes on along the minus strand of JANAVB010019600.1, from coordinate 20,154 downwards.
TAGTTTGTCTTGGATTACTGTATTTTACAGCTTATGTATTTATACGAGGCCTACGTACTTCGTATAAATACAGCTGACATGTCTACGTTCCTAGTCCTACGTATTTTGGGACTGGGGCGTTACAACGTCTTATAGATAGTGATTTTACTCAAAAGTTAGGGATTGATTTTAAAGAGACTCTCTCTTCGGTTTCTTTGAATGACTCTTTTAAAACAATCATAGCACTTGTGGGTCACATTTTGATATTGAGTTACATCAAATGGATGTCAAAATAGCGTTTTTAAATGGTAACATTGACGAAATAAGTTATATGGTGCAACCAGAAAACTCTGTATCAAAAGACCCAAATAATATGGTTTGCAAACTGACAAAATCTATTTATGGACTCAAGAGTAATTCAAAGAGCGTTATCTAAGAAATACATAGCATTCCAGTGTGCATAAGAGTAATTCAAAGATAGCTTTCTATTAATGAAATGCACAATTTTATACCGAGGGATTACATCATCTAAAGAATGTGCCTCATCATTGGCGTATATGTAGTCCCCTAACTCTTTATCGGTGAGAAACGGGGCCGACATGAGAGAAGGTGAGGAAGGTCTCCGCTTCATCTTGACTACCAGGTGAGCTGGAGTCGGAGGTTCTTGTGACATCAGGACTGTTGACGACGTTGGGGACGAGGGAGTAGGAGCTTTTCTCCGAAGCTTGATGACAAGAGGAGCTGATGTTTGGGGAGGCTTCCCCTTCAGTCGAACTCTCAGCGGTTTTTCAGCAACCGCTGTGCTCTCTGATGCAGTCTCTGTCTCATCGTCCGCATCATTGGCATCGTCATCCCAGGGGACTGATTTGTACAAGTCGTCATCAGTACAGTACGCTTTGAGTCCTCGAAATGGCTCGATGTCAGCAAATTCGTTCTTGATAGTCCCGTCACTGGCCACATACTTCATGCATTGATAGAGGGTCGAGGGTACAATCATGTATTTATGTATCCATGGTCGACCCAACAACATGTTATAGTTTATGTCTGCATAAATGACATAGCAAGTCACATCCGTCTGGAGATCGCCTATCTGGCATTTCAGACAGATTTTGCCCAAGGGCTCACTCTTTCCGTCTCTTTTAGAGCGCTGTGCGTTTGGGTTTTTAAAGTGCTGTACTTTTGATATGATGAGTGACTGTACTTTTGGAGCAACGAGTGACTGCGCTTTTGGGGCGACTGAGTAAATGCCTCCTTAATTGCTGCCACTTTTGAGGGGCTCGAGAAGTGGTGGCTAAAGACTTGGTCAAAGACTTCATTAAATGAGATTCATTATGATGAATTCTAGGTTCATCCAATTAACTCGGAGCCTTTGACTTGCTGCCATGTGGCGTGCAGGTTGGACCCCACACAACCTATATAAAGGGGATCTTTTGGGAAAGCTTTTGCCCATTGCCTCTTGACATTCCTCTGTCATGTTCGATCCCGACTTAGCTTTGGACGGCCGTAGGCCTTGCATAAGTCGACTGTTTGTTGTAGATCTCTTCGTTCAAAGAAGCTGTAGTCTTGGTGGAGGACAACTTCATAGTTTCGAGATGCACTTGAGCGTTTGGAATGAGGGGTTCGAACCTGAACAACATCTTGGAGGTCTTCGAGGGCCAAGATACTGGATTTGGGTTGGTCGCCGGCACTCCGTTATGCTGGAAGAGCCACATGTTGTGCTGTGAGCCTCGTATAGGAGCTCCATCCCGTTCTGCTTAATAGCTGCTTTATTAGCCATATTGGAACGGGAAAGTGCTGTGCTTCTGACCAGGAAGTGTCACGACGTGCACCCGTTTTTCGGATACGAGTTCGTATCCAAGTCCAGCCTACACCGCAGTGTCTGAGGTAGAATACTGTCTATAAACTCACAAGTCATCTAAAACTAACATGACAATCTATACCTCATCCACAGAAAAAGATACAGCTAATCAATGAGTACTGATATAACTGAATAAAGAAGAATAATATAAGAATGAAGTTTTGAGTATCAAGAATTTAAGTCACGGCCGGTGGTGACAAATCTATTACTAGTAGACGGAAATAAAATAGAGACATGAAATAAAATAACAGAGTCCAACTATGCTAAAAATCAAATGACGTCATCAGCTGCTGTGGTACCGTGATTCGGCTCATACACCTGCTCGTATGCACCTGAATCAATCTCGACTAAACCTGGATAGATCACCAATTCCTCAGGGGACTAGTAAGATACATAAAACATGCCTATCTAACAGTAATAAGACGCATAGAGAATAAGCAGGAAAGAAACGGACAATGACAAGTAACAAGGAAACATGCGTATAAGAACAACTACGCATAAATGAACTGCTGGAAAGAAAACAAGTGAACACATGGCAAGAAATCAAATGGATAATCAAACCCTCGCCCTAGTGTGGACTCGCAGGTTTGAGGAAACAACTAACCCTTGTCCCTAATGTGGACTCGCAGGTTAGTTCAAACAGTCAACCCTCGTCCCTAGTATGGACTCGCAGGTTAACTCAAATAATCAACCCTCGTCCCTAGTGTGGACTCGGAGGTTGAGAATACACGAGATAGGAATAGCTGCTCAGTCATGACACACTCGTCCTACGATACGACTCAATCAAAGTACATGTGAGAACAGATCCAATATGAACTACAATGCCAATCGTGAACAAAGACTATATATCAATGAGGCAACTAAACTAGTATACATAATTTGAGAAAACACATGTCAACAATCAACAAGAGAAAACTGGATAATGACATGTAACGAAGGAAAAAAGAATAAGCATGTAAATAACTGTAAAAAAATGCAAGGTATAATTGCCTATTGTGATTGTTCGAGTTGGTACACCAAGGGGTCAAGGTCCACGTCTCAATTGCACGATTCACCTAAAATAAAATTATTCATAAATTATTATCACATTATCTATATAGTTGTATATATAAATATTTATTATTTACCAACTAACCTATTAGTATTTTAGCTTCTAAATACATATTCAATTGTTTAACTAGAGAATTATGCATGGTTGTAGTATTAAATGATATAGGGTCTTTTATGCAACTATCCATATTTACATGCTAATTCTTATATGGAGGTATAAGTATATCATGGTAATTAAAGATTTTGTGAGGGGAAATATGCAAAGATAGCAACCAACATTATAAAGAAACCGAACCAAATAGCTTACTTTGCTTATTTCTTCCACATGGGTTGGTTCACGTGAATAGTATTAGCAATAGTTAAATAGTTGCTATTTGCCACCATCTTTTCATGCATACAAGCCTACCCACTTCGTATGGTGGGGAAGCAAGGATGCACATGCTTTTGGGTGCATAGTGCAAATGAAGAAATTTTCCTATTACTTCGTGTATGTGAACTGTGCCAGGTTCATTATAAGAGCTGGTCGATTTTAAATGGAGCTGGTGAATACGTGTATAGTGCTGGTGAATACGTGTATAGTGCTGGTTTTTGAACATTGTATTCCTATTATATATGCTAGTTTCACCTATCTTCATATATTGCTGCCGATGCTATTTCTTATTTATTTATATTTTTTTTTCTTTTCTTATCTATATAAGAATTTTGAAGTGACAAAAGAAAAGCGGAATAATAGGAGGAAGTCACATGCTCACCTACTAATGTTCAGGGGCGGCCCTGGCCCAGGTCCAGGACAGGCCGGTCGACGGCCCAGGCTCCCTGACGAAAGGGAGTACCAACATGATGTTGGGTTTTTGGCTTTCCTTTTAGAAACTTTAGTCCCACATCGGAAAAACCAAATATGTTGTATCTCTATATATTAGCTTTGCTAGTTTAAGAGATGCACATGAGGTGTGGAGGTGCACATGGGTGTGCCATGTGGGGTTATTTTCTAAATGGGAAAAAAAGCTAAAATTAACAATTAAAGCAATCATGCTTTTTGCTCTTAGAAAATTTATTTCCATAGGAGCTAAGCCCCGTAGGGGCTTAGCGACTCGGACTCGGACTCGGGCTCGGGCTCGGACTCGGGCTCATGAGGCGTAATGTGGCGTTTTGTTGGCGCACTTAGCACGTCAGCATAGTGCGCTTAAGTTGCGCGGCCCGTTACGCGAGCCCAGTTACGCAGCCCAGTACGCCCATGGTGCGCAGTGTACGCAGCGTACGCAGTGTGCGTAGAGTGTGTAGTGTGCGTAGGGTGCGTAGGGTGCGTAAAGGGGCTGTGTGCGTAAAGTGCAAATTACGCTGGTGGCACAACTTCCAGCAGAACGTGTCCTTGCATGTTCTGAGCGGTTGCTCCATGTTCGGGGTGGTTACTACCACGTCCCTAACATTGTGCTAACCTGGCAGTTGTTGCAGGGGCTTATATAAGGCCTCCTCCTTCTCTCTCACAGGTGAGAACTAATGCATAGGTAGTAGACAGAAAGTTTACAAGTGCTTAGAGGCTGTGAGAGAGAAGAGAGGAATTGTACCAGCATTGCGTTTTGCACAGGAGTTCAAGTTCATCCGAGGAGTCAGAAGAGCAAAGTGTTCCAAGTTCTCCGACGAACTTGCTGGTTCCTGGAAGCTATTCGTGTGGGGCGAATAAAACTTTGAGCAACGATGATCATTCATCCCAGCAGTAGTTATTTCATCTTCGCCAGTCATCTTCTTTGTTGATTCTGTCAGGATTATATTAACGCACCTTCGGTGAAGTGTTTGTGTTGATATTATCATAATTCTGTTTGTGCACCTTCTGTGAAGGATAGCACTTGTGGAATCTCTCTTACGTACCTTCTGCGAAGTGTTACGTTCTGTGCACCTTCTGTGAAGGATAGCACTTGTAGGATTTTACTACGTACCTTCTGTGAAGTGTTACGTAATAACGATTGTTTATACAATTGTTACGATATTTCTGTTTTCCATCGAAAAATTGTGCCCCGACAATAACAATCTCAAAGCTTTATTGCTACGATGGAAAACGTTAATATTTCTCTCTTCAATTCTGACTTTTGCAAGTTAGAAAAGTTTGATGGAGAACATTACCAAGTCTGGAAGAGGAAGGTATATCTAACCCTTCAACTCAAAGACGTAGATCACGTGCTTTTGGAGGAAGAACCTACTGTTCCAGATGTTGGGTCTGCTGCCGCGATTACTGCGGCTACTAAACTGCAAGCAAAATGGAGAAGGGAAAATAGTATTTGCAGGCTGCTAATCCTGAATGCTATGGAAGATTCCCTTGCAGAATCCTATTCTAAGAAGAATATCGCTAGAGACATATGGGAGTCTCTAGAAAAACTCTACGAAGAAGACAAGAACCGCAGTAAAATATTTGTGGTTGAAAAATATCACAAGTGGTTCTTTGAGGACGAAAAGTCTATGCTGCCGCAGGTGAAGGAGTTCCTGAAACTCCGACAGAAGTTGGAAGACGAGACAATGCCCCTCCCCGACAAGTTTGTTGTTGGAGGGATTGTCTCAAAGCTCCCCACTGGATGGAGCAAGTTCTATGCAAATATGCATAGGAAGAAGCTGGAGATCACCCTTGAAGATCTCCTGCAGGAAATCTATGTTGAGGACCAGATGCGGGCTCAACTGAAGGTGGACGCACTGTCCAAGCAATTGGCTAACGCCAATATGGTTCATACCAAGGAACCAAGGGGAAAGCAGGCGGCTTCCCACAGCAAGAAGGACCCTGACAATCTGAAAGTCAAAGGAACTTCTATCAAGAAAGAGAAGCCAAAGTCTCAAATGTCTTGCTTCAAGTGTGGCAAGAAGGGCCACTTTAAGAATGAGTGCAAAGCAAAAACCAAGCAATCAGAACAATGAGAACCTAATAAGGTATCTATGATCACTGATGTTGTTGCTATGATTGCGCAGGTTGATGCGGTAGGAACTGATGCTGACTGGTGGGTAGACACTGGAGCCACCTGCCATGTTTGCTCCAGCAAGGAGTGGTTCACCACCTACATCCCTACATTTGATGTGGTTATGGTGGTAAACCAGGCACAAGCTGAAGTGCTTGGGATCGGGACAGTGGTGTTGAAGCTGACTTCGGGGAAGTCTCTGACGCTTCAAGGCGTGAAGCACGTACCTGCAATCGCCAAGAACCTGATCTCAGGAGGCCTACTCTGCAACGCAGGCCTCAGGATGGACATCAATGCTGGCCAGATGGTGATGTCTATCAAGGGAACATATTTCGGAAAAGCTTTTTATACCGAAGGAATGTTCAAGATTCAGCTTGTAAATCAGTTCAATGTTGTTAATACAATCACTCATTCTGCTTATACTTATGAGTTGTGGCATAATAGGGTAGGACATGTTCATTCTAAACGAATTAACAGAATGTCTAGTCTAGGGCTTATCTCCAAGTGTGGGGGTAAGGTAGAGAAATGTGAAGTTTGTGCTCAAACTAAGATCACAAGGAAACCCTTTCCTAGGGTTAATCGAAGTACAGATCTTCTGGAGTTAGTACACTCAGATATCTGTGACTTCAAACAGTTCTCTACAAAGGCCGGGATGAAGTATTTCATAACCTTCATCGATGACTTCTTAAAGTATGCGTTCGTCTACTTGCTGAAGGCTAAAGACGAAGCATTCGAGAAGTTCAAGGAGTTCAGAGCCGAAGCTGAGCGGCAGACTGGACAACAACTCAAAAGAATAAGAAGTGATCGAGGTGGAGAATACAGGTCTCATGAATTCGCATCGTTCTGTAAAGAACATGGAATTGTCAATGAGACTACGGCTCCGTACTCTCCTCAATCAAACGGAGTAGCAGAGAGGAAGAACAGAACGTTAACAGAAATGATTAACTCAATGTTGTTGACTGCTGGCCTTCCTAAGTGCTACTGGGGTGAAGCTGCATTGACGGCCACTTTTATTCTAAATAGAGTGCCTCATGCAACTTCAGACGTTACTCCTCATGAACTCTGGTTCAAGGTCAGACCTAACTTGAATGTCATTCGAGTGTGGGGGTGTCTGGCGTATGTCAAGCTTCCAGATATAAAGATTCAGAAGCTTGGGACAAGGACTACAAAGACGATCTTTTTGGGGTATGCCGAGAAGAGTGATGCTCGGAGATTTCTTGATATTGAGTCAAATCATATCATTGAATCTCGTGATGCAGAATATTTTGAAGACAAGTTTGCAAGGCACAAGAATATTGTTCTTCCGGATGTTCCGGAGAATAATGAGGGTACATAAGAGACTGAAGTCTTCAATGAAGATGTGGTCCAAGAAGATGTTGTTGTTGATACAACGGTTGAACCAGAACAAGCTGAGCCGTCAGCTAAGCGTGTGAGGAGGCCGAAGGACTTCGGAAGTGACTTTGTCACCTATCATGTGGAAGCAGATCCGCTTACCTATGATGAGGCGATGAAGTCCAGAGACGCAGTTTTTTGGAAGGAGGCGATTGACAATGAGATTGATTCCATCACCTCAAATAACACTTGGGTGTTGGTTGATCTTCCTGAAGGAGTGAAACCCATCGGATGCAAATGGATCTTCAAGAAGAAGATGAAAGCAGACGGAACTATTGACAAGTTCAAGGCTAGGTTGGTAGCCAAGGGGTTTTCTCAGAAGCAGGGGATTGACTATTTTGACACGTATGCTCCAGTAGCCCAGATGACCACCATCAGAATGTTGATTGCTCTCGCAGCAATACATAAGATGGTGATACATCAGATGGATGTGAATACGGCTTTCCTAAATGGCGAGCTGACCGAAGAGATTTATATGCAACAGCCAGAAGGATTTGTCATCAGGGGTCTTGAAGACAAAGTATGCAAGTTGGTGAAATCCTTGTACGGTCTTAAACAGGCTTCCAAGATGTGGCATGAGAAATTTGACAAAGTTATAAGGTCAAATGGCTACATGGTCAGCGATACGGACAAGTGTGTTTACACGAAGTTCGCTGATAGAAGAGGTGTGATCGTTTGTCTGTACGTGGACAACATGCTTATCCTAGGTACGGATATTAGTTGTGTCACTGAGACAAAGAAGTTCATCTCTAGCAAGTTCAGTATGAAGGACTTGGGGGAAGCTGATGTGATCTTAGGGATCAAGATCATCCGGACAGACACTGGACTAGCGCTGTCACAGTCTCATTATATTGAGAAAATGATCACTCGTTATGGGTATCGGGATCTTCCAGGGATCGATACGCCGTACAGGTGTGATCTGAAGCTGAAGCCTAATTCAGGGAAAAGCGTCAGGCAGCTGGAGTATGCAAGCGTAATCGGGAGTTTGATGTATGCTACTACTGCCACAAGGCCTGACATAGCTTTCGTCATAGGAATGCTGAGTCGTTTTACGAGCAATCCAGGTGTTGAACACTGGAAAGCTGTAGAACGGGTTATGAGATATCTCAAGAAGACTCAGACATATGCACTGTACTACAGCGGAGATCCGTCGGTAGTGGAAGGCTTCAGTGATGCCAATTGGTGCTCAGAGGTGGAGAGCGAGAGGTCCACAGGTGGATACATTTTCACAATGGGAGGAGCTGCTATATCGTGGAAGTCGAAGAAGCAGACTAAGCTCTCGCGGTCATCCATGGAATCTGAGTTCTTTGTACTTGATACCGCAGCCGAGAAAGCAGAATGGCTTCGGGAGCTCATGTATGATCTTCCAGTGGTTGGGGCGCAAATACCGGCGATATCGATATACTGTGACAACCAGACGACTGCGGCGGTAGCATCAAATGACCTTTTCAACGGGAAGAAGAGGACTGTGCGGTTGAAGCACAGGGCAGTACACGATCTTATCAAGAGAGGTGTTATTGCAGTAATTGATGTTCGGAGTCTGGAGAACCTGGCGGATCCGTTCACCAAGGGCCTCAAGCGCCAGCTGGTCGATGACACAGTTTGTAAAATGGGCTTGAAGGCATTCTGATATTGTATTATTGTATTCCTACCATAAAGTTTTATGCTATTAGTTCAAAGATTTATCTACTAGGCATCTAGCTTTTGGTTCAAGGGAGGACCACTAATCGGAAGAATATCAGGAACGGTGGGTACATGTTTTATTGGGCATGGAGAGGTTACGGACCTACAACCACTGTTGTCTACTGTTGTTTTATGCGGAAAACGGTTCCTGTGGGAAGGATGGCTTAATTGCCTTAATGAGTTCTCAAGCAGAGTGAATGCCTGGTGTGCTTTACAGGAAGCACGGTAGAGCAGCACTACAAGGAGTGAAACTCCATGCTACAGTGGGGTGACTCCACAATGAGGTTCCTATATGTGGGGTGCTGCCCAGGAATAGGATAAAGCCTCGGCTTAACAGGCTAAGTCACAGCGGCGTAGCACCGCAAATAGGCAGTTAGCCTAATGCTGTATGTTAAAAATAAAGAGGAGTATAGTCAGCACTACAAAGAGGAGGCGTTCCTCTTGTTACTGTGGCACGACACCACGATGAGGTACCCGGTTAGGGATAAAGCCTCGGCCTTGCAAGCCATGTCGCTGCGGCATAACACCGCAAGGGAGCCTAAGGCTTCATGCTGGGTAGTTTGGCACTACAAAGAGGCAGTTGCCTCATGCTACAGTAGTATGACACTACGATGAGGTTCCCGGTACGGGATAAGGCCTCGGCTTTAAGCCATGTCATAGCGGTGTAGCACCGCAAGGGAAGCGCAAAGCGCTTCATGCCATGTCTCTTTATAATGAACTCACCTATAGTGTATGGACAAAGAGATATCAGGCCGTCTCTTGAGGGTAAACTTATAGACACCCAAAATTATACACTGAAACCAGGCTGGCACAGGGCCTTTAATGTGTAGCCAGAAGCACACGTAACTACATTATGTGAGTGGTAAGAATTTCAACTATGATGCAGAATTCAAGGCTTAGTCCATTCTTGTATTATAGTCTGATTTTTGACCCATGTGGGAAGATTAAAGTCGTCAGCGACATCTCTCCTAATGCATGATGGACAGTTACTGTAGGGAACACTTATACTCATATATAGAGATATGTGGGGGATTGTTGGGTTTTTGGCTTTCCTTTTAGAAACTTTAGTCCCACATCGGAAAAACCAAATAGGTTGTATCTCTATATATTAGCTTTGCTAGTTTAAGAGATGCACATGAGGTGTGGAGGTGCACATGGGTGTGCCATGTGGGGTTATTTTCTAAATGGGAAAAAGGCTAAAATTAACAATTAAAGCATTCATGCTTTTTGCTCTTAGGAAATTTATTTCCATAGGAGCTAAGCCCCGTAGGGGCTTAGCGACTCGGACTCGGACTCGGACTCGGACTCGGAATCGGGCTCGGGCTCGGTCTCGGGCTCGGACTCGGACTCGGGCTCATGAGGCGTAATGTGGCATTTTGTTGGCGCACTTTGCACTTAGCACGTCAGCATCGTCGCTAGGCGCATAGTGCGCTTAAGTTGCGCTCGTTGCGCGAGCCACTTGCGCGACCACGTTGTACGGCCCGTTACGCGAGCCCAGTTATGCTGGCCCAGTTACGCAGCCCAGTACGCAGCCCAGTACGCCCAGTATGTGCAGTGTGCGTAGCGTACGCAGCGTGCGTAGAGTGCGCAGTGTACGCAGCGTACACAGTGTGCGTAGAGTGTGTAGTGTGCGTAGGGTGCGTAGGGTGCGTAAAGGGGCTGTGTGCGTGAAGTGCAAATCACGCTGGTGGCACAACTTCCAGCAGAACGTGTCCTTGTATGTTCTGAGCGGTTGCTCCATGTTCGGGGTGGTTACTACCACGTCCCTAACATTGTGCTAACCTGGCAGTTGTTGCAGGGGCTTATATAAGGCCTCCTCCTTCTCTCTCACAGGTAAGAACTAATGCATAGGTAGTAGACAGAAAGTTTACAAGTGCTTAGAGGCTGTGAGAGAGAAGAGAGGAATTGTACCAGCGTTGCGTTTTGCACAGGAGTTCAAGTTCATCCGAGGAGTCAGAAGAGCAAAGTGTTCCAAGTTCTCCGACGAACTTGCTGGTTCCTGGAAGCTATTCGTGTGGGGCGAATAAAGCTTTGAGCAACGGTGATCATTCACCCCAGCAGGAGTTATTTCATCTTCGCCAGTCATCTTCTTTGTTGATTCTGTCAGGATTATATTAACGCACCTTCGGTGAAGTGTTTGTGTTGATATTATCATAATTCTGTTTGTGCACCTTCTGTGAAGGGTAGCACTTATGGAATCTCTCTTACGTACCTTCTGTGAAGTGTTACGTTCTGTGCACCTTCTGTGAAGGATATCACTTGTGGGATTTTACTACGTACCTTCTGTGAAGTGTTACGTAATAACGATTGTTTATACAATTGTTACGATATTTCAGTTTTCCATCGAAAAATTGTGCCCCGACAATAACACTTGAAACTATCTACAATATAACTAGTATGTATCATGTGCCTTTTTATTAAACAAAAGGCATTGTGGTGTAGTGGTTATAATGCTAGACTTATATTTAGGAGGTTTTTGGTTCAAATCTTGGCTACAATAAATTTTTACTTTATTTATGATTTTTTTACATTATGTATGGAGGACATTTTTGAAATTTTGCCTCGGGCCTCCATTACCTCAGGGCTGGCCCTGATGCTGGTAGAGCACGAAGTCTTCGTACGCGCGACCGAGTTCGATGGTGTTGGGTGGATGTTGTTCGGCCACAGGTTTTCGTCCAGATCAGTGGCTTGCAGTGGCGAAGGCACACAAGACCCCGAAGGAGATTGGAAGGAGAGAAGGCTGCAATGTGACGACCTGTGGGTAATAGAACAAGTCGGCTATTGCTTCGACGCTGTGTCGAATTGGCAGTGAAGATGGCATGGTGTACGCAATCGACCCCAGAAGATGGCACAAGGACGACTGGCCCCTGGCGCTCGTTCAACGAGCTTGTCTCGATGGCACCACATCAAAGGAGTGGAAAAGAGTTATAAAGGTGATGGAGAGAATTGGGGTTCAACATTGAGGGGTTTGGCAGCTTGGAAGAAGAAGGCTTGATTTTCTACTGCTCTTCCATAAATTAGATTTTTGAGAATAGATGACTATATATATATATATATATATATATATATATATATATATATATGAGGAAATTGTTTTAGACTTCGGCATAGATTCAGTTTTATTGAGAGAGTAGAGAAGTTCTCTATATATATTACTAGATGCTAGTTTAATATTTGATAGTTATCATATTATATATAATGGATGTAATTTAGCTGAGCTACTTCAATGAATATTTCTTTCATCGGTTTTATTATATATATATATATTTTTAATATATATATATATATATATATATATATATATATATATATAATTAATAATAATAATAATAATAATAATAATAATAATAATAATAATAATAATAATAATAATATATATATATATATATATATATATATATATATATATATATATATATATATATATATATATATATATATATATATATATATATATATATATATATATATATATATATATAGGAAGCGGATCAAAAGTCCTCATTAGAAATCCCCCTAAAAATTCCCCTCACTCTAATTCGTAATTTAATGTTAATATTAATATTAATGTTAATATTAATGTTAATATTAACATTAAATACTAAAATTAACATGAAACTTAACATTAAAATTAATATTAACATTAACATTAATATAAAAAATAAAAAAATTAATATTAACATTAACATTAATATTAACATTAATATTAACATTAACATTAATATTAATATTAATATTAACATTAATATTACGAATTAGAGTGAGGGGTTTTTAGGGGGTTTTCTAAGGGGGGCTTTTGATCCGTATATATATATATATATATATATATATATATATATATATATATATATATATATATATATATATATATATATATATATATATATATATCCTTAATTACTTTTACATTATATTAGTCAATTCTTTCATTAATCACTAAAAGAAATGAGTAATTTATTTAAACAATAATATATATAGTAGCTAGCTTAATAACAAAAGAAGAAGAAATTTTTTTACAAGATTTCGGACAGGGGGTTTACATATACCCACCTTAAAAGAATTTCGTCTATATATATATATATATATATATATATATATATATATATATATATATATATCCTTAATTACTTTTATATTATATTAGTCAATTCTTTCATTAATCACTAAAAGAAATGAGTAATTTATTTAAACAATAATATATATAGTAGCTAGCTTAATAACAAAAGAAGAAGAATTTTTTTTTACAAGATTTCGGACAGGGGGTTTACATATAACCACCTTAAAAGAATTTCGTCCTCGAAATTAAAGGAGATTGATCATCTGTCAATGTGGAAGGTGAAGGTTATATCATACTATTTACTCGTCTCACGCAGCATGATATTTAATATGAAACTCAAAGACAATTATTCTGTACTAAGAAACTAAGAACTAATAAATAATGTGATACATGCAATACCTACTTTTGTAACTATCTAAAAAGGCAAGAACTGGTACTTGTATATGCCCCCTTGTGATGCTTGCGCATCAGCAGTTGACATAGGCCCTCCCTCTACCTAATCTAATAAACTTCTACTAATCCCTTCTAAAATCAATCTACCACCAATGAATTACATTATCAATCGAGGACATCTACCCACTATTGATCACCCCTATTCTATCTAAACTCAAAATTACTAAAAGACCTTCTATGTGCCTAAGGAAAAAGTCTCGTAAATCCTCTAATAGATATCTTTGATAAAATTCTTTACCTTAAATACCTATGACTTATAGCATCCATAATATCACTCCTTATCTACCGGAGCAATAATAATAATAATAATAATAATAATAATAATAATAATAATAATAATAATAATAATAATAAACAAGCTAATTATATAATTTACCCTATCTTCGAGTAAGTGTTTTCTAAAGCATCCCATCAAGCACGAGCGTTCACCTCTCCGAAATAGGGGGAGACAAGAAACAATGATAAAAAAATTCAAGAAAGGTAGGATATAATGGTTCAAATATGGAGTTCAAAGGCGATGATTGAATTCAAGGGAGAAAATTTTCAAATCAGTTGTGGATTGAGATCCTTAATCATACTTAATCATATCGTAGGTCGCTCGGTACAATGATATAACTGAGACGATATGCTCTAACCTGTCTAGAGGGTAATTATAGGTCTGATAAGCTAAGTCAACTATATCTTAATCTACGTGGAATAGTTATATGGAGAGCAAACCAAGTGTACTATGGTTGATCAGACCATAATACAACGATTCTAATTAGACAATATGTTTGTGGACGTCCCCAATAAAACATATATGCTGAACAAGCTTGATAAAAGAATAAGCTTGCAAAAATAGACTATAATAGCAACAACAGTCAAGATAGTCCAAAAATAAATATATGTAAGTGCCAGATTGTCACGACCCGCACCCTAGAGTTAGGGTACGAGAACGTAACAACGCCCAGCCTACGCCGCAGTGTCGGCGGTAGAACGCTGTCCTAGGTCTCAATACATCTAACAGTATAAGACTAAACTGTTTATACTCCCCGAATGGGGGTGACATAGCAGATACAGTCTCAATCACATCTACGGTAGAGCATGATAAAGATAGATAAAACATGAAATCCAAAATAAATATAGGAGATAGAAGTCTAAGTGTCTAAGATACATAAACCCAGAAATACATCTCAAAACTCAAATACAGTAATCCACAAAGTAAATACAACTCCAGACAAAATGAAATAACTATCTAAACAACCTCTACTGTGTCTCCTCTAGGCTAGCAGGCAATCCCAGGCCATCTGTAAAATTTATCAACAGGTCCAGTCAGGACAGGAGCGAGCACATTACATCTCAACAGTTCATAGCAGGTTAGAAAATATAATCATGCAGTAAAGTAAGATACAGGTACTGAAAGAAATACTGTATGTAAACAGAGAGAGAGAGCTGTAATAAAAATATCTACTATAAATAAAGAGCTACCAGTGACTAGTGATTTAGAGCACAAAGTCGACATGTGAACGGCTTGATTGTACATGGCTATACTAAAGAGGCGTACATGGCTATTCTACTTTGGAATTGTTCACATGGCTATTTATACTCCCCCGTACCCCCAATCAATACACAAGGATCCAACCAGGTTATGTTATATGATGCTATGTAACAGCCCCCGAAGGGTGGTAGACCCCGAAGGTGATAAGACCCCGAAGGTGATAGACCCCGAAGGTAATAGACCCCGAAGGTAATAGACCCCGAAGGTGATACATAGTAGTCCCATAAATGGGATAAGGATTCTAGGAAGACTCTACGATCATAAGAGTATATGTCGTAAGTGATCAAAGAACCAATGAAGCATATGATACGTCATGTAAGTGAAACGTACAGAACATGTAGTACCCGATGCTCCCTAAGGATAACATCTCAAGAAGGGATCCATATAGTACCAATCCGTGTGACCAACGTGACAGTACAAGTAAAGTAATCTACTGCAGGAAATAATTCTAAGCAAGATATGAAATGATCAGAGAATGTACTCGCCTCGATAACCTGAACAGCTGATAAGTATAGGGGGTCCAACTGAAGCCACAGAGTCCTATTTAAAGCAACACAGGTTACAAGGTGTCTGGCTCCTAATTAGAACAGCACAAGTCACAACATGTCCAGAAGGGTAATATAAAGTACTACAATGCATTCTACATGAATCTGGGTCAAACTAGGCCAAAGTCAACCCTTGGTCAACTCTGGTCAACTGCACTAGTCAAATTAGGTCAAACTAGGTCATGTCCTAATCCAGTAAGTCTTACTAGGCCTAACCAAGACTATCCTAGCAAGCACACATCAATACAAGGCTATACAAGCCAACATACACACAACTCTATATAGCATGCAATTATTCAATACTCAAATAAGCAAGAATTCATATTGGATATACACTAGGTAATCTTTTACTTTAAGCTATATATGTCTACACATATATACACATGCATATATTGGTATTCAACATTAGGTCTATAATCATGGCATTTCAAATGGTTATATAAACTTATATATTACAACACAATATGCTAACATATATATAATATACATACATAGCTAAGTTAACTATATTCATAAATACTTATTTAAGAGGCTATGTGTGTGTATGTGAACATGACAAAGGGGCAAGTGAGGGTTAAATGGGCATACATAGTATATACATATCAAAGAGTGTCAAAGTGTAAGTGAATAATGTGTCAAGTGTGATAGTGTCAACATAGTGTAAGGGGGTACATGAGGTAATATAGGATTTGTGTTAACATAGAACATTACATCTCATTAACTTGTATATTGCATACATTACATCTATTATTATATTACATTCATGCTTGCATTCATTCATTATTCATTATTCTCTTGCACCACTATATGCACCATACATTACATACTATGGAACCTACATATTCATTACAAGCCATACTTATGCATGCTTATATTAGATAGGATACTTACACCTCATACATCATTTATTTAACCATTTACTCATGCTTGTATTCTCTATTTAATTACATAATGTATATATATTAACATGGGTTAAAATTAAATAGAACATTATATTACACACAAGGGTGCACAAAATGCATATGCCGAATAGTAACTCCTACTAATAATCAATACTGTACCATCTCAGCATGAATTAAATTTTAGGATTAAAGTATGTTATAGATCAATGTGTTAGCTTTCCGAAACTTTAAACGGATCACGTTTTCATTTTCGGAAACTCCCGGAATCGCGAAAACACCGAGAACGCATTTGTCTTTCGTACAACTGACACTCAAATAATTCTCCAGAAATTTACAGAAAGAATTAGGCCTAATAATACATGTTTTTGGAAAGCTAACTTCAATACGCTTCTTTTAAAAAAAATGGGAGATTAAACCGAACTTTGAGCTAGAAGTTATGACATTTCTAATTTAGGGCTGAAATTAAAAACGTGGATAAAAATCATGACGGATTTAGGTAGTTTGAGACAAAAGAACACAAGTATATAACATAATATATCAAGAACTCACTCTCTACACTAATATGTATATATGAGACACTATAGAACACATCTCCAATACAAAAATATGAGATTAAACATGTAATAATTCATTCATACATAACAACAACACATAGTGTGTCCAAATTTGGGATTTTCCCACATGGACACAACCACAACACAAAGGACACTCCTATGACCTCCAAATGGACACGAAATGGACACAAATGGAGATACAACTATGGGGTCATTCCTATGGGTTCAAAATAGACCTATATGCATGAGGAGATGAAAAGGAGAAGGGATTTATACCTCCCGGTAGATCGAATCGAAGAAAAGCCTTCCCGGAGCGACACCGACACGTAGAGATTCCAAAAGGACACGAACGAGCTCCGAATCCTCCCAAACTTGGGTAGCTTCCTCCTTGGCTAGAATGGAGAAGGAAAGAAGAAGATTTGGTGGTGAAATGGAATGATTTGGTGAAGAAATTGCTAGGGATTGCTCTCTAGGAATTTGGGGAAGAACAAGAGAGAGAAAAATAGATGGATAATGACAAATGGGAGGCTCAACCCTATCCTTATTGTGGCTGGCCATAAATGTGGTTTTGTCCTATTAGGAAAAGTCCAAAAGCCCCTTTTCTAGTCTATTTACTAATACATTGGTAAGGGGTTAAGTCGGGGGTAGTTTGGTCAATCCTAAAACACTAATCCATATTAATACTAACCAAAATAATTAGTCTAGTCGCTAACTAAAATTAATATCATGTGGACTAAAATTAATATTATGTGGGCCATGTCTAACTAGTGTGTGGGCCCGCTAGAGTCAAAACTACCCCGGGTCCCCGATACAAGTCGGAATGAGTTGAAATTCGAACCCGACTCAAATAACCCCAAAATATTACAATAAATAAATAAATAATTCCAAAATAATTTAAAAATGAAAAATGATAAAAATACTCCTGTTTCTGGAAACTGGGGGTGACAAATCTATCCACCTTAAAAAATTTCGTCCTCGAAATTAAAACAAAGCAATCACAGGAAACACATGCAGAAAACAATCTCATTCAAATAATTTTCAAAGAAAATCAGCAATAAAAAAAAATCTCCTTGAGGCACATCAAACATTTATAAATAAAAACTGATACGTATCCGATACGGACAGAAAACCATCACACCTATCAAAGGTCAAAATTAACAATCACCAACGCAATAAATATCCAAATAATTCAAGGAGGTCTAATGCAAAATATCCTTAGGCCAAAAATGACATTAAAATATCCTAATTACATGGTTAGGCTCTAGGTCAAATAGTCTCTAGGGTTTCACTAGCAAAACATCAAAATTACAAGTCAAGATTTTAAATAGTTTTAAAATGATTTAAAAAAATTACCAAAATTATATCATGATTTAAATGTCAAATCAATAAATGATTAAAATTACAAAATTTCAAAATTACTCTCATTTTAGAAAATTGGGTGTTACAAGTCTACCCACCTTAGAAAAATTTCATCCTCAAAATTAAAATGTCCATACTCCCTCTAGGTCAAACCCCCATAAATCAAAGTTCCAGATTAAAATAAATCATGTGATCAAAAGGATGACATACAGGGTCATTGTATACGGTGGTAGTGAAAGTCTCATCTAGGTATACTAGTCATGCTAAACCAAGACGGTCATAGGGTATCAAACACACAAGAAATCTAGAGTGCTAAACTGGAAAAGATACATAAATAATAAATCATCAAAACTGTAAGACAGTCTACCATCCTATGTGAAAGCTGGTACAAAAAAAAAATATAAAAATAAGAAAGGTAACTTCCAATAATCTAAAAGGGTACAGAAAAATCAATTTCAAAGTTAAAGAATTGAAAGTCACTTGCATTGAAATCCAATCACAATATATATGTAGAGAGCGTTAGAGAGGGAAAAGCTGGCATTATGTAATGTTATATGGTTTGTGTGTGTATGGGTGTATGTAAACAGGTTAATATGGTAAGATAGTAGGCATATGTGTAGACGAAATATACATAAAATTGTATATGTGAAATTGGGTTTCAAAAAACGGCTATAAAGTTACACTAATCATGGCATATTGGTTAAACAATCTACAATACGCAACTTATTTACTCATAACATGCATGGCTAACCTTATACATATATATATATAAAGAGGGTGTGTGTGTGTCCTTGTACAGGGTTATAGCCTAGTATTGAAAGGTTAAACCCAGTTTTAGTTCAGCATTTACATGCAAAGTCTGAAAATAAGCTAACATTTAAAACAATAAAATATTAACATAATGCAGTCTCAGATTTTAGGGTTTTAAAACATCGCAACCCATCTCAATGGTCCTAATACATCCTAACATGATAGAAATGAAACCCTAACATACTATCCATACATTTATCTATGCACACAGTTCAATATTACATGTTAAATCTGAAATTTAACTAAACATGGAAATCAATGTAAAAATGTTAACATGTAACTAGTTTTCAGGGTTTTGGAGAAATTTGAACATTAAAAACCAACTCAATGTTTATCACAACTAACATGTAAGAATATGAAACATAAATTTATATCCCTACTTCCCACAAGGTATATAGCTCAAATATTACATTTAAGAAATAAAACAGCAATTTGAACTAACATTTGGAATCCCGCATCAAGGGTTAACATGCACACAGTCTCAGATTTTACAAATTTAAACACAAAACTCAACCAAAATTTTGAATTGAAACCCCACGTATAACATACATGTGCAGTGATTTAAACATAACTAATAATATAAAATTTATATTTAAATTACGAATTTAAACATGAAAAAGCAGAGAACCAGAAATATTGGGGTTTTGACAATTTAAACATCAACAACATATTAATATGTATTTAGATAGGTGGAAAAATCAAGTGTAGCATGCATACGTGTTAGGCAAAGTGTATACTATATATATTCATATACATATTCTCATGTCCTAATATAAAAAAATTATTTCTACGTTAAGACTAACATTTAGATTCCTACCAAGATTGCAAGCAGGTGATTGACGTAATCAAGGCAGTTTTATTATTATTATTTAATACAAGAATAATAGTAAGGAAGAAATAACGATAAAATCTGTTTTGCTTATCTATTTAAAGAAGAACCATTTTGAAATCCAGAGCTAAATTATCAAATCCAAGATAAAGTCTAGCAAAATTATCGATTCATTGCATTAAGAAGAAACTCATAGCAAGAAGTTACGCA
>JANAVB010019599.1:1719134-1786398 GCA_029216955.1 Iris pallida | reverse complement strand
TCTAGTTAGGACAGGAACGAGTACAATATATCTCACGCAGTTCATATCATGGCAGGAAATGTAAAGCATGCAAAAGGGTAAGATACATGAACTATAAGAAGACGTACATGAAAACAAGAGAGATATTTGATAACTGGAAATATATACATAAGTAAGAACTGTAAGTGACTGGTGATTTAGAGCACAAATGGTTATGTAAACAGGTTGGGTTGCACATGAATAAGCTATGGAAGTACACTTGAATAACGACTAGGGATATGATCTACATAAGCAATTCTACTCACCCATGCCCCAATCAATACACAAGGATCCATTCAAGTTATGTTCACACATGATTTCATGTGGGCTCAATAATGAGTGCATGAATAATTACACATGAGGGCTCAGTGAACATGAGAGTACATAAATCACATGAGTGCACATAAATAGTGAAAGCACATGAATACATGATGTACTGAAAAGCACATGACATGACGTATCTGATGCTCCCGAGGAAAATAATATCTCATAAAAAGATCTATATAGTACCAATCCATGATAACATCGTGACAGCATCAAATAAAATAATCTAGAACAAGAATATAAATTCTAACAAGTATGAAACGATCAGAGAATGTACTCGCCTGCGATCTGAATGTCTGTGAGAATATACTGTCCGAAACGAGGTATCTGAGTTCTTTTTAGAGCAACACAAATCATGATGTATACAAGGAAGTTATAAATAAAGTGTACAATGCTTCTACATGATTTCTAGGTCCATCTGGGCCAAAGTCAACTATTGGTCAATTCTGGTCAACTCTAAAGTCAAGCTTGGTCAACTATAGTTAAACTAGCTAGGTTTGGTCAACCATAGTCAAACTAGTCTAGGTTAGTCATTCTAGGTCTAAACCAAAGTCTATGCCCAAATAAAACAAGTATCTAAGTAAACCATAAGCTATCTAATACATAGCGTATAAATTACTTGCTAAACCAAAACACAACTACAACCTAACACATAGCCTAAAATCAAATAGCACAAAACTAACACACATTACTTACTCATATATATAATATATTACATATATATCATTCACATATATCCAACATATATATATATATATATATATATATATATATATATATATATATATATATATATATATATATATATATAAATATATATATATATATATATATATATATATATCCAACAAAATAATATATATATATATATATATATATATATATATATATATATATATATATATATATTATATATATATCCAACAAAATATATATATATATATATAATATATAGGAGGAAAGGGTTAAGAGAGAGAGAGAGAGAGAGAGTGTGTGTGTGTGTGTGTGTGTGTGTGTGTGTGTGTGTGTGTGTGTGTGTGTGTGTGTGTGTGTGTGTGTGTTATACATGGTGTAACGGTAGTGGGCAGGTTTCAGTTCAGTTAGACAGGAAAAGGGAATGTTCAGTTCAGAGTGTGAGTTAACAACAACATTAATTCAAACCAATCAAGCAGACATATATATGTCTGTGTATATATATATATATATATATATAGAGAAAGAGAGAGAGGGGGTAGGGGTATGTGAGATAGGAGTGTGTGTGTGTGTTAATGTACAGTGGAAAATGGGTTCAGTTTCTGGAAATGTATGCTCAGTGAACTGTGAACATATTCATTTCAAAATCCAAAATTAAACTAACATCCATATAAACCAAAGCTAAAACCACAACATATATATATATATATATATATATATATATATATATATATATATATATATATATATATATATATATATATAAAAATATATATATATATATATATATATATATATATATATATATAGAGAGAGAGAGAGGGGAAATGAGTGATAAGGGATAAGGGTGTGTGTTTATCCGTGGTGTTAATAGTGTATAGGAAGTAGGACTGTAATGTGAGGGTGTTCAGTGAACATGTATATATATATATATATATATATATATATATATATATATATATATATATATATATATATATATATATATGTGTGTGTGTGTGTGTGTGTGTGTGTGTGTGTGTGTAATGTGAGGGGGGCTCCCGATCGGAGGTCCTCTGATCGCCTATCCCCCCCCACTTCCTCGTGGCCGGGTGGTTCGCCTGGCCGACCGGCACCGCCGACCCGAGCGCCTTCTTCCCCTTCGGAGGCCTTCGCCCTCCGACTTTCTCCGGTTGTCCACACACCGCCTGGCCGATCCTCCCTCCATCCCGTGGGGGGCTCCCTCCTTCTTTTCCGGCGGGTTCTCGCCGGGTGCCTTCCCCCCTGCTCCTATCCCTCCCTCCTCGGCGTCGTCGTCCCCGGCGGTCTCGGAGCTACCGACCTAGACGCCGGCAGTCCGGCCCTTTCCCGCCGTCAGCCCCCCTTGGCACCCCTCTGGTCTCCTCCCTCCCCGGCCCTCAGCCGGGGCCGCGCTTGGCTCGCCGGGCTTGCCTTCTTCTTCCCCGGTGCCTCACCCTCCTTCCCCCGCAGCGTCGCCTCCCCCGTCGCCAACGTCAGCCTTCCTCTCCCTTAAGTGTCCCGTCGCCTCCTCCGCAGCGCCCTTCTCGAGCCCCTCGACCCCCGGCAGCCCTGGCGGAGCCCTCCTCTTTCCCTCCCCTGCCACCGCCTCGGGTCCCCTGGGAGCATCTCCTCCTGCTCCGGCTCCCTCTCCGGCGCTCCCCGGTGCCCCTATTTCCTCGACGTCGGTGCACCCCCCTTCGAGCCCCCCTCGTGGTCGCTCCGCGGCCTTCGGAGCGTTTGCCCCCTCTCTGTGGAGGCCTCCCCCTCCCCGGCGTCGGTGGGCCGTCCATCAGCTGCGAAGCCGTCGTCTCCTCCCCCGCGCCGACCCCCCCCAACGGAGGCCTCCGACGCTCTCTTCGGCGCATGCAGGAGGCCCCCCTTTCGCCGGTGGTAGGATCCTCCTAACGCTGGCCGGCCGGCTCACCCCCTCTCACCGGCAGTGTACCGGGTCCGAGCCCCCTTTTCCCTGGCGGCTTCTCCCCCTCCGCCTCCCTCTCATCCCCCCTTGCTGGCTCCTCGCCGATGATAGCCCCGCGCCCGTCCGGAGATTGAGCTCCCGCTCCCTCACCGACGATCTCGTCCCCCGCCCCCTCCCCTGTCCCCGACGGTCGCGCTCTCCGCTCCCTCCCCCTGCTCCTCTCCCCCCGGTGGTCCACCCCCGCCCCGCGCCTCCTCTCCGGGCCTGTCCTCGCCGGAGCGTCTGAAGCCTCGGTCCGCGCGTTGGGGAGGGGACCGAGCCCCTTCGTGGCGTGCGCCCTACCTTAGGTCGCGTACCCACCCACCCCCCTTGGGCCGTGTGCCCTTTCCCCATCGGGCAGGGGCCCCTCACCGCAATTTCAAAATTTTGAAACTTCGGTTTTGAAATTTCGAAATTTCGATTAGAGTTTTCGAATTTTCCTAATTTCAGTTTCTGAAATTTTGAACTTTCGATTTTCTACCTTTTCTAATTCCTCCCTGGTCATGCAGGGCCCATTTTGTGTTTCTCGGCCCTGTACCGGCTTGTAATGCTCTTTCAGAGCCACCCTTTATTTCGATGAATTGCTTTTCAGAAAAAAAATAATATATATATATATATATAGAGAGAGAGAGAGAGATAGAGAGAGAGAGAGGACATGAGTGATAAGGGATAAGGGGGTTGTGTATCCATGTAGACCGTGGTGTTAATAGTGTATAGGCAGTGGGACAGTAATGTGAGGGTGTTCAGTGAACATGCATATTAACATTCCAAATCAACCAACTACCCACATATACACACACACATATAACACACACACACATACACACATACACACACACACACATACACACACACACACACACACACACACACACACACATATATATATATATATATATATATATATATATATATATATATATATATATATATATATATATATATATAGAGGGTATAGGAGTGTATGTGTGTGTAGTGAACTGTGTTTAGGATAGGGGGTGTGTATGTTTCAGTTCTTGACGGAAGGAATGGTTCCAGTTATGTATACAAACCAACTAAAACTATAACACACACACACACTCTTATATATATATATATATATATATATATATATATATATATATATATATATATATATATATATATATATATATATATATACAATAGAGAGGAAAGGGACAAACACATGTGGGAGTGTGTGTGTGTGTGTGTGTGTGTGTGTGTGTGTGTGTGTGTGTGTTGTGCTGCAGGACAGTGAAGGAATGGTTTCAGTCATCAACATTAAACCCATGTTCATATATATATATATATATATATATATATATATATATATATATATATATATATATATATTTTAAGGAATGGTTTCATATATATATATATATATATATATATATATATCAGTTAACCACATAAAAGCACAAATGTATACATAAATCAATATCGAACCCAATATACTCATTGAACATTACAACTACATAACTATCATATAAAACCCAGTTAATACACATGACATCACAGTGTATTTTACATAATAAAATCTCAGTTTTAACATAACATTACCTAAGTTATATTCATATATATAATTATCTCAGTCAAACACTGCATGTTAATTTCAGTCTAATACAACATTACCTAAGTTTCAGTTTTAACATGTTTATATCAAACCCAAAGAAATACTCATTGAAACTCAGTATACACAAACCAAATCTCCATTAAACTCAATGCTCAGTTAACAAACTCGACCAAAATCCCATTTCCTTCTTTTCGAAACCCAGGTTTTCAGTTTTACACTCAAGATACGAAATTTAACTCGATCCAAACACAACATAAATGTACATTGAACAAAACCTAATTCACATATAAATCTCAGTATTAACATTTACATCACAACTATAATTTATATTTTAATTCCAGTTTTAACATTCAAAACTCAATTTCAGTATTTAAACCTTCGCACAGTGTCAGTAGTTCAGTCAACTAGTGAAATCGTACCCTAAATAATTGATTAAACCCAAGTTAATGTCACACAGAGGTGGGTCACCATGTACTCGTGTCAGGGGGTGTATTCGTGTCCATATTGCTGGACACGAAGTGTCCAAACTCAAATCGACACAGTATCAGAAAATAGGGTGTACACAGGCTCGTACGGCCATGTCACATCCTCGTGGACACGACACAAGCAACGTGGAGCCACGTTCTCGTGTCCACACCTAGCCCAGGTGTAAGGCTAGCCGTCTGACATGTCGCCACGCATCCATAATGTGTCTGGACGCGACACGACACGCGTATCAGCGAAGAAAACCACTACGTGCAGTCACAGTACAAATCCAGTTATACCAATAATTTTGTGTCCGACACGATACTATGGGCCATGAGACTTGGGGGGTGACACGTCGGTCACTACCCCCACGTCCATGCCAAGTGACACGCGGCCACGTGGCCTGTGCAGTGCGTTCGTGTCAATTTTGGACACAGACACGATTCTAAATTATTTTCAGAGTGTGTGATTCGTGATCAGCATGCAAGGGCTATTCAAATATGTAATTTATTTCATAAAATAAGAATAAAAATCCCATAGTGGCATTTCATCAAACACCTAGAATAGGACACTGATACGTGTCCAATACGCACATCAAATAGAATCCAATTCCTACCAAATTTGGTCTACAACTAGGGTTTACCTAAATGAATACATCTATGGAAAAAAATGGAAATTTGAATAAATTTGAGGGGTTTTACCTATTGAGAGTAAATCTCAATGCACAAAACTAGAATGAGAATCCCCTTCCAATTTGCTATGGTCCAAAGCTCCCAAAACCTTGCGAGCAAGCCTCCACTAGCCTTCTCTACTATTGGGGATGATGATGCAAGAGTCTTGGTTCAATTTAGGGTCAATTTGGATAAAGGAGAAGAAATTAGGGAAGAACTAAATTAGGGCTTATTGTAGGTATTAAAAAGAGGCAAGATCATGAGAAAAGATGTTTATATAGGGGGGACTCTCTATGGCAGCCTAGGTATAGAATTAGGGTTAGGGCAATGTAGAGGAGTGGTGATGGACTTCTCTCTATGTAAATCAAAGTTCAATTAAAGGCCCAATCAATATTAGGGTTTCCTTCTACGAATATTCAACTAGAAATATCTCACTAACATAATATCTAGATATTATTAGTCTTGGCATTTAGTAGGAATATTCTAATCAAATATCTAACCTCATGGCTAATCTAGATTAGGTTAACTTCTAGGTTAACTCTCAAATAAATATTTATTACATATTTAATTAATAAAAATTTAATTCCAGAAAAAGTCAAAAATGACCAAAATATCCTTAGGCTAAAAAGTAGTAATAAATCATCCTAATCACATGGTTAGGTCTCCATGGTCGTGGTTAATCTCTAGGTCAAGTAGTCTCTTGGATTACACTAGCAAAACACCAAAATCACAATTCACATATTTAAATAGTTTTAAATTAATTAAAAATTACTAAAAATTAAAACATGAATTAAATCTTATTATTAAATGATTATAATTATAAAAGTTTAAAATTATCCTCATTTTTAGAAAAGTGGGGGTTATAGGATAACATCGCACGATAAGAACCATATAGTACCAATCCATGTTAACAATGTGTTAGCATCAAGTAAAGTAGCATAGAGCAGGCAATATAGATATTATCATGAATGAAAATTAATAGAGAATGTACTCGCCTGATAACCTGAGCAACCGATGTGTACAGATGTCCAAATTGGAGTCACAAGGTCCTATTTAGATAAATACAGGTTATAATATGTTCAACATTGAATAATTTAATTATACAATGCAATCTACATGATACTATGTCATTGTAAGTCAAAGTAAACACTTGGTCAACTATGGTCAACCTTTAGTCAAAACTAAGTCAACATCTAGGATTTTGGTCAAACTCTAGACTATTGAGTCAACTCTATGACATAGTAACTCATAATCCTAACTATAGTCTAATATATACTATGGATACCATGTATACATCTAAAACATATATATATCACAATATCCTAATATATATATATATATATATATATATATATATATATATATATATATATATATATATATATATTTTATATATATATATATATATATATATATATATATATATATATATATATATATATATATATATATATTCTAGAACCAAATGGTTGTTTTTGTATTATGGAACCAACATATGTTATACACGTTGGATTAGAATTGCATGGTTGAGATTAAATAACTTAAAAGGGTAGTAGGGTCTACCCCATTTAATCTCAACCACTAAATTCTAATCCAATCCATAAAATATAGGATGGTTCTATAATACAAAACCAGCTAGTTTTGGAGCATTTCTGTGTGTGTGTGTGTGTGTGTGTGTGTGTGTGTGTGTGTGTGTGTGTGTGTGTGTGTATATATATATATATATATATCTGCTCGGCCCTCCGCCAGTCTTCTTCGGTGCCCCGTGCGCTGGGCGGCCACGTCCCGGCCCGACGCTCCCCAGGGTCGTCGTCCCTGCCGCAGCGTCTCCCCTACCTCGGAAGCCCCTGGTGCTCCTCCAGCCCAGGCTCCCCCCCGCCCTGGCAGTCGCCCTCCCCCCGGCAGCCCCTCCTCCCGAGCCTCTCCCCGCATCGGCTTCGGGCTGCCTCTCCGCGCCCCCTCCCCCTCTCGCGCCTCCTCACGCCTCGTTAGAGGTTCCCCTCTCTGAGCCTCCCGCCACAGCCGAGGTAAGAATCTCTGCTGAAACAGTTCTCTAAACCTCTCCCAGGTAAGGTCTCTCATAGCAAGCTTGGGGTCATTCATAAACCATGTTCTTACTATGGCATGGAACTGAAGGCCAACGGCTTCTATCTTCAGATCATCGGGAAGCCGGGAAACTCGGAGGAGTCTCTCCATTTCCTCTAGCCACCCATCGTCATATATGATGCCCTCGGTGCCACTAAAGTCTCGGGGTCTTAGCTTTTTGAAGTCCAGGATGGAGCCGACTTGGGGTGGGTAGGCTGTAAAGGTGGTGGCTGCTGCTACTGGGCAGTCACTTTGTCCATGGCGGCCAAAGCGACTTGGTGAGCGTTCTCCATGATCTTTCTCATAAGGGTGGTCTGCTCTCGCTGAGTCTCCATCATACCCCTCATGAAATCGTAAAACTAGGATCCCTCTGTAGGCACAGGTCCCAGAATCTGGGTCAGAAATTTAGGTGGAGGAGGTAGGGGAAGGGTCTCAGGTGTGTTCCGAATCATGGGACGGGAGGTTGATTCTCCCTCTGCAGTCGCTCTCTCAGTAGGGCGGCCTCTCGATCATGCCATTCTCTGGAATGGAGGAAGGTACGTAAGCATCCACAGGAAATAACTTAAAGCAGTAAATAAAAGTATGTAATCGGTCCTATGATATGATGAGTTCCTATTCTAGCAGGGTTCCCAATAGTACTCTAAAGCCTAAGTAACTATTAGGATGACTTGAATCGGCCACCACTAAAAATATGTCACGTCCCGCTCCCAAATAATTGGATACGAGGCGGACACGTCCAGCGTACACCATCATTGATGGCTGTAGTCAGCTGTCTAGACCTCAATAATCTCTAAGATACATGATCAATCCTCATCACAATACTATCGCGTACTATATCACAACACATCACATCACAGAGTTTCACTATGCTTTATGAGTACACTTTTATAATGAATCTCCAAAAACAAACTTAATAAAATATAAAGTGACTCCTAAACTATTATTATAGTCATCCCAATCTACATGATACAACATCAAACAACACAAATCACAATAAAAGACACTACAATCACAATAAAAGACACTACAATTTACTAGGATTTATTGAAGATGGGAAATACCTCTTTCTAAAACTTGGCAAGAAAACCTAATGGAGGCTAGCCCTAACTTTG
Source organism: Iris pallida (assembly GCA_029216955.1). Lineage (NCBI taxonomy): Eukaryota > Viridiplantae > Streptophyta > Magnoliopsida > Asparagales > Iridaceae > Iris > Iris pallida. Next base: position 1,777,497 of record JANAVB010019599.1, on the reverse strand, counting down.
GGGGGCATTAAATAGGAAGAGAGGGGATCAATAGTGGCTGCCATGGGCTGATTAGGGTTAGGGTTGGTTCATGGTGTGGGCCTATGGCCTATTAAGCCTAAGTCATTAATCATGACTTATGAAGTCATAAGCCATATTAGTCAAATCAACTCCAAATCTCTCCAAACAAGTTCCAATGACTTAACCCTCACTAAATTAGGTCAAACCAAGTTTATTTAACATAACCAAGTGGTCTTAACCTAGGTTAGTCACTAGGTTAGTCTCCTAGTCAACACTAGTCAACCCTCATTCAAACAATTCCAAAATAAATTCTAAAAATTCCCACAAATTCAAATAAATTATAATAAATCCAAATAACCCTAAAATGTCAAAAATATCCTAATCATATGGCTAGGCTCTAGGGTAGGCAGTCTCTACTGTTTACTTGCAAAACACCAAAAAAATTACCAATCATGAATTTAAATAGTTTAAAAATAATTATAAATCGCTAAAAATCATAATATGAATAAATATCATTAAATAATAATTATAATTACAAAATTCCAAAATTACCCTCTTCTGAAAAACTGGGTGTTATAATCCTACCCACCTTATAAAAATTTCGTCCTCGAAATTAAGATGGTAGCAGGCCTTCTAGGTTAAACACCCCACAAACAAAGTCTCAAACATACCGTCAGATAATCATATGTGTCTGTCCAAAATCATGATACTCAGAATCTTCATCGTGCTAGTGAGAAAGGCTACGATAATCACAGAGTCCTCGACTAAGGCACATACCTCTAGAATCATGGTATTTAAAATTTTTGCATTGCCGCATGCTTGGCAGCGAAAACCTTAAATTCCCACACCCGAGAAATACGTCCTAAATCTGACTATATGTCCTCACTATGCCAGCTAAACACGACTATCGAAAATTCTAGATTCCATAACTGGGTGACCTAGCCCATATGATTCATCTCAGAAGAAGATCAAACATAACACAATAACAACAGGACAAAATTGATAAATCAACAAGGAACAGAGGGAATCAAAATTTCAAAGCAGTTATAAGAGGCAATTGCAGAATTTGAGACAAAAAAACAGAACCTGCAACTAGATCTCCAACGGCCTGAGCATCCTCGACTGTCCTGGCGAAAGCTCGCCCTTAATGGCCTCCCTGGCCTGCTGCTGATGCTGTATGTACCTCTGCTGCTGAGTCGATAAGGGTAATCCCCTCTGCTGGCCTACCGGAGCCCTAGCTTCTGCTCTCTGAACCGTCTGTCCCGATGACTCGGGACACTCTCTCAGACGATGATCGGATCCTCCGTAAAGAAAACATCTGCCCAGCCTCTTCCGGCATTCTCCCCAATCGTGCCCTGGTCTCTTACAAAAAGGGCAAATGATGACAAGCTGTTGTCCCGGGGTCTGCTGCTGCCTCTGCGGCTGCTGCACCTGCTGAAAGGGTACGCGGTCCTGAAACTGCCGCTGCTGAAGGTAGACCCTCGGCTGCTGGTACTGCTGCTGAAACTGTAGAAGTAGCATCTGCTGGTGAAACTGTAGAGGTAGCATCTGCTGCGGATACTGCTGCTGAATCTGCAGGTGGGGCCTCTTGGCCGGGCCCGCACTGCCACAAGCTCCCTGAGTGTCTCGCATCCTCTTCTCCTTCAGCCCAAGATCGTCCTCCGCTGTCATAGCTCCTACCAGAATCTGCTCGAAAGTGGCATCGCGGCCGCTCTTGGTATATGACTTGATCTCTCCGATCAAACCCCTGCGGAACCTTCTCGCCTTCCCGACCTTGGTAAGATCCTCGATGAATCTGCTCAAACGGCTGAACTCTCCAGCGTACTCCTCAACGGTCTGGTTCCCCTGAACCAAACTCTCAAACTGCGCCTCCAAAGCACGGAGTGCTGTATCGGGAAAGAATTTCTCCTTGAACAGTTTCTTGAACGCTGCCCAAGTCTGACCGGCTGTAGCAATCCTCGGGTCCGTCTGGTACCAGGTACGGGCCAAGTCCTGCATCTGACTGACGGCTGCCTCGATCTGTAATCCTGCTGGTATCTGTGCCAATCGGAATATCTCCTCAATGTGCTCTATCCAATCGTCAGCGTATATGATGCCCTTTGTACCCTTGAAGTCTCGGGGTCCCATCTTCTTGAAGGAATGGATGTCTGGAGTCCTCGACTGATGCGGCTGTATCTGGCCTCCCTGTGGCTGAGCAGCCACCAGCTCCACTGTCGTCCTGACCAACTGGTGAGTATCTTGTATGCTCTGTCGGATATCAGCAGACTGGCTCTGCTGTATCTGCTGCTGAAACTCCATGAATCGCTAGAAGAGGGTAAACATCTGAGCCGTATCTACTGTCCCTGAAGGTAACTGCTGCTGGAATATATCTGGAATGACGGGGGAAGACCTACGGACAGGTGGAGGTGCGCTCCCAAAAGCTGCAAAAACTCCTATATGAGCAGAAATAGGGGGTGCTGTGGTCCCAGCGTCCACAATCAGGCGAGGGGTGGTAGGCCTCTCACCAGCGTCTGCTGGGCTAGAGCGATGCGACCGTGTCTCGATCACCATCCTGGAGACAGGTCAAACAAGGAATCAATACTGAGATAGAAACGATAATTCAAGGGAGGACAGTTATTCAAGGAAGCAATCTTCAACAAAAATTTTGATGGCAGAAATCCAGTTAAGAGTTTTTCCTAATGTGATTGAGTACCTCAAAATAATCCTAATCCTATTGCAGGCTGTAGTGATACTATAGTTCGAATACCACTACACAAACTCGACCTGCATGGGCCACCACTAAAAACGTGTCACGACCTACACCCACTGTGACGGTATGAGAACGTAATAGCGCCCAGCCTACGCCGCAGTGTCGGCGGTAGAACGCTGTTCTAGGTCATGAACTATAACTAACTAACATGAATATACTCTCCAGAAGGAGGCCAATACAGAGGTACAACTCAATCACAATCTAAGGCAGAATGTAGCACGATGGAAATAGATAAGAAATCCTCAACTGAGGTACAACAGAAATGAAATACAAGTCTCAACATCTCTAAAATATATACAACTCTGGAATCCAGGACAACAACTAAACATGAAAAGGAAACAGTCTAAGCTATCTATACTAAGCAAGGTATCATCCTCAGCAGCTGCCTGAACCTCTCCAGGGGTCCAGGTCGCGAGTGTCATCTAGGCAAGCTCCAAAGTAAGGGGTGCAGGGTTCCTCATCATCCTCTGTAAAATTTTCAACAGGTCCAGTCAGGACGGGAGCGAGCACAATACATCTCAACAGTTCATAGCAGGTTAGAAAATATAATCATGCAGTAAAGTAAGATATAGATACTGAAGGAAATATAGTATGTAAACAGAGAGAGAACTGTAATAGAAATATCTACTATAAGTAGAGAGCTACCAGTGACTAGTGATTTAGAACACAAAGTCGACATATGAACGGCTTGATTTGTACATGGCTATACTAAAGAGGCGTACATGGCTATTCTACTTTGGAATTGTTCACATGGCTATTTATACTCCTCCGTACCCCCAACTAATACACAAGGATCCAACCAGGTTATGTTATGATTCTATGTAACAGCCCCCGAAGGGTGGTAAGCCCCCAAAGGGTGATAAGCCCCCGAAGGGTGATACATAGTAGTCCCATAAATGGGGATTCTGATAGACCCAATAAATAGGATAAGGATTCAGAGAAGATTCTGTGATCATAAGGGTATATGTCACAAGTGATCAAAGAAGCATATGATACGCCATGTAAGTGAAACACACAAAACATAGAGTACCCGATGCTCCCTGAAGGGATAACATCTCAAGAAAGGATCCATATAGTACTAATCCGTGTGACCAACGTGACAGTATCAAGTAAAGTAATTTAATGCAAGAAATAATTCTAAGCAGGATATGAAATAATCAGAGAATGTACTCCCCTCGTATCTAAATGTCTGAAGTAAATGTACTGTCCGAGATGAGATACCTGACTCCTAGTTAGAGCAACACAAGTCAAGATATATACAGAGGGTGATATATGAAATGTACAATGCATCTACATGCTGTCTAGGTCAAACTAGACCAAAGTCAACTCTCGGTCAACTCTAGTCAACTAGACTAGTCAATCTAGGTCAACTAGGTCAAGACTGACCCAAACAAGTCTAATAAGTCTCACTAGGCCTAACCAAGCCTAGTCTAGCAATCACACACCAATCACAAGTCATACTAGACTATCAACACACAACCATTGGTCTATTCATACCATACACATAGGCCTTATGCCCTATAGTCCACATCACACATATTTCATATATTATATTTATATAATACTACATATTGATATACCATATGATTATTATTATTAAGCATATAGAAAATATATATATATTCATATAGAAGGGTATGAAAAACAATGCACATGTATGTGTGTGATATAGGAACCAATGTTTGTGTGTACATGTGTAATGTGACATGAATAAGTTTGTGTGTGTGTGAAAGTTATGCATTAATATGTCAATTTCAGGTTTAGTGTATGTGGGTTATGGAGGTTCCATGTAGGCAGTGTGTTCAGAAATTTAGGAAGTTTTAGGACATGCTTGGTATTCATGTATACATTACATACATGCTTACCTACATACTTGCATACATATATGCATAAATACATATAGATTTATGATACCTATATTATATATATTATAACATATATACTCATATATATATACAAGGAGGGAAAGGAGAGAGAAATGTAGGGCATGTGTGTGTGTATAGAGTGTATAGGGTGTGATATGATATCAGGAATGTGTGAACACAGAGTGTTCAAGTGTGTGTGTGCTAGAGGGGACATGTGTGTACATATGTGTGTGTGAGTGTAAGGGGTATGAGAGTGTTGTGCTAGTGTGCAAACAGTGATATAGGAATAGGGAAAAATCAGTGAGTGACAAAAGTGACAGTCCATACCATCTCACAATTAAATACCCCAACTCATTTCAGAACAGTCCTATGTAGGAATCCCAGATTTCAGTATTAACATGTACATTTAAGAATAGTTGAACCTTTCCCTATTTCCAGATTTCACATTGAAACTAACAGGTCAAACTCACATGGATTTCAGGTTTAAAACAGTTAACATATTATAGGAATCAACAAACAGTGAAAAACAGTCCTAACTAACTAGAAAACTGAAACAAAACAGTAAAATAGTTCATAAACAATCCTATAATTGAATTCTCAGTTTTGAATGTTAATCCCACAGTTCATCATATCAGTTAACATTTCAACTCAAAACCAAAACAAGAGTTTAAAACAGTCCCTAAAATGTAATCTCAGATTTTGAGCCTCAAACCACTTCAAAACTGACCCAAATTTGACATACAATTAGGAAACACATAGGAGAACATATTAGGCATTTAATTACATGTAATAAACTGTGTCTAATAGGATTAAACGATTGCTAAAACTCATTTTAGAAAACTGGACAGAACAGGATACATGGTTTCAGACTAAAAATGGGAAATCGAGAATTAACAATGAAAATCAATTTAAAATGGGAATTTAATGGTTGGTAATAATTAAACTTAATGTGTTCATGCTAAGTGATATGTTTGTGTCCACAAAAGTGGACACAAACGTGTCCAACGAATGAAAATACCAAACAGTGTAAAACTGTATAACACAGAAAAATAATCATCGTGCACGTGTTCTCGTCACTCGTGTGCACGACACGACACGACACAACCCACGTGGTTGTGTCCCAGTGTCGACCTAGACTAGGGCTAGGGATAGGACACCCTGAATCGTGTCCAAGTCGCGTGTGCACGACACGACACGCGCATATCAGTGGCTAAAAACAACAGCCACTGCACAGCGCAAAAACCCGTGCACGTGTTCGTGCGTGTCCCACACGACACGTGGGGCCCTCAAACTTGGGGAGCCCCGTGTCAGTATCGGCCCCCATCCGTGTGTCAAATCCCACGCGTCGGGGTGGCGTGTCCGTGTCGAAAATGTGCCCGAGTGGCAGGGCACGCACAGTCCCCGCGCACGCGTATGCACGACCGTGTGTACACGTGCCCGACACGACTCGACACGACACTAAAATCCGACACAACTTCAGAAACGTGTAAGCAAGGTTAAATAATAATTTCATATTCAAACAAATACTCAAAATTCACACGAAATGCCCATTGGGGCATTTCATCAAACACCTAATACCATTCACTGATACGTGTCCAGTTTGGACACGAAAGGACACGAAAATTTGGAGATTCCTATTCCTATAGTTAGGCTAGGTATAGGGCTCCCTAATGATGCAAAAATAACAGAATTCTATGGTGTGGATTTGAATATACCTATGAGTATCAAAAGCTCCAAAAAAACTCCACAAAGAGGTGCTCCTCTTAATGGCCAAATCCTCCAATGAGCTCCAAAGCTGAGAACACTTTGTACCAACAGAAAGTAGAGGAAATTTAGGACTCAATGCAATTTGTTTGGGTTAAAAAGGAATTAAGATGAATTTACTAGGATTTATTGAAGATGGGAAATACCTCTTTCTAAAACTTGGCAAGAAAACCTAATGGAGGCTAGCCCTAACTTTGGCGGGCATTAAATAGGAAGAAAGGGGATCAATAGTGGCTGCCATGGGCTGATTAGGGTTAGGGTTGGTTCATGGTGTGGGCCTATGGGCTATTAAGCCTAAGTCATTAATCATGACTTATGAAGTCATAAGCCATATTAGTCAAATCAACTCCAAATCTCTCCAAACAAGTTCCAATGACTTAACCCTCACTAAATTAGGTCAAACCAAGTTTACTTAACCTAACAAAGTGGTCTTAACCTAGGTTAGTCACTAGGTTAGTCTCCTAGTCAACACTAGTCAACCCTCATTCAAACAATTCCAAAATAAATTCTAAAAATTCCCATAAATTCAAATAAATTATAATAAATCCAAATAACCCTAAAATGTCAAAAATATCCTAATCACATGGCTAGGCTCTAGGGTAGGCAGTCTCTACTGTTTACTAGCAAAACACCAAAAAAATCACCAGTCGTGAATTTAAATAGTTTAAAAATAATAATAAATCGCTAAAAATTATAATATGAATAAATATCATTAAATAATAATTATAATTACAAAATTCCAAAATTACCCTCTTCTGGAAAATTGGGTGTTACACAAATCACCGAATTCCTCCTGTGAGAGTGAACGTACGTGTGTTCATCTGCTCCATAGACATGGTTGCATCTTTCCTCTCGAGAACCTAAGAGCTCCAATACCAAATGTTAGGATCAGAAGTGCCAATAGCACGCTCTGATACCAGATATGTTGAAAACCTGTACATTATTCGAACTGGATTCAGCCATAGATACGGACACAAAAGTGATGCCACCTACCAGAAGATATGAACCAGTTTACAATGAACGCCAAGACAGATCAAACAACATTTTTCAGTAACTGTATCACCTGAACAAATCCAAATCTATATAACTTCCGACAAAAGATGCAATGTATATATAGTTAAGAAACCCTATTTTTGGTAAAAGGAATTCCTAAAATAAGAAACCCTATTACTAAAACAAGACATCCTATTTTATGTAATAGGAAATCTTAAATAGTCCAGCATTAATTTTGGACGTTCAAATCTAATAAAATTAAATATTTAATATAGATTTCTAGATCACATCAAGTCAAATATTTGACTAGTTTTGGATTCCACATATATGTTGTTACCATATCCAGATTGAACCCAACAATTCGACGACGGTGTAGAAGAGTAGAGAAATTTCTATGCAAAGAAAATCATCAGGGAGACGGTGGCCAAGCTGATTAAAAAACATGAAAGAGAAGAAAGTAAAAGGCAGCAAGGCCGACCGTGGGCCAAGGCAATCAGGGCGATGGCCCAGGGCCCACAAATTATAGGAGCCTCAGTCTTTTTATATATACCTAATAATAACGAAAAAAATCCCAAGGCCGAAAAATTGTACGGGCCTCAGTTTTTTTTCCATATATATCTAATAGTTATTAAAAAATTCTTTCTACTTTGGCCGACTCTTCTTTTCTTCTTCTTTTTCCAATTTGTATTAAAATATGAAGACAAGAGGTAACGTCTTTCCCTAGAATTTTCTAAAGTTCTCTTTTTATTGATGTTCAATCCATTCTTCGTACAACATCTTTCCTAATTTTCTCCTTCAAAGTTTAAACGTCAATTCTCTTCTATAGTTCTACTTGTTTGTGTAGAAATTTTTTTTGTTTTGTTACGGAGGTAATCAAAGTGGAGTCAGACGATTTTGCAAGAAGTTTGACAGTTAATTTTTAAATTCTCTTGGAAGAGGTAATATATTTCGATAATTAGATTGAGTCTATTGTTGTACTTCTATTGTTTAATTTATTCAATTATATGTTTGTATCAACAATCTATCAATCGCTTGTCCAAAATAGGATAATTGGGTTATTATTTTGATGTATGTCAATTGTTTGTTATATTGTTACTCTCAAGCATCGAACTAGGATGATTGAGTTGTTATTTTATGTCCGCCAACTGTTTGTTATATTGTTACTGTCAAGCATCTAGGACTTCTTCTAATAAACAGTTCATGATCTACATGGTTCAGATATGGTAACTGTAACAAGTGCTTTATTTGAGTAAACATGGTTTTGTTCTGATTCCATTGTCAATTTTACTTCGTTGTAGTTATATTCCGAAAACATAGCTTTGTTCTGATTCCAGCATCAATTTTACTTTGTTGTGGTCGATTATACTTGGTTTTTACTTTTTTAAACATGGCAATTTATTCTGATTCCAGTGTTATTTTTACTTTATTGTGGTCAATTATACTTCATTTTATATCAAATTATAGCCAAGTATACTATTAGGGATTGAGTGCAAAAAAAGGTAAGCATGCTAAAAAATAAATTTAGACAGACAAATAAACAAAGAAGAAGCCAACAAAATATTTCTTGTACCAAGTCATGGATATCCCTACTGTGTCACCTTGATAAAGCTAAGATAATGTTGGTGTTGGATTTTTCTTCACTTTTCTTTCTTAAAATCTGCAAGAAAATAAAATTTAAATTAAAGGTTACCGGCCTCCGAAAAAGTCACGCACGTAGCACTGCCCTAATAGTTAATCTGGGTCTATGTACAGACTTCGTCCGAATGCTCATAGTGGTAAAATTTTTGCTCAACCAGAATCTCCTTGCCGCACACGACGAAGAGAGAGTAATCCTCGACTTAGCTCTGCTCAGAGCAACAAAAAAAAGAACGGAAAGCTTCGAAAACCGAGAATTTTGAAAAGAGTTTTTGTAAAGGATTTTTTGTGTCCCAAGATGAGGAAAGAACCTCAATATATATAGGTTGTTTTGCCAACGGATGGGAATAAAGGAGAGATTTAGTATATTAAGGCTGAACGTTCAAACATTACAACACATGAGAAAAATATGATTCATTGAATTTGAACATCAATTCAAATATCCAACCGTTAAAAAATTTATTATTGTAACGGTCAGAAGTACTAGGGAGGAGCAAAAAAAGTTTTAGGGTTTCGGCCTGAACCCGAAAAGAAAATCGAACCGGCATTCGGCACCTGCGGATGTGGAAACGTAACCGCACCCGTTATGTGCTCCAAACCGGACCGAGCCGAGCCTGAGCGGGCGGTGGTGGTGGTGCACGCATGTGGTCCATAGGGCTCCCACATAATAGTTCAATGAAGCAAAGTAATATATACACACCCATCCCTTATGTTCCATCCTATGTAGGACTATAAAGAAAGAGGAGAAGTTGGTTTTTGCTTTAGAAGCAGCAACAGCAGCAGCACCAACAATCCGCCCCACAAAAGAAATCAGGTTCCAAGGTAATAAAAGAAAAGAAGATAAGATAAGAATAAGAGAATTTTTGGGCCGTTGAATACTATGCATAAATGAGATGGATTACAGCCTTAAATCTCACGTAGTGACTATTATCTTTGTCTGAAGAAGAGCTTGATAGACTATGCCTTAAATAAGTCTTCTTATACCTGGTTTAGAAAATAGCACACATAGTACGCTAGAGGTACTTGGGTTTATCGGATGGCACGTTTGGTTAGCCATACGCACTTTTTCACATTTATGAGAGTTGTCTAGGATCGTCATGTCCTATAGTCGCGGCCTTTACGATCTCTCATATAGGTAAGTCCTCAAGGGTTGGTGATAGAAATCAAACCTGCATATCATGATTGGACTTATTAAGAGTTTATATGCACCCTATCCACATCACACAAGGAACACTGTCCCCATAGGGATGGGGTATCAATGTACACATGTACAGCCTCTTAGGATTTTATTTTAAGAGGATTTAATCTCAACGTCAGTATTCCATAATAGTCACCTTGCCACGCCCCACTTTCATAGGAGCGATCGTCCTCGCTAAGGCGTGATGCCGCACGAGCCTAGATTGCGCTCGTGCAAGATAGTTTTATAACGGCCGATTACAGCGGCTGCGACGAGGTTGTCGCACAGAAGTCCCAAATAGAAACATTGAACATGCAGCAAAAATTTAGAAGCAACACACAAGTTATTCGAAAGTGCTCTTTATTAATATTAAACAATAAAATTATAATGGGGTGCAAGGCCATGATTACAAGTCTTTCAAGCTCACTTTTCTCTCATTTTATAAGTCACCATGTTCTCTTTCATCTCTCGATACAATGCTTCAAGGCGACGAGTGCAGATTCTGCAGGATGACGATGTCCATATATTATGTCCCGTATAAGTCTTGACTCAACGCGGCCGTACGCTTAAAATAGCCAAGGAACTCCGTGCCTCGACGCATCCAAGCGAGCTTTGCGCCACAAGCTTCTACGTGTGCCTGCACATGAAAACTGTGTGGCTGTCAGCACTCAACTGTACTGGTGGAGTGAGCTCCTCGCCCATATATACATAACCGACACGTTCATTTACTTTGTGCAGCTTAATCCCTTTTGATTGTCTTTCTAGTCTTGTCTTAGGATCAATTTTAAGACAACGATGCCTTGGCCTATACTTGGTAATGCAACGACGGGGATGTGCTATACTCTATTTGTGACTTCAATATATATTCGAGGCAGTGCCTCGCCGAGCAGAAACTTATGCACTTGACCGTGCCAAGGATTTCAATTCTTTCACGTGCCTATAGACCATTCTCGTGCCAATGACGTCAAGGGGACGACTCGTGCAAGTCGTGCTAGTAGACTTGATCATGCCATGAAGTCGAGGCCGTGCCTCCCAAGGATCAACCAGACTTAACCAACTTTCTTACGGCCCTTCCGGACTTAACTCTAGACGAGGCCATATTCATGCCGAAGCACGTATCCTTGCTATAGCCAACTCTTAGGCTCTAGAATGGTGATGCAACCGTACATACCCTAACCCGTGTCGATTCAAGGTTAGCGCTTGCTATAAGCGTAACTTGATAACCCAACTCGTAACCTGCTAGTACTCGACGCAATCTAAAGGCATACACGCGGATAGCCGCTCTTATGCCGATACATCTATATGAGTGGTCACTAGCAATGTCAAGCTATCCTGGATCTTTTGTATACGGTGACCAATCGCGTGGCGAGGTACGAGCTTCCACTGAATGACCTGCAGCCTATATTGTAACGGTTCACTTCAATCGAGTCGTACCATCGATGAAGGTCGTATAATATCTGTAATTCCTCCTAGGCCGACATGAACCCGGCGCCGCGGGAACGCTCAAGGAATTTCGCCCTTACGCGTAAGTTGTCCAATGACCATGCAAGACTCAACTCGATCTACCAAGTCCTTCCTTATTCATGACCATGCTTTCCATCTTTCTATCGAGACTCCCAAGTAGCGGGACCGATCTCATGATTCCTTATCGAGACTTAGCGAGACAGCCAAGTAGTGGGACCGATCTCATGTGCTTCCTTATCGAGACATAGCGAGACTCCCAAGTAGCGGGACCGATCTCGTGAACGAGACTTATCGAGACTCCCAAGTAGCGGGACCGATCTCGTGTACGAGACTTATCGAGACTCCCAAGTAGAGGGATCGATCTCGTGTATGAGACTTATCAAGACTTAGCGAGACTCCCAAGTAGCGGGACCGAACTCGTGAACGAGACTTATCGAGACTCCCAAGTAGCGGAATCGACCTCGGCGACAACTAGTCGTATGGACTTCCTTTGTCTATGGTATGCTTTTCACCAAACCCATCGTGGTTTGTGACTTAGACAGACCTTGTTCACTAGGCGACGGTATCGCTCAAGTTATATACTTTATATGACGAGCCTTGTTCTTGTAGGACTACGCGACTTGACAACCGCAGATAGAGCGGGATAGAGCTAGAATTGGCTTAGATCGACCAGCATAACTTTGTCTAACTTGTTCGGGCAATGACTTGATGAGCAAAGACTATGTCAAGCTTTGCATCGAGAGAACGTGTCGTGCACGCGTTCGACTTAAACAACCAAGTTATTGAGTTCCTAGACTTAAGCCACAAGCCGTGCAATACAACTTAAACCATGGAACAGGCGAAGGCTATGCCAAGCCTTGGACGACTGGACCGTGCATGCTTTATCAAGCATTCACGCGGACGACGCCTGTGACTTAGGCTAATTTCGAGAGTTGTGGCAACTTAGCAACTTAGGCCAACTTACTTCTCCCAAGCTACGGGACGAAGAACCGAGTGTCATTTTGAAAGCATGCTGAGCAGACATCTAAGCAGACCGTGGGACCATTTTCTATGTTCTAACACATTCCGATCCGTCAGGATTATTCTCTTAGCTATGTGGATGCGTCTCTTTTATTATCAAGCCTAACTTGTGTGAGTTGAAAAAATGCGAGTTATTATGTGAATGCTAAGATGAGGCAAGTTTATTGAAACTACCCCACCTGAGCGAGAAGTTGCCTCGACCGAGCAGGTCTTCGAGCAGCAGTTGCAAGGCTAAGTTCGAACACCGTCGGTGTTTCGACTTCTCCGATTGACTGAACGGGATGGGGTACTACATCATACACCACTCAGAAAAAGTTTCGTCCTCGAAACTAACTGAGTACTTACTTATGGACAACTTTGATCCAAGGACCCTCGTACACACTCCACATACGCGTTTTTTCAATCCGGGCCACGCTCGCACTACTATCAATCTTTCCTTTAACACGATTTCAAAATCCTAGACACTTTTCTATTCCTCAACTCTCATTTGAATTCAACGTATCACTTGGTTTGATCATACACGCATTCCAATGGTCCCCAAAATACATAAATTCAGCTAAGCCGCATGATAGAGAATTTGTCATTCTCACTCGAGTCGTATCGTGCACATGCTCAGGCGTCCCTGAAATATATGCATGTCAGCCAAATCTTGTGAGGGGCATTCCTATATTCTTGATTCACTCTATCCATCCATACCAATCCTCAAGATCAATCTTTCCAAGGCTAACTTCTTGGAACGGGGACGTCTCGCCTACCCGCTAGGCCATTTCTTAAGACTAAGTCAATGTCAGGATTGGAATCATAGTTCCCCCTACAATAATGCTAATACTGATCCCAATCCTAGGGTCAAACCAAAGTCGGTAATACAAGATCTTCTACCCAAGCTCGCGTTACTCAGATTTCTAAACATCGAGCATGATCACCTAATTTGCATCAAGGCACTCGTTGCATATATTCAAATCTGTTCAAATCACAAAGTCTAACCAATTCATGTATTCGATCACGAGGTCGTCTAGCGCAACAATTTGTCATGCCCCAATCTCACGCAAGTTCGATTATCTACGTTGGACATGAATCACCATGCCACGTTCTTCCAGGATAATCGTCTCTTTTGCTTGAGTCTAGACTAATTTATTCTCGATACGCGAATTGGAGCTACTCAATCCTCAAGTTTAATTGTCAAGTACACTGAGTCATTCTCGAGTCTACCTTCGCATAAAACCACAAGTCGAAGTAGTCAAATTGCCATGCCATGCAAGTTCGATCATCCCTACTGTATGAATCACTATACCAGCGCTAACGCGAAGTGATCGTCCTAATCGGTACAACGCATGTGTGAGGCTGGAGTTGCGCGCATAAGATAAGAACGTCAACGTTATGGTTATCGTTGAAGCAATCCAAGCATTTTATTTTCATCCAAGCCAAGATCTCAGTTCGATAGTCTGATCGTCATTCGTTCAACTAGAAAATCTTCGAGCCAGGTCTATCTTTTCCTCGACACATTTCAACATCCCGAGTATAGCATCCATTAGAATAATAACATTTTACACGATCATCATTTTTTGATTCAGAGTACCCTCGAGTTATCGTACATCGATCTTTGATAGGTCTCAATACCATCGATGATGTACGTAACCTGACGATCTTCCTTTGTAACAAACTCCGAGTCGTGCAACTGATGCTATTGTCCAAATTGGATATACCACAATTCCATTCGATCAAATCTGAAATCACAAGTGCGATCCTCTAAGCATCCTCAATCAAGACATACATTTTTATTCATCATTTCGAATCCTGATTCAATATCGCTTTCTAACTCGCGTTGCTCATTCACAAGTTATCCAAACGGCATCTCGTTCGGGACATTCGAAGTCACGACCAACTAAGCGTGACGCGTTCTAAGGCTTTGCACAATCGCATCGCCTCGCCGCCATACTCGTTGTTACTCGTTATTCTCAATTTTGCTCGAATGATTTCCAAAATGGACCATACACCACTCAGGATTCGAGCCATCCGATTTAGTCATTAATCACGTTCGTATTACTCGCTAAAACATCTTTCAGATTCGTTCGACGAATCTCTAGCGTAATCGCTTACGTCGTCTCGACGTACTAAGTCGTTCACACTATTTCTCAAAATCAAATCCAATCTTTCGTGTACGCCTAAGCGTTAGCTCGATAGCATTCTTATCGATATACACCCTAAGTGTATCTTTGTTCCCGACCGAACGATACTTAATATTGCTCACAATTTGTTTGCACCATAAAATCTAGGTACGCGACACGCGATATAACTTAGCCAAAAGGCCGTGTGCATAGCTATCCCGTACGGACTATACTTCGAGTTTGCACGATCATTTGCTAATGTCGACGTAGGACTAGTTAGGTATGCACGCAACTTGCTAACTTTAGCATGTGTTTTCTATCAAGTCAAGTTTGACAACATTCGGCACAAAGGCCATCGCCTACTGATGCATTCAATTGAACACTTGTACGAGTTTTTTTTGAAAATATTTAGACTTATTGTATGGACATGACGTGGGACTTTTGAGAGAGAGCGCACACTTCTTTTTCAATGACGAGCTTTCAAAACTGAGAGATTCAACTTAAAGTCCAAGGACGTAAAGCCGTGCTATGATACCATTATTGTTAGGGTTATATACTAAAAGCATCACTTTTGTAGTAACCTTATTTCCTTAAATTTTGAATGAGAATTATATGGGCAAATGTTTGCATATTGTATTTATTGCAAGTGTTAATGCAAATGTCTGATATTCTATATTGTATATAATATGGTGTGTGGTGTCACACAGAAGATCATATTATCAGTTTCCTATGGAGTATATAAATAGTTCACAACCTAGATGGACTTGGACAATCTATTAGAAAGGTTGTAGTGTAATCTGGTATTAGTCTATCTTGACTATAGGTTTACCCTAGTACACTTTGTGTGTATTGAACATGACCACTTGAGGTTGTTCTCTTTGTACTGACTACATAAGAGAACAAACACCTCTATTATTATGGATGCTTGTGCTCTTAGTCCAGATATAATAACGGACATGTATATGCAGTGTGCATTAATTTAACTCATAAAAGAGTGAGATTCATTATGGATCAACAACCTCTATGAATTGGGTAATAACATTGTATGTATGATGGGCTATTGATTATAAATGGAATCCATGTCCCGATACATCGGGTTGATGATGTTCCCTTAAGGAGCTCATAAGGATTGTCATGTAAACCCTGCAGGTGGATTATATCCGACATGACAAATAAAGTTGAGCGGTACTACTTAAGGATAAAAGATGTCGAATCAATATAGTTGTCAGTAACTTAATTTGATCGACGGACATACGATATCTTAACATGGGGAGCCAAACGAGCATATAATAAAAGGAGCCCACAAACATAATTTGGGATTAGGGAGGTAGTGCAACAATAGCTCATTAGTGGACCGAGCTATTGTTAATGGGCCTGGATTGTGTGTTTGGGCTGAATACGGGATATCCAGATCTGTTAGGAGGCCTAACCCTAATTTCTTCTCATGGTCCCTGTCGTAGCCTATATATATCCTCTATTCTCTGGCCGCCAGATTACCGATCAGAAATCTAAAACTTTCTCTAAATTCGTGATTCACGTAAGGAGAGAAAGAGAGGGCTGTCAAGGAGAAGAAAAGGTTGGGAGATCGTCGCCCACACGACGTCCAACTCGAGGAAGGAATACGTGCAGAAGATCTTGGAGTCGTCCGCTCGAGATTGCCAGGAATTACTTGTCTCCTTTCCACCGCAAATATAATTCGTGAACCCTAGTTTTCGCCTATGAAGGGTTAGAATACGTATTAGATCTGTTTAACTTTCTATCAATCAATACGCACACCAAAGGAAGGGTCCTGGGAATCCCCAGTTCCATCAATTGGTATCAGAGCCACTTTGGATCTACGTATTGATTGATACGTCCATATTGTCCAATAAAACCTGTGCTGTGTAATAGTCGGTAGATGTAGATCTGTTCTGACTCGGTTTTACAGGCATTTTAGATCCAACTATTATGGTCCAATGTATGTTTTTGATTGTATTATTTAAACCACGGACATGTCGTGGATGTTGTTGTTGCTGTGGATGTAATTAAAATCACGAGGGTTGATCGTGCTTATTATTTTAATTTTTCAATCTAGATTATGTGTGAACTCCTTCGGGAGGCTTAGGATTGATGTAATTTTAATTATTTTTGATCAATCGTGATGGCGGTGGTGGTTGTTTCTGACGCCGAACGAGATGTTGGTTTTAAGCAGTCCAGAGACAAACAGATGATTTTCGATGAAGGAATAGACTGCCAAAACCTTTGTAAAAAAATTGGGTCGCTGCCTCGAACCCCGCGACCTGACCGGGCAGGTCGAACCCCGAATAGATCTGCGCAGCGACAGATTTTGGATTCTGATAGTTGAGGATGGAGGAGCAAAGATGACCATAATAGTTGGATATTTTCTCTTATTTTTGTCATTTTGCTTTTTCTGATTATGCATGTTTATTATTGTGTGGATGTTTTTTTAAAAAAACCAAGCCTACATTAATAATGGACAACATGAACATAATATCAACTAGTAGAAAAACTCTCATTGTTAAATAACTAAGTGGGAGAGGATATTTATTTAGTATAAATCTTATGGTCTCCATTACTGGTTTGTAGGTGGTGTAATTATACTTGCGTGTTGGCTTTAGTGCTTTCCTCCATATCGGATGAGTATAATTATGGATCACCAGTACAAACTTCCTAGGGATAATTGTAGAAAGTTACGTAGTATGTGTTCACTTCTCCATCTGAAGGAACTCATTATAAGGTAATGGACTTAGTATTAAGTAATGGTATACACTTAGATACAAATAATGGTATCCTCCCCATCGGAGTCACTGCTATTATTTGTATGACCAGAGCAAGACCAGCATATTAATTTTATTTGGCATAAAGTTACGTTGACATGATAGTAGAATTAATAAGAAAAACCTACTTGAAAAAAGTTGAATTTGTATACGTCCACTCTATCGTGGCATGCTAAATTCATGGTGTTCAAGGTGTTGGTAAATTTCTTATTATTGGTTTGAGGGAATCAATATTTAGTTAATTCAAAAAGTTTTTTTTTCCCTACATAATTTTATTTATGTGATTCTCAGGATTTCAAAAAAATGGGTTCTTTTAGTCCACTTATGGTGATTCTTAAAGAAAACAAACTTACTGGACCTAATTATATTGAATGGAAACGTAACTTGGACATTGTTCAGACTGCTGAGGAGTACAAATATGTACTTGTTGAGGAATGCCCACCTAAGCCTGATGCTAACTCTGATGAAGAGGTCAAAGAGGCTTATAAGAAGTAGAAAAAGGCGGATAAGATGGCACGGTGTTACATTCTGGCATCTATGTTAAATGTACTACAACATCAGTATCAGGCCATGGCCACTGCTTATGACATGATGTATAACCTCAAGAAACTCTTCGAACATCAGAGTAGAGCAGCTAAGCAGTTTGCTATGAAATGTTTGATGAATACAAAAATGGCTGAGGGTATACCAGTAAGGGATCATGTTCTCAAAATGATGGGTCATCTGAATGAGATGGAGATCCTTGGAGCTGAAATCGATGGGGAATCCTAGGTCGATATCATTCTCGGGACTCTGTTTAAAAGTTTTGACAATTTCTGCCTTAATTACAACATGAACAAAATGTTGTATAGTTTGGCAGAGTGGTCATGTTTTTGTTTCTGAAAAGGCTTCTACTTCTAAGCCAAAAGGCGGTAAGAAGAAGAATAACATTCAGAAACAGAAAAACTCAGCAAAGAAGGGCATGGGACCTCAAGGCGCGATGAAAAAGCCGAAAGGCAAATATTTCAAGTGCAAAGGGTCAGGACATTGGAAGACTGATTGTCCACTTCTCAAACAAGGGAACAAAGAAAGTATATCTTATTTACTAGTAGTTGAAACATGTTTAGCGGTGTTATCTACCGGCACCTGGTGTTTAGATACAGGAGCCACTAATCATGTCTGCAATACATTACAGGGGTTCCAGGAAACCAGACGGCTCAGTGATGGAGATATATGCTTGTTCATAGGTGATGCTACAAAAGTATCGGTCGTTGCATTAGGAGATGTTACTTTATCTTTTGGTAGAAATAAGTCTTTGACATTGAGAGATTATCTTTATGCACCTTCACTTAGAAGGAATTTAGTTTCTGTTTCTATGTTAGTTAAGGATGGATATTCAGTTTATTTTAATGACAATATTGTTATTAGAAAAAATAAACATTTTATCTGTTCTGGTGCATTGGTTGATAATTTGTATGTCATTAATCCTATTTCGCCCACAATGCAACTTATGGAAATGAATAATATATCAACTAACTTAAATAAGAGAAAAGAACCTTCTTGTATGAACCAAACATATCTTTGGCACTTGCAATTGGGGCATATTAACCTAAGAAGGATTCAAAGACTAGTTAAAGATGGACCTTTGAGTTTATTGGAAGTGGAGGCACTACCAGTCTATAAATCCTGCTTGGAAGGTAAAATGACCAAAAGGTCTTTTTCGGCAAAGGGGTATAGGGCCAAAGATGTGTTAGAATTGGTTCATTCTGATTTGTGTGGACCCATGACTATCCAAGCTAGCAGTGGCTTTGAATATTTTGTCATATTTATTGACGATTATTCAAGGTATGGATACATTTATTTGATGCGCCGTAAGTCAGAGTGCTTTGAGAAATTCAAAGAGTACAAGGCTGAAACGGAGAAACGTCATGGAAAATGTATCAAGTCATTAAGATCAGATCATGGTGGCGAGTACCTCTTTGGAGAGTTTAGGAATTATTTATCAGAGGCTGGGATTACATCCTAATTGACTGCACCTGGAATGCCCCAGCAGAATGGTGTAGCCGAAAGAAGGAATAGAACTCTTATGGAGATGGTTAGATCAATGATGAGTTATTCGGATTTTCCAGATTCGTTTTGGAGATATGCCTTAGAGACTGCAGCTTATATTTTGAACTTGGTTCCTTCTAAGTCCTCTTACTCCCATAGAGCTGTGGATTGGGTGTAAGCCTAGTCTGAAACATGTTCGTATTTGGGGTAGTCCAGCACATGTGCTGAATGGAAAAGCAGATAAGTTGGAATCTCGTACAGAAGTACGCTTCTTTGTAGGCTATCCAAGAGAAACGAAAGGAGATTTATTTTATAGTCCTAAGGATCAGAAGGTCATTGTTAGCACCAATGCCCGATTCTTAGAGGAAGACTATATGATGAACCATAAACCCACAAGTAGAGTTGTTCTAGAAGAACTGAGATGTGAGACACCAAGTACTTCAGTACCAACAGTATAAGAGGATGAACCACAAATAACTGCACAACGTATCACAAATGTTACACCACAACCGATAGTTCCTCGTCGTAGTGGGAGGGTTGTGATACAACCTGATAGATATATGTTCTTGGGAGAGTCATCAGACTTCGTCCCTAAGGAACAAAATTATGATCTATGTACCTACAATGAAGCACTCCAAGATAAAGATGCAGAGTCTTGGCAAAAAGCAATGATATCTGAAATAGAATCTATGGATTCTAATCAGGTCTGGAAGCTTGTTGAACCACCCGTTGGTGTAAAAGTCATTGGATGCAAGTAGGTCTATAAGAGAAAAAGAGGATCAGACGGTAAGGTTGAAACCTTTAAAGCTCGGCTATTAGCAAAAGGTTTTACTCAAAGAGAGGGTATCGATTATGAGGAAACCTTTTCTCCTGTAGCCATGCTTAAGTCTATTCGGATTCTTTTATCTATTGCAGCTCATCTCGATTATAAGATTTGGCAAATGGATGTCAAGACAGTTTTCCTTGATGGAAGTCTTGAGGAAGACATCTATATGAAGCAACCAGACGGGTTCATTGAAAAGGGCCAGGAGCATCTTGTTTGTAAGCTCAATAAGTCCATTTATGGACTTAAGCAAGCTTCCAGATCTTTGAACATATGTTTTGATCAGGTGATAAAATCCTGTAGATTTGATCAATGTCAGGATGAATCATGTGTATACAGAAAGTGTGACGGAAACGTGGTGGTGTTTCTAGTACTTTATGTGGATGACATCTTGCTCATTGGAAACAATGTGAAGGTGTTATCTGATGTAAGGGTATGGTTATCCAAACAGTTTGATATGAAGGACTTGGGAGAAGTAGGTCACATCCTTGGGATCAAAGTTCTACGAGATCGCAAGAAAAGGATGTTGGGCTTATCCCAAGCTTCCTATATCGATACTGTACTAACTCGTTTTAGTTTGCAAAATTCTAAGAAAGGTTTCTTACCTTTTAGACATGGAATTGCTCTATCAAAGGAGTAGTGTCCGAGGACACCTAAAGAGATAGAGAACATGAAGGCAGTTCCTTATGCTTCAGCAGTAGGAAGCTTAATGTATGCAATGCTATGTACGAGACCAGACATCTGCTTTGCCGTAGGCATGGTCAGCAGATATCAGTCTAACCCAGGACAAGAGCACTGGACTGCCGTAAAGCATATTTTGAAGTACCTGAAAAGGACTAAAGAGTATATGCTAGTTTACCAGGCAGATAGTTTAGTTCCCTTGGGGTATACAGACTCAGATTTTCAGTCAGATAGGGATTACAGAAAATCTACCTCAGGTTATGTGTTTACTTTGGAAGGTGGAGCCATTGTGTGGAGGAGTATCAAGCAAAAATATATTAATGATTCCACCATGGAAGTCGAGTATGTGGCAGCCTCTAAGGCAACCAAAGAAGCGGTTTGGCTCAGAAACTTTCTGTTGGACTTGGATGTGGTACCTAGTTTGCCTAAGTCTATTACACTTTATTGTGATAATAGTGGTGCAGTTGTAAACTCGAAGGAACCACGAGCTCATAAGACAGGCAAATACATTAAGCGCAAGTACCACCTGATACGAGATTTCGTAAAGAAAAGAAAAGTTGTTGTAATCAAGATAGCATCAACCGACAACCTAGCTGATCCCTTTACAAAGAGCTTACCAGCTAAGGCTTTTGATAGTCATGTTGAGGAAATGGGAGTCAGATGTGTAGCAGCATGGCTTTAAGTATAAGTGGAAGATTTGTAACAGTATACTGAAAAGCAATGCTTTGAGTATAAGTAGGAGATTGTTAGGGTTATATACTAAAAGCATCACTTTTGTATTAACCTTATTTCCTTAAATTTTGAATAAGAATCATATGAGAAAATGTTTGCATATTGTATTTGTTGCAAGTGTTAATACAAATGTCTGATATTCTATATTGTATATAATATGGTGTGTGGTGTCACACATAAGATCATTTAATCAGTTCCCTATAGAGTATATAAATAGTTCACAACCTAGATGGACTTGGACAATATATTGGAAAGGTTGTAGTGTAATCTGGTATTAGTCTATCTTGACTATAGGTTTACACTAGTACACTTTGTGTGTATTGAACAGGACCACTTGAGGTTGTTCTCTATGTACTGACTACATAAGAGAACAAACACATCTGTTATTATGGATGCTTGTGCTCTTAATCCGGATATAATAACGGACATGTATATGTAGTGTGCATTACTTTGACTCATAAAAGAGTGAGATTCATTATGGATCAACAACCTCTATGAATTGGGTAATAACATTATATGTATGATGGGCTGTTGATTATAAATGGAATCCATGTCCCGATACATTGGGTTGATGATGTCCCCTTAAGGAGCTCATAAGGATTGTCATGTAAACCCTACAGGTGGATTATATTCGACATGACAAATAAAGTTGAACGGTACTACTTAAGGATAAAAGATGTCGAATCAATATAGTTGTCAGTAACTTAATTTGATCGACGGACATATGATATCTTAACATGGGAAGCCAAACGAGCATATAATAAAAGGAGCCCACAAACATAATTTGGGTTAGGGAGGTAGTGCAATAATAGCTCATTAGTGGACCGAGCTATTGTTAATGGGCCTGGAATGTGTGTTCGGACTGAACACGGGATATCCAGATCCGTTAGGAGGCCTAACCCTAATTTCTTCTCATGGTCCCTGCCGTAGCCTATATATATCCTCTATTCTCTGGCCGCCAGATTACTGATCAGAAATCTGAAACTTTCTCTAAATTCGTGATTCACGTAAGGAGAGAAAGAGAGGGCTGCCAACGAGAAGAAAAGGTTGGGAGATCGTTGCCCACACGACATCCAACTCGAGGAAGGAATATATGCAAAAGATCTTGGGGTCGTCCGCTCGTGATTGCCACGAATTACTTGTCTCCTTTCCGTCGCAGGTATAATTCGTGAACCCTAGTTTCCGCCTATGAAGGGTTAGAACACGTATTAGATCTGTTTAACTTTCTATCGATCAATACGCACACCAAAGAAAGCGTCCTAGAAATTTCCAGTTCCATCAATGTCACGTCCCGCTCCCGTAGGAGCGATCGTCCTCGCTAAGGCGTGATTTCGTACGAGTCTAGATTGTGCTCGTGCAAGGTAGTTTCATAACGGTCGATTACAGCGATTGCGACGGGGTCGTCGCACAGAAGTCCCAAGCAGAAATATTGAACATGTAGCAGAAATTAAAAAGCAAAACACAAGTTATTCGAAAGTGCTCTTTATTAATATTGAACAATAAAATTACAATAGTGCACAAGGCCATGATTACAAGTCTCTCAAGCTCACTTTTATCTCGTTTTACAAGTCACTCTGCTCTCTCTCATCTCTCGATACAATGCTTCACGACAACGAGTGCAGATTCTGCAGGATGGCGATATCCATACATTATGTCACGTATAAGACTTGACTCAATGCGGTCGCATGCTTCGAATTGCCAAGGAACTCCGTGATTCGACGCATCCAAGCGAGCTCCGCGTCACGAGCTTCTACCTGTGCCTGCACATGAAAACTGTGTGGGTGTCAGTACTCAACTGTACTGGTGGAGTGAGCTCCTCGCCCACCCATACATAACTGACACGTTTATTTACTTTGTGTAGCTTAATCCGTTTTGATTGTCTTTCTAGTCTTGCCTTAGGATCAATTTTAAGACAACGACGCCATGGCCTATACTTGGTAACGCAACGACGGGGTCGTGCTATACTCTATTTGTAACTTCAATATATATTCGAGGTATTGCCTCGCCGAACAAAAACTTATGCACTTGACCGTGCCAAGACTTTCAATTCTTTCACGTGCCTATAGACCATTCTCGTGCCAACGACGTCAAGCGGACGACTCGTGCAGGTCGTGCCAGTAGACTTGATCGTGCCATGAAGTCGAGGCCGTGCCTCCCAAGGATCAACCAGACTTAACCAACTTTCTTACGGCCCTTCCGGACTTAACTCAAGACGAGGCCATATTCATGCCGAAGCACGTATCCTTGCTATAGCCAACTCTTAGGCTCTAGAATGGTGATGCAACCGTCCACACCCTAACCCGTGCCGATTCAAGGTTAGCGCTTGCTATAAGCGTAACTTGATAACCCAACTCGTAATCTGCTAGTACTCGACGCAATCCAAAGGCATACACGCGGATAGCCGCTCTTATGCCGACATATTTATATGAGTGGTTACTAGCAATGTCAAGCTATCCTGGATCTTTTGCATACGGTGACCATTCGCATGGCGAGGTACGAGCTCCCACCGAATGACCCGTATCCTATATTATAACGGTTCACTTCAATCGAGTCGCACCATCGATGAAGGCCGTATAATATCTGTAATTCCTCCTAGGACGACACGAACCCGGCGCTTCGGGATCGCTCGAGGAATTTTGCCCTTGTGCACAAGTTGTCCAATGCCTATGCAAGACTCAACTCGATCTACCAAGTCCTTCATTTTTCATGACCATGCTTTCCATCTTTCTATCAAGACTCCCAAGTAGTGGGACTGATCTCGCGTGATTCCTTATCAAGACTTAGCGAGACTCCCAAGTAGCAGGACCAATCTCGTGTGCTTCCTTATCGAGACTTAGCGAGACTCCCAAGTAGCGGACCGATCTCGTGAACGATACTTATTGAGACTCCCAAGTAGCGGGACCAATCTCGTGGACGAGACTTATCGAGACTCCCAAGTAGCGGGACCGATCTCTTGTATGAGACTTAGCGAGACTCCCAAGTAGCGGGACCGATCTCATGAACGAGACTTATCGAGACTCCCAAGTAGCTGGACCGATCTCAACTACAACTAGTCGCGTGGACTTCCTTTGTCCGTAGCATGCTTTTTACTAAACCCACCGTGGCTCGTGCCTTAGACAGACCTTGTTCTCTAGGCGACGCTATCGCTCAAGTTATATACTTTATATGATGAGCCTTGTTCTCATGGGACTACGCGACTTGACAACCGCAGATAGAGCAGGACAGAGCTAGAATTGGCTTAGATCGACCGGCATAACTTTGCCAAACTTGTTCGGGCAACGATTTGACGAGCAAAGGCTGCGCCGAGCTTCGTATCGAGAGAACATGCCGTGCACGCGTTCGACTTGAACAACCAAGTTCTTGGGTCCCTAGACTTAAGCCACAACCTGTGCAATATGACTTAAACCACGAGACAGGCGAAGGCTATGCCAAGCCTTGGATGACGGGACCATGCATACTTTATCAAGCATTTACGCGGGCGACACCTACGAATTAGGCTAATTTCGAGAGTTATGGCAACTTAGCAACTTAGGCCAACTTTCTTCTCCCAAGCCACGGGACGAAGGACCGAGTATCATTTTGAAAGCACGCTGAGCAGACATCTAAGCAGACCGTAGGACCATTTTCCATATTCTAATACATTCCAACCCGTCGGGATTATTCCCTTAGCTATGTGGATGCGTCTTTTTTATTATCAAGCCTAACTTGTGCAAGTTAAAAACATACAAGTTATTAAGTGAAGGCTAAGATGAGGCAAGTTCATCGAAACTACCCCACCTGAGCGAGAAGTTACCTCGACCGAGCAGGTCTTCGAGCAGCTATTGCAAGGCTAAGTTCGAACGTCGTCGGTGTTTTGATTCTTCCGATTGACTGAGCGGGACGGGGTACTACACACCTAGTCTAGCTTATTCTACCCATTAAACCGACTTTATAGGATCTCCAGTCAGACTTAGTTGGGTGTCCACTGTTGGTGACTAAATTATGGGCTTAACCCCATCTCCCTCGATGATTCAAGGATCAATGTCCTAGACAGACCCTTCGTCAAGTGTTCTGCAAGGTACTTTTCTGACTTTATATAGTCAAGAACCATATATTTGCCCAATAGGCTCTCTATTGATTTAAAGCACAGCTGCAGGTGCCTGTTCATCTTAGCATTCACAGAATCATATTTTAGTGGTTCTATAATAGATTTATTATCACAGTTTATAGAAATTGCAGAAACAAGATGAACAGAAACATATATATGTATAATAAGATTTCTAAGCTATTCGACTTCTGTACATGTAGTATCCAAAGCAATCATTTCAGAGTTTATTGTACTTCTGGCTATTGTAGTTTATTTTGCATGATCCCCAGGAGATCGCAGCTCCTGCTAGTGTAAAAGCATATCCAGTAGTGGATTTCAAATCATGTGAATCAGTTACCCAATTTGCATCAGAGTAACCTTCTATGATATCAAGGTGTCTAGTATAATGAAGTTTATAATATAAAGTATCCTTAAGATATCTAAATACTCTATCCAATGCAGTTCAATGTGACTGATTTGGGTTACTAGTATATCTACTTAGTCTTCCAATAGCAAATACAATATCGGGTCCGGTCCTATTTGTTATGTAGATAAGGGTCCCTATCATCTGTGAGTATCTATGTTGTTCTATAGGAAATCTTTCATTCTTTTTTAGAATAACATTACTGTCATAAGGAGTAAGGGCAGATTTTTTGTCAAAATACTTAAACTTTTTTAGCATTTTCTCAATTGAATGTGCTAAAGATAGAGTATAGCACTCATTGCATTTGGATACTTGTATTCCTAGGATCAAGTTTGTTTCACCTAGGTCTTTCATATTAAACTGGTTAGATAAATAATTTTTAGTATTATTTATCAGTTCCAGTGAGGATCATAGAATAAGGATATCATCAACATACAAGCATAAGATAACAAAACTTTCATTTGTAATTTTAGAATACAAACATTTGACATATTCATTTGGCACAAAACCAAATTCTATAATGACTTTGTCAAATTTGTTGTGTCATTGCTTGGGAGTTTGTTTTAGGCCATAAAGAGATTTTACTAATCTACAAACTTCTTTTTTTGACCTTTAGCAATGAAACCTTCAGGTTGCTTCATATAAATCTCCTTTTCTAAATCCCTATTTAGAAATGTCGTCTTTACATCCATTTTATGGATAAGCATATCATGAATGGAAGCTAAGGCTAGGAGGGTTCTAATAGAAGTGATCCTAGCTACATGAGAATAAGTATCAAAATAATCTAAGCCCTTTTTCTGGGTGAAACCTTTGGCTACTAATCTAGCCTTTTATTTTTTTATGGTATCATCGGCTCTAAGTTTCTTTTTTAAGAATCCACTTACACCCTATGGGTTTACTACTTAAAGGAAGATCTGCTAAAAACCAAGTATTGTTCTCCATAGTGGAGTTATATTTATTATTAGTAGCTTTATTCCAGAAAGGGGCATCAGGAGAGGATATGGCTTCTTCGTAAGTTGATGGATCACCTTCTATCAAAAATGTGAACAATCCTTCTCCTAAATTCTTTTTAATCCTTTCTATTTTACTCCTTCTGGGTTCTATGACTTGTTCAGGTTGAGAACTTTATAATTGATCATGAGAACTAGTAGATGGAGTAAGAGAAGGGTCGGAGGAAGATGAAGAGGTTCTATCCCTGAAGGAAAATATATTTTCAAAGTAAACTGCATCTCTAGCTTCTATAATTGTATTATTAGAGATTTTATTTACTTCAGAATGTGTTACAAGAAATCTATTGGCATTACTATCTAGAGCATATCCTATGAACACGACATCTACAGTCTTAGGTCCAATCTTCCTCTTTTTTGGTTCAGGAATTCCTACCTTAGCTAGACATCCTCAAACTTTAAGATAATTAATCCTAGGGGTTCGATCTTTCCAAAATTCATATGGTGTCTTATCATTAGTCTTACTGGGTATCCTATTAAGGATATAACAGGCTGACAATATCTCCCCACAAATTATCAAGGGCACATGAACTGAAAAGTATTGCATTTACCATGTCTAACAGAGTACGATTCTTTCTTTCAGCAACTCTGTTGGATTGTGGTGAATAATGAGCAGTTACCACATGAATAATTCAATATTCTTACAGAAGTTAGTCATTTCATTTGAGTTATATTCTCCACAATGATTTGATCTATAAATCTTAATCACTTTATTTAACTGGTTCTCAGCTTCAGACTTGTAGGCCTTAAATCTATCTAGAACTTTATCATTGGTTTTAAGAAGGTAGGTGTAACAATACTTTAAATGATCATCTATAAAAGTGATAAAGTATTTCCTACCGTCCCGGATTAAAATGCTATTGCAATCACAAACGTTACTATGGACAAGTTCTAGGAGTTCAGAATCCCTATGGACAAATTTGAAAGATAATCAAGTGTGTTTAGCTTGAACACAAATCTCACATTTGCGTTCATCATCTATAGGAGTCTTAGGTATAAGATCTAAGTTCACCATTCTTTTAATAGATCCTAAGTTCACATGACCTAGTCTGCCATGCCAAACATTGGAGGATTCAAAATTTGCAACAACAAAAAAAGGATTTGAAGTTTTATTCATAGTACTTAAAATTAAAGGACCATCATTTACAAATTATTTTCCTATAAATAAGTTATTCTTAGAAAAAATTATTTTATTATCCTCCATTACAATTTTGTACCTTGAGGCTACAAGTAGAGATCTACTAACAAGGTTTCTTCTAACTGACGGCACACAAAGCACATCATAGAGAGGTAGAATTTTTCCTAATGTCATCTTTAGGTCTATTCTTCCCCTTCCTACAATCTGTGCCGTTGAGCCATCTCCTAGGGTCACACCTCCTCTACCCGATTCCTGATAGTTTAAAAAACTAGAGCGATCAAAAGAAACATGAACATTTGCTCCAGAATCCAATCACCAATCATCAGAATGGTAAGACATGTTTACTATGTTAGCCCAATGATTATATCATGTTTTTGAATATGGCTAATCAATTAAATTTAACATATCGACATCACTAATATTCATGTAATCACTATCATGTTGCTACTTAAACTTAGCATTGTCCTAATATTAGCATTGTCCTAATGTTCTATATCAATATTGCTATGCTTGTATCATATTGTTTTGTTTGTCTAACATGTATTTGTAGACATGCAATAAGCATGATCAAGCTTTGTCAAACCAGGATATATGTAATGGAGAATTAATGATGGGCCAAAGACGGCGTTATACAAGAAGATTTCTTTGAACCGCCTATCGACCTATCCGGGGCCTCGCATCGGGGGTTCCGCTGCCCGGTAAAGGAAAAAGGCGTCTTCATGATGGCGTTATACAAGAAGATTTCTCTATTTATCTTTGGATGACCGCCGTCAAGGAAAAAGGTATCTTCATGTCTGCTCAAATTTTTGAAGAAAGGCGTCATCAAAGGGCTCTTGGTTTTCCTATTTCATGAATGTAATTTTGTATATTTATTGAGTCTAGAAATATGATGTACACTGCATCGTACTGGAAAATAGGCTACCTAAGAAATGTTTTCAAAATACCCTTTTATTTTGAAAACACGCCCACTTACAAAAGCCTAAACTACTTCCTAACTGTTTGACTTTTCAAAAGCCCAAAACCAATTTGCAAAAACCCTGACAGAACTCCAACAGAACTCGGCCAGAGTTCGACCAGAGTTCGGCCAGAGTTCGGTTAGTGAACGTTGCTTTTTGAACTTGGTCTTCCTGCAGTTACGGATCCCAACGAGATTTTCTCATAGAGTTCTGCTCGAATTCTGCCCGAATTCTGCCCGAATTCTGTCAGAATTCTGCCTTTGGAAAAACTATAAATAGAGAAGGATTTCGATCATTTTAATTCACTCAATCACTTTCATATCTCTTCTCTATAAGCCTACTACTTCTTCCAAACTATTCTGAGCTATTTATTTTCAAATCCCAAGCCAGTTACAATTCTCTAGTCGATTTGCCAGTACGGTACAGTCTAGAAGGTTCAGAGTGGTTGTAATCAGAGACTTGATTGAAGTTAGACACTTCACAATTGAAGTTTGTCGAGTTCTTTGGATAAAAGCTCGCGTTGTAGAAGTTGCAATAACTTCGGATGAAAACTTGTGGTGATTTTCCATAGTGGATTCAACTGGAAGCTAGAGTTCTTCCGACTGGACTAGTCCTCACAAGAGGGAAACCAGTATACATCCTTGTGTTTGCGTTTGCTCTCTACTCTCTACTTTTTATTTACATATCTGTGATATAGTATCTTTGATCTTGTTACTAACATTTTTAAATAGTTAATTTCTGCTGCCTACTCTATTCACCCCCCCTCTAGAGTATTGCGCTTTACAACCTATTCCTACAATCGGTCCTACATACTATAGGTTGATAACTTACAAACCTGAATGAGTTAGAAGACCCATTCAGAATCATGTTAGCATCTGGCTTGTTTGAGTCTTTCCCTTTGAATAAGGTTTCCTTGGTGATTAAGCTTGGGTTTGCCATAGACTTTAATAGGGTTTACCTTAGCTTTGGAATCAGATCTAGCTATGGACTTTAACCTAATCTCTTTTATGTTATAAGTCTCTTTAGAACTTGAGAATATGATTCCAAAAGGCTGCAGAAGTTTATTTACTCAATAAAGATGGTTTAAGCTAAAAATTAACGGTTTAAATGATTTTAGTAATCTACCTTTAAAATTTTGGGTTTTAAGTATTGATCAGATTGGGTTAGTTATAGGGGCCGAATCCTAGCAAGCGGAGGTCCACTAGGGACGCTTAAGTACCGGTCGCTTAGACGATTTATGCCTTATTGACAGATGGGCCATTTCGGCTTGTACCTAAACAAATCTTTGCTTTAGAACTTTAAAATTTAAAAGAAATTACTAAATCAAAATCAATAAACTGTTTGCTTTAGCCTAAATAGAAATATTGAGTAAAGAAAACTAGAATTGACAAAAAAAACAATAGTGTTTATGGGAAGTGTTAATTCCTAGAGACAATCTTGTAAAATCAGAATGGATATCTAGTATATCAACTAATAGAGTTCACTTTGCTAAAAGTTCAATATTGTTTATGAATCATATATCTATAAGGGTTAATACTTTAAAAAGGTGCAATATGCTAAACGTCAACACTTTTGCTAGTTAGTGTCAATTATTTAGACTAGGAATTAGAGTAGCAAATACACAACAATGGTAACACTTTTGGTAAAAGTTAACAGTAGCAATAGCAGACTTTAAAAGTTAAACTGGGACGATAATTAGTAAAAGTAGCAGTCGTCTAACAATAGTTAAAAATTTAAAAACTAACAGTAGCAGTTTGTAAAATGGACAACTGTAGCAATCAAATTTGATGAGTATATCCGAATTATTAATAGTAAATTTAAGAAAAAATTGTTTAACAATAAATTGTATTCTTTAACAGAAAAGGAATTGTTAACAGAGGTAGTTTAACACAAATTTGTTAACAGAACAGAACAAACAATTTGTTAACTGAATTGAACTAGTTTAAGAGATCCCAACTTAAAAAAAAAGTTTTGTAACTAATGTTCTATTTTTAATTCGAACAAAAATTAATATTCACTAAAAAAAAGTGTCTTTTTGGGACGACACTATTGGGAACACTAGTATAAAATGTCCTAAAAATATAGTTCTGGGGACGACTATATTTTTGGTAACAAAAAAGTAGTATTTTTTGGGACAAATTGTGAAAATAGATCTCTATTTGGGACTAATAAAACTTTATGTCCTAAATAATTCATATTAGCGTCCCAAATAGCTCGGCAAAAATGCCAAGTATTTGGCAGCTAATTGCCAAATTTTTAGGGGGGAACATTTCCCTCCACACGTCACAAATTCTGACCGTTCGATTGGATAACCTAAATCTATACCGTTCATCACAAAAACATTCAGACTTTATTAGATCAAAACCATTCTGACATTTGCTACTAGCTGCTGCTCTCTCTTTTCGATCAAAAAAGAATGGTTGTTACTCTCTCTCCCATCTTTGCTACACTCTCCTTTGGAACACCTTCCTCAAACCCTAGCTCCTCCCTTTTCCCTCTCTTTGGTGCTTCCATAAACCCTAGCTTCTCATTTTCATCCGCAAACCCTTGCTGCGGCTCCACTCCTTCCCTCTTCGACGGCGGCTTTGGATCCTCCGCTCCTGCCGCTTCCACCCCTACCTTCGACAATGCTTTAGGAGCTTCCTCCTCCGCTTTCGCCACTTTCATCCCTACCTTTGGCAGCGCTTTCGGATCTTCCTCCTCCGCTTCTGCCACTTCCTCTCCATGGTAACAAAAGGTTAATTTCTATTGTGTTATATTTATTAGCCAAATTTTGTTTTATATTGCTAGTGTTTGTCGAAATGCCTCTGTAGTTTAATCCAAAAACTTATGCCTAATCTTAGGAAGGAAATTTGTCAAGAATTTCTCTCCCACATGAGCTTTGTTTTTCTTCCATATAAAATAGGTGGTTGAGATTAAGATGTGGAAGTAACATGTCTTTAGGTGTTAAACTACTAGTGTGTGCAAGTTAACTTAAAGAAAATGGGTTGTAGTATACCAGATTACTTCAAAGTTCAATCGTTGCTGGCTCGCTCCAAAGGCTAGGAGAGAAAATTTTCATTTTAATCGGCACAATTAATGACAAAAGTTAAGGAATAATCTGACACCATTGGCTTTTCTTAATTTCAAATCAAATAATTGTGTGTATTACTTTAGGACAAAGAAAATGGATAAACTTGTAGGGAATCCTTCCCAAGCATTATTCTTCTATTTTGCTTTTAGTTAAACCCTACTACCGTGGGGCATTAACTCAAATGGTTAATGTATTTCTGGCACAAAACCACTATCTATTAGCCACCTAATTGAATCTTCGTAGATGGAGGCTATTTTTTGCAGAGTAAGCATCTTCATGTTGTTAAAGTATATCTTCCATCTTAATATGTAAGCATATTTGTTTGAAACCCTTCGGGTTGGTCATCTCGGGGAAGCTTACTAAGAATGGGTTCACGAGCTTATCGGAGGCAAAGAAGGCCCTCAATTTTTTGAAAATGACTACATGGAGGTAATTTTCTTGTTGCAAATACCCAATGAATGAATCATAGCGATTGTCATTGCTTCTTTCTTACTCCCTTACATTTCTGATTACCAGTTCTTGACAAAGAATATTTGGTAGGCTATTCCAACTATATAGCTGCAAGAAAAGTTAATGGGTTTACCTTTCCACCAACAAGGATATGAGAGAAAAATTATTTTGAGGAATCTAAATAAGGTTAGAAAAATAAGTTATGGTTGTGGTTTTTTAATTTACCTCACAAGAAATTCAAGCGTTGTTTTTGCAATCATGAGTTTATTATTTTCTTGTGGAGATTAAAGAAGATTCAATATTTAAAATTTGTCTAGATCTTTACATGCTAGATGAGCATTGAAAACTTGGAACATCAATTCATGCTTCATGGGACTAACATCATGAGGAGAGGATTTTTGGCATATTAGTGGAGAAAGATTATTGTAAGGAACGATTACTGGTCTTGCACTTATATCTTCTCTTTCCATTTCCTGAGGTGTCTGATATGGATGTCCTATAATTTCATATCTAGCTAATATATAATTCAATTTGTGAAAAATCAATCGGATATGAAGCAATATCCGATACTTATATTAACCTTGCGTGGGATATTCATTTATTTCATAGTGGGTCCAGCAATATTTGGTTTTATTGTGAGGAAGGCAAATCTTTTATCTTCACCGTTACGTTAATCTGGCTTGTATAAGGATGTGATTCTATTTGACCCTTTTGGGTTATGTTTTGCATTCAAGATGTGTGTGGTTCCCTGTGGTAATGTTGGTATAGATACTTTCAAAGTAAAAAATTTCAGTTTGGAATTGTATGATGCCTTTTGCAACTTTTGGGTATATATATACTAGCATATGTACACGTGCCTTGCACGTATTTTAACATTTCTTAATTAGTTTAGGAAAACTTTTTAGGAAGACCAAAGGGTAGTCTTCCTAATTACTAAGTTGTCCTTATTAAAATTAATGAACTATTTTTAATTAATATAAGTATGTAAGGGTATTTTCAGAATTCAAAACTTTCACCATCTAAGTTTTCCTATTATATAGTAGAATATATATATATATATATATATATATATATATATATATATATATATATATATATATATTTTTTTTTTTTTTATATATATATATATATATATATATATATATATATATATATATGCTCCAGCTGGTATTCAAATGGGGCATGTGCACATAACCTGTCATTCACCAGCAACTAGTAATTTGATCCTTACCATATTGAAAGTACTGTTGTTTCAAGCAAAATATATATATATATATATATATATATATATATATATATATATATATATATATATATGCTCCAGCTGGTATTCAAATGGGGCATGTGCACATAACCTGTCATTCACCAGCAACTAGTAATTTGATCCTTACCATATTGAAAGCACTGTTGTTTCAAGCTTGGATTGGGCAAGAGAGCAGAAAGCAAGATAAGTAGTTCAAAGGACCACCATTCGAGGCTTAAATCAAACAAAAACAACTTTTTAACACTATAGTTTACTAACGAACAAAGGGATTCTTTTTCTTCTTTTTTCAGACAAAATAAATATTGATTCTGTTTGATCAAGTGTACTGTAGTTGCAATACATGACCACTTGGATATTTCTAATTGGCGAATTACTCATTTTAAATTGGATAAAGGAGAGTGGACACAATTTTCAAGGGACCTTTTTCTTTGTGAGAGAGAGGATGTGATCAAGTAGATCCCATCCGATTCTGAAAGTATGTTTTAGAAGCTCTTGGAGCACAGAAACTGTTATCTTCTTCATTATATAGGGATAAAAAGCCAATGAAGTGGTGGCTACCTTGATTTTGAAGCAAGAACATAGATGGGAGGAATGTATTCATGTTTTGTCCATATAGTGTTGCTGTGTTGTTTTCTCGTTATTGCTTGCATTAGCTCTGAGTAAATAATAATTCATAGTCCCTGGTTTTCGGTATTTGACTCCACGTGTTATATAAAATGGAAATTATGATACATGTCTTTATTCTAGTTCAATATGTCAAAAAATTACTCTGGTCATGTTCCTTCCAGTAACATAATATTCCATCTTTCTTGATATGCTTCCCACTCTTCGTCTGCTTGATTAGGCTGATTTCATGCATTTGAAAAGGTCCATAATTTGGATCAAAAATCAAGTGGATGCGGTGTTCGCTAGTTTAAAACTTATCTGTTACACAGGCTGGAAAAGGTATATATGTATATTGCTACAAGCATTTTTTTAGGACATTGTTTTCGATAATACAACTCTGTTAAACATCAACTTGCAAACTCTTATGACAATTTTTGCTTTCCCATGTTATACACATTGGCATGTGTGTATTTTATATTTCTTCTACAATTATTCTTCGGATACGTTCCACTTGCGCTCACATGTGTATGCTTGTACCATATTCCCTGTCAATATTCCTTAGATCACCAAGCTAAATTTGCTCTAGTGGAAGATCATAAGGAGAGGAAGAAGAGCTCTTCTGTGGTGCTTCCTATTTGCTTACTCTTTGTATATGGGAGCCATCAGCAGTAACAGCCATAGCTCAGGTGAGAAGAACTATTGCAATTTCTTTTGTTATAGCTAACTTTGGTCAGTTACGTATACATGAGAATAATATCAACTAACACTCATGACCGTTTCATTATCATAGCAGCCTTGTCTAGGAAATTGGCAACAACCTGATGGCTTGACGTCAGGTCAATAGCCGTCATAGAAATTGTCAATTCTTTTATGGAGCTATGCTCCATAGTTGACCCCATTATGACGGAAAATGGCTTAGATGATGTAACATCAACTAATGTTTAAAGATTTTGGTTCATTCCATCATTATCAACTCTCTTTTTTCCATTGATACTGTTACAGTTTTTGTCAAGGATTCTTCATTGGAAGATTGTTCCAAAATTGTCTTATATCTCTGTGAAGAACCAACAGATTCTTTAGCCAACAGATTGTCTCCATCAGTGGATGATGGGAAAAAGGCACAGAGAACGGGAGAGGAGGTCAGGCTAGCTGGTTGGATTGATTTATTACTTGACCTCCTCTTTAAGTTAGAATAAGGAAACCCAGTTGTTTCTCCTTAGCCACCTCCTCCTTAGCCACCTCTCATGTCCCTTTCTCCACTCCTACAACTGGGGTGTACAGGGACCTGTTCCAAGTATTGACGGAGAATGATGGAGATGTATAAACTGGGGTGTGCAGGGACCACAAGAGGTTGTTGGATGGTTGGAGATGATATTTCCTTCACTTGAAGGGTGCTAAGAAACTGAAAAAATAATTCTGGAAATTCATTATATGCAACCAATCTTTTAGAATTCATTAATTAGACAACTCATTTTTTCATCTTGGTGCTAACTGGATGTTCCAGAAGTTGCTAATAAAGATGATGTCATTATATTTTACTCTGTCTTCACACTGCATCATGTTTCAATATTACAGATAAACCACCAACTAAAGGACTTCATCAGTTTTTGGAGTTTCAATTACCAAGAAAATTGGCCCCATGTTTTGGTGACCTTCCCTTCGGCTCTCAGCAAAAAAAACACAGCAATACGTCTCTACAGTTCAGCTTCATGAGTCCAAAGCTTTATGTCAACACCAGTGTGGTAATTGTTTATCCTTGTGTGCTTGGTATATTTTTCTATACTGGTATAATTACTGCTGGTTGCAAGATTATTTTTTCTTTTCTTTCTGATATCAGTTGATGGTATTTCATAATAAACTCCATATTGGCTTATTGGAGTAAAGAACTAGAATGATTTTCCCATTGTCCTTCTTACAATATGCGACATAATTTCTTAAATGGAAAGAAGTCCAGTTTGAAGTATTGTTTTGAAATTACTATTAATATAATATTTGGAAAGAGATTAATCTCTTGTCCTTCTCTCCACAATGCTCATGGCCACATCTATTAGTTTATAGGGCGGAAAGGTATTATAGGAAAACATAACATTATCTAAACTAATATAGCCAAAAAAAATTGACATTCAGTACATACATCAACTCTAAAGGATGTGGATCTAGAAGGTATGTGCAAAATAGAAACTCTACCTGGTGCATGTTTAAATTGAAGGGACTATAAGCAGACATTTGCTAAGTAAAGGGTATGTTGCATGGTAGCTTTTTGTATATTAGTTTTTGGGTTTAGGATATGACTTATCTTCTTTTTCTTGATTAGTTCAAACTTCCATATATAATCCAAAGATTCATATATATGTTTCGTATAATTGAAGCCAATGCCTGCAGTCACAACTCATATATGATGATCACTATTTCCTTAAATATAAAAGTTAAGATTCATATATATATGTTTCCTATAATTGAAGCCAATACCTGTTTGATTGGTTATTTACATGTTGCAATACGAAAAAATGGTGAATATTCTGTTGGCTACCCACACTGTGAAGTCCCATGGCAAGTAGTTGCTATGGACTCACATACATGACTGGATGATACTAGTACTCCTCGCGTTGATAGACGGCCTCTTGAATCTTATAGAATCTATGTTTCAGGTTTATGATCCAATCACGACTGATGTAATCTGTCATGGAGATAAAAGTGTCATAAAGGAGGGCCATAAAGTTCTCCGAGTGGGCATTCTTCATGTCAGCATCAAAATATAAGGACCCATATCAAAATATAATGACCCACTAACTGTTAACTGTTAGTATGATTGTTCATCTCCTGTTTCTTATAAATCTTTCAAAATTCTTGACACAGTGTCTGTATGAAAATCAGAATTTCTCGTTTCTGGCTTCATCCGTACAGTTAATGATCAGGCACTAGAAAACACACAGAGACACTACTTTCATACAAAATTTATTGCCTCTATATTTGTAGCATAACAAAGCTCTAAAATCAACTAATAAGTATCGTCTGGTTATGTCACGACCCGGATCCACCGTGAGGGTACGAGTACGTAACAGCGCCCAGCCTATGCCGCAGTGTCGGCGGTAGAATGCTGTTCTAGGTCATGAACTATAACTAACTAACATGAAATACTCTCCATAAGAAGGCCAACACAGAGGTACAACTCAATCACAATCTAGAGATAGAATATGGCACGATAAAATAGATAAGAAAATTCTTAATTGAGGTACAACTCAATGAAATAACAAGTCTCAACATCTCTAAAATATACAACTCTGAAAAATAAAGACAACAGCTAACATGAAAAGAAACAGTCTAAGCTATCTATACTATGCAAGGGGTATCATCCTCAGCAGCTGTCTGAACCTCCCCAGGGGTCCAGGTCGCGAGTGTCATCTAGGCAAGCTCCAAAGTAAGGGGTGCAGGGTTCCTCATCATCCTCTGTAAAATTTTCAACAGGTCTAGTCAGGACGGAAGCGAGCACAATACATCTCACACAGATCATAACAGGTTAGAGAATATAAACATGCAATAGAGTATGATACATGAGACTGAAAGAAAATACATGATGTAAACAGGAATAGAACTGTAATAGTAATATCTACTATAAGTAGAGAACTACCAGTGACTAGTGATTTAGAGTACAAAGTCAACATGTGAACGGCTTGATTTGCATATGGCTATACTAAAGAGGCGTACATGGCTATTCTACTTTGGAATTGTTCACATGACTATCTATACTCCCCCATACCCTAATCAATACACAAGGATCCAAACAAGTTATGTTACGTACATGGTTTTCATATGAAGCCCATAAATGGGTGCACATGAAGTATACATGAGAGCTCATACATGAGTGCACATGAAGTTCACATGGGGGCCCATAAATAGGTGTACATGAAATTCACATGAAGGCTCATAAATGAGTGCACATGCAATATAGGTTATACATGAGATACATGGGAAACATGACCGATTTATGGGAGCACATGAGAGTACATGAGCATGCATGAACGAGCATGAAGCACATGAGAAACATGGATAACATGAGAGCGAGGAATACATGATGTACACGAAACACATGACACAATGTATCCGATGCTCCCGAGGGGATAAAATCTCAATGTAGGGATCCATATAGTTCCAATCCGGGATAATATCGTGACAGCATCAAATAAGGTAAACTAGAGCAGAAATATAACTCTAAGCAAGTTATGAAATGATCAGAGAATGTACTCGCCTGGTATCTGAATGTCTGAAGTAAATATACTGTCCGAGATGAGGTACCTGACTCCTATTTAGAGCAACACAAGTCAAGATGTATACAGAGGATGATAATAGTAATCTACGATGCGTCTGTATGCTGTCTAGGTCAAACTAGACTAAAGTCAACACTTGGTCAACTCTAGTCAACCACACTGGTCAAACTAGGTCAACTAGGTCAAGTCCTAGCCCCAACAAGTCTAACAAGTCTCACTAGGCCTAACCAAGCCCAGGCTAGCATTCACATATCACAATGCTATACAAGTGTAACACCCCAGTCCCAAAATATGTAGGACTAGAAACGTAGACATGCCAGCTGTATTCATACGAAGTATACTCCAATATATGGAAATCTTGTATGAATACATAAGCTGTAAAATACAGTAGAACCATAACTAATCTCATCCACACAAAAATAAATGAATAAAAGATATCATATAATGATAAAGAATTGTCTTGATACAATATGTTGGGCGGAGACAAATCCACTACCAACAATGAAAAGAAATACATAACAAAGAAAGATTTTGGCGAGCGAAGCGAAGACGATCCAAGTACAATCATCTTCGTAGAAAAGCAATGATCACGGCTAGAGCTAGAACACCTGCGAAAGACAATAGCACACATCTGGCGAGATAATCAGGTCCTCAGAGGGACGTAACAAGACACATAATATTATGCCAATAACTGAATAAATAAAGCTCAACAGAAAAGTATATATATGACTAAACAAATAAAGGTCCTTAACCATTCTATGTGTTAATGCGTTTTGAAGACAACGTTCCACACAAAGGCTCCCGAAGCTAAAAACACGGCACGTTAGCGTTTCAACCAAGGCACTAGTGGCGTCTAGAGAAAAGTAAATGCACGGCCCATTAGCACTCGAGCGAGAACTAAGGGGCAGCTAGAGAAAAATAAATGCACGGCCACTAGCTCTTGGGTGAGTCACTAACGGTAGCTAGACGAAGGTAAATGTACGGCACATTTGTGTTTCAACCGAGGCACTAGTGGCATCTAGAGAAAAGTAACAAATAAATGCACGGCCACTAGCTCTCGACTGAATCACATATGGCAGCTAGACGAAGGTAAAGGTGTGAAAGCCCCTGCGCCTAATAACTATCTTCACCCTCCCCATGCACTACACGTGCTGTATCTACATCACGACTTTCTTAATAACTGCTAAGTCTTCTAGACAACCATAACTATTTAGCAGTTATTGCCTATCGCACGGCATGTGCGCACCGATGGCCAGTCGATACGTACGTCCGAGATCTATATGAGACTCGTGACTCGTGATACACAAGTGTCAGGGCCAATGAATGCGACACAAACAAAGGTAGTCCCTTAACTCTAGGCCAAATGCAACTAAAATATAATAATTTGCAAGTACAATTTATATTTTCTAGAATAAGTACAAAAAAACATGCATGATATTGAGCAAGAAATAAAACAGTAAAGATAAGGTGTCTTGCCTGGTAGGATGCCTGGTGTGCTACAATGATCAAGCTGGCATGAACTGCAACTTCAGTGCGACAACTATGCAAGACGATATCTGATGAAGGTACGGTCTGTTCCATCGGGTCCGGAACGGTCAAGTTAGTTAGGATCGACATAAGGTTATACGAAATTGGTGAGAGGATAGAGAGAATAGGACTGGTCACGGACAGGGAGAAATAATCGAAGAAATTAGATAAAAATATCTATACAATTTTAGAAAACTATTCTTAATATTGGAAACTATATTTTATTAGTAAAAATAATGTTTGATAAATACTTGAAAAAATATGTTACATAGTCAAAATATCAAGTAAATTTGTAAACTAAAATTTTAATAATTTTTAATAAATTATTATGAAAACCTTGAAAATTATTACGGGGTTAAAACCCAAATTTTAGAAGGTATTACAGTCCTATATTTTTGAACTATATTTATAAATAAAAATAATCTTTAGGTAACACTGTAATTCTATGATAGTTTGTAAATAAATTTTTAACGAAAATATATAATTATATAATTTAGATATTCAACTAAATAAATTTTAATAACGTATATTGATCTTTAAGGCACAATAATAATTTTAATAACTATAATGATACTGCTATAATAATAAATGATAAGAATAATAATACTAAAAATATGGTATTTTTCTACATATGTCTACCAATATACTAACATTAAACATAACAAAAATAATAATTTTAATGATAATAAAATATTAATGATAATAAAATAATAATGATAAAGTAAAATAATACTTATCAAGATAATAATAATAGTACTAATAATAATTATAATAATGATGATGATAATAATAATAATAATAATAATAATAATAATAAATATAATAAATATATTAACAGCAATCCTAATCCTGTATATGAACAAGTCAGCAGACTTTAGTTCGAAAAAAAAATAATAATAAAAAACATTTAAGAAAGAAAGGAAGAGAGAGGGGAGAGAGAGGAGAAAGGAAAAAGGAGTCGGCAGAGGGGGCTGCGCCGGAGGCGGCGCTCGCGGTCGGTGGAGGAAGGAGGTGCGGGGAGATCAGGCTCGCAGGGCGCTGCTCCGACAGAGCGCCGCGGTGGCAGCGGACAGTGGCAGGGGCGGTTGTGTTAGGCTTGCGGCAGAAAAAAAGAGGGGACGAGCGCGGGTGGAGTGCGGCAGAGGGGGGTTTCGAGGCGGCGGCTACGGTGGCGCTAGTCGCTCGACGTGGCGGAGCGGTGGCGGGGGATTCCACGCACGACGGAGGGGAAGCGCCAAGGGGCTGACGGCGGAGGGAAGGGAGTGAGAGCGGAGGGAAAGTCGGAGAGGTTTGCGATCGGCGGCTCGCCATCACGCGGCGGAGGGAAGAGGGTACGGCGGCTTGGCGTGGGCGGAGAAGAGCGTGGCGCCGAGGGCTTCGATGCGGTAGTGGAGGGAAAGCTCGCTCGGCCGGAGCCGAGCGTGGGTGGCGGACGGCGGTTCGCCGGCGGAGGTGAGTCTGGGTTAGTCTTGTTATTTAATTTGGGTTTTGTTTTGGGCTCTGGTGGGTTTTGGTGGTGGCGGTGGTGTTTCGGATGGTGACCACGGTGGTGGTCGGGGTGGCGACAGTGGTGCTGGCGGTGATGAGGATGGTGGGGGCGTGGGTTTGTTAGTGTGGCAGTGGTGTCGTTTTGTCGAAGTGGCCGGGGCGAGGAGACTAGTCGCGGTGGCGGTAGTTTTAGTTTAGGTTTTCTTTTGGGAAATTTTGGAGGTTTGGACTGCCGCGTGGTTGCCGCGGTGGAGGATGATGGTCGGGTCGGACTGGTCTGAGACTGGACAGAGGGTGGCGGTTTGGTAAGGGTCGGGGGTGATGGTTGTGGTGAGCGGGGCTGACATTGGTAGGCTGGGTTGCCGGGCTAGTAGTGAAGGTGGTGAGGCGATGGCTTCGGTGACCGGAGACTTGCGGCTCGGCGAAAAGGAGATGGGGTTGGATGTGGCCGAGGTTCGGCAAGGCGAGCAGTAGGGGCCGACGGGTTTGGTAGCGGTTAGGATTTGGGTTTGAGTTTGGATGAGTCGTGTCGGGTGTGTCCGACACGA
This sequence comes from Iris pallida, assembly GCA_029216955.1. Classification (NCBI taxonomy): domain Eukaryota; kingdom Viridiplantae; phylum Streptophyta; class Magnoliopsida; order Asparagales; family Iridaceae; genus Iris; species Iris pallida. The sequence continues at coordinate 1,734,872 of JANAVB010019599.1, read as the reverse complement.
CGGGGACGGAGGTTCGGATCTGTCGGACCCGGGGTGGAGTAATGTATTTGTACAATGAAACACATAGTGGATGGGACACGGACACGGTTATGGACACGATGCACTCACTTCTGTGGTAGAAAAATTCGTGGAAGAATAGAATTTATGGAGGAGTACCTACCTATTTATAGGATGTGGGAATTCCCAATTGGATATGGACTAGGACTATTTAAAACCCAATTATAGATAATTCATCTATTAATTTAAAATCAATCAAATTCAAATTCAAATCAAAATCTAATTTAAATCTAATTAATTTTTAGTTCAAAATCAAATGAGATAAATCAAATTTTAAATATTAACTATTTAAATAAATCCATAAATTCAAAGCAAGATTTAAATCGCCACAATAAATTCAAAATATGCTTTCCAAAAATACTAATAATATTAATTTTGAAAATTACATTATTATTTTAAAATAACTAATAAATAATTACTAAATATGTATGTAGGTACAAAATGATGTTCTCATAATTATGCTTTTCTAGCATACAATAAAAATATTATTTATTATTAATAATTGTGAGAAATGAAAGGCTTTATAAATAAAATAACGAACTTGGAAATTTTGGAACAATAACAAAATAATTATTATGTATATTATTTTGAAACTTTAAAAATAGAAAAATAATATTTTCAAAAATATGTACGCTCGCACATAATCGCACTCGTCGAGCAATTTCGAAAAATAAAATTTCGTGCGCGACGTATAATACGACTACGCGGCGTACAATACAAAAATTTAAATCAGTACCAAATTTAATTTAAAAAAATTAGTAGAAAATATAGGGGTTTTACAACAAGCTATCAAACCTACTATTTACACATATTTCCTACACAAGCATCAAACTTATTTATATATTTATATACCACATTATTCATGCCTATATTGTATTACCTATATCACATATCATTCCTACCTACCTTGCATACATACATTCTCAAGTCATACAAGTCACCAAACATACATTCTGCATACAAATAGACATGTATAGGCTATACCTATATAACATGATACTCATATATATGCATATATATACTATAATATACTGGGCAACAATGTATATAAGCCATACATCTATATTAAGCCTAAAATCATACATTTCTATATCCATACCACTATACAACCAATAGAATCAAATATGCATAATATGAGGTAATATTATATATATATATATATATATATATATATATATATATATATATATATATATATATATATATATATATATATATAGGTATGCAAGGAGGGGAAAAAAATGTGAGAGGGGAACATGTGTGAGTGTATTACAATGAAGGTAAGGGTCATTGCCATTCTCAGGTGTATATGACAATTAGGTGTAATAGGAATTGAAATCAGTTTAGGATGGAAAATTAGAGTCCAGGGTTTGAGACAATGGGTAGTGTATCAGTTGTGTTCAAAGGCAGTCCAAAACCACTTGAAATCTCAGGATTTCAGTGACATGAATCCAAGTTTACTTGTGAACCAATGTGTGTTAGCAAAATTTCAATAGGAATTCTAATTCTCAGGAATTGTTTCCAGGTTACACAAAGTAATTCTCAGATTTTCCTCTTGTGTGTAAACATGTGTCCTTAAAACAGTGTACCAGTCATATATTAGACATGAATTGATAGCCAAAAACCAAATCAATTCTCAGTTATCAGGATAATTAGCAAAACAGTATGGCAGTGCATTAGAATAGTGTGTGTACATGTCATGAATGTGTGTGTGTGTGTTTAGTTTTGTATATAACCAATCTCAGGTTTAATTGCAATGTGACATGGTAGATAGGGTGTTCAGAATTTGAAATGTGGGTGAGTGATACTCAGATTTATAGAAAAACATATAAACATTATGCATATCTACACACATATATAGAGAGGGTTAAGGGGCCTTCAATCCAGTTCATGCATTCAATCATTCTCAGGTTAGCCAAACAGTGTTCAAGAGTGAGGGCTATGAGCAAGAGTACAGTGATTAGCTATACATTAAGTATCAGAACTTGGTTCAGAGGTGCTCGAGTGGAGTGTCAAAGTGTGCAGAAACTCTCAGGTTTCAGGGTTCTTTTTTTCCAGGTTTAGAACATAGGTTTCAGTATGTGTATGAGTGAAACATATATTAGTGAAATGTTTGTGAGTGAAATAGGTTTCAGTTGACAGTGAACAATAAGATGTGATGTTTCAGTTTATTACAATAATAGGAATTATCTCAGGTTAGCAAAGTGACAATCTCAGCACATACATATATGTGTATACAAGATCAGTGTTCAAAACAAAACCAAACTGGAACAAAAGACTGATACCTCCTTTTTTACTCCCAATTGAAATCCTCAAATCATGTAAACTTAAAATCAAAAGGTGAAATTAGGTGTACAGGTGTATGCAGATGTGTGGGGTATGACAGGCATGTCCAAGCATTCACTCGTGTCCATAGATTAGGACACAAGTGTCCAAACCCAGGGAATTCCATGTATCAGTAAAAGAATTCATTCGAACCCTAAAGAATCTTTTTTTTTTGTGTGAAACCCACAATCAGGCATATGGACATGTCCCCCATGTGTACACGTGTCTAGGGCGGTCCATTCGTGTCTAGGAAACTAGACACGAAGTGTCCAAACAGAATACAACACAGACACATGATCCGTGCACTAGACGGTGTCGTGCACGCGTTTGTAGAACACGACACACGACACGACACAACACGTGGGTGTGCACACGTGTACGCCTATACTAGGGGGACGTGTACATGTGTCTGTATCGTGTCCACGTGAGTCGTGTCAGGAGAAAAAGGGTCGTATCAGATGCGAATTTTCGCGTGTGACAGTGCAGTGTCAAATCGATGCGGGCAGGATTTCTTCCAAACCGCTCGATACGATGGGCTGAAATTTTGTCAGTGTAGTGTCAGACACGTGGCCTAGGTGTCCACAAATTTTTGTGTCCATACGTGCTGTGTCGTGTCCGCTACAGTGCCCGAGCAGCAGGGCACTGTGCACAGCCTGCTGCGCACGTGTGCGTATCCAATTCCGACACAAATAAGACACGAAATTCATTTCAGTCTTCACAAACATTAACATACACATATAGACCTAGGTATCTATGTAATTAGTTTTTCAAAAATTGGAAATAAAATCCTTTGTGACATTTTATCAAACACATGCACATATAACATGATACGTGTCCGATACGGACACCAAACGAACACAAATCGACGCAAAACCAATACCTACGGCTAGGGGACACCTAGGGCTTCCTATCCATGCAAAGAAAACGAAATTTGGTGGAACGAATAGGTGTTTACCTATATGTTGAAATTCCAATAAAAAGCTTCAAAAAGGGGGTTTCTCCTTGTTAGCCAAACTCTCCAAATTTCTCCAAGGCTGGGATTATCCTCCATGAACGGCAAGAGGGAGACAATTAGAATCGAATGCAACTAGTTTGAGCCAAAAAGAAGTTAAAATGGGAAAGTTATGGATTGGGAAAGATGGCTATACCTCTTTCTTCAAAGCTTGAGAGAAAAATAATAAAAGAGGCAAGAACAAATGGAAGAGGCATTAAATAGGGTGTGGAACCCTAGGTTGGCTGCCATGGGTGGGCTTGTTGGGGTTTGGGCTTAAGTCATGGGCCTATGGTTCAATTCACAAGTCATTAAATCGCAAGTCATTGCATTAAACCATAAGTCATGACTTAATTTCACTAAACCAAATCCCCTCATTCTAAAACCAATCTCTAATGACTAAAATGGGTTAACTCTAGTTAGGCTAGGGTTACCACAGCTAGGGTTAGGTTCTAGGCTAGTCTACAAGTCTCAAACTAGTCAAGACTAACATAACACATAGCAATATTTAATTAATATTAAATTCACACAATTTTCCATAAATCATAATAAATTCAAATAAATCCTAAAATGACCAAAATACCCTCTAGGCTAAAATATACTAATTAAACATCCTAATCACATGGCTAGGCTCTAGGACAGACAGTCTCTACGGTTACACTAGCTAAACACCAAAATCATAAGTCATGATTTAAATAGTTTTAAAATGATTAAATGTCACTAAAAATTATATTAAAATTTTAAATACCATAATTAAATAATTTAAAATACAAAATTTCAAAATTATCCTTATTTTAGAAACTGGGTGTTACAATCCTACCCACCTTAGAAAAATTTCGTCCTCGAAATTAAAATGGTAGTAGTCCTTCTAGGCCAAACACCCCACAATCAAGGTCTCAAACACACCGTCAGATAATCATATGCGTATGTCCAAAATCATGATACTCAGAATCTTCGTCATGCTAGTGAGCAAGGCTACGATAATCACAGAGTCCTCGACTATGGCACATACCTCTAGAATCATGGTATTTAAAATTTTCGCATTGCGGCATGCTTGGCAGCGAAAACCTTAAATTTCCACACCCAAGAAATATGTCCTAAATCTGACTATATATCCTCACTATGCCAGCTAAACACGACCATCGAAGATTCTAGATCCCATAACTGAGGTGACCTAGCCCATATGATTTATCTCAGAAGAAAATCAAACATAACACAAGAATAATAGGACAAAATTGATAAATCAACAAGGAACAGAAGGAATTAAAATTTTAAGGCAGTTATAAGAGGCAATTACGGAAAGGAAATCGAAAAGAACGGAACCTGCAGCAAGATCTCTACTGGCCTAAGCATCCTCGACTGTCCTGGCGAAAGCTCGCCCCTGTTGGCCTCCTCTGGCCTGCTGCTGATGTTGCATGTACCTCTGCTGCTGAGTCGGTAAGGGTAATCCCTTCTGCTGGCCTACCGGAGCCCTAGCTCCTACTCCCTGAACTGTCTGTCTCGACGACTCGGGATACTCTCTTAGCCGATGATCGGATCCTTCGCAGAGTAAACATCTGCCCAGCCTCTTCCGGCATTTGCCCCAATCGTGCCCCGATCTCTTGCAAAAAGGGCAAATGATAACAAGCTGCTGTCCCGGGGCCTGCTGCTACCTCTGTGGCTGCTGCGCCTGCTGAAAGGGTACACGGTCCTGAAATTGTCGCTACTGAAAGTAGACCCTCGGCTGTTGGTATTGCTGCTGAAACTGTAGAGGTAGCATCTGCTGCGGATACTGCTGCTAAAACTACAAAGGGGGCATCTGCTGCTAAATCTGTAGGTAGGGCCTCTTGGCCGGGCCCGCACTGCCACTAGCTCCCTGAGTATCTCGCATCCTCTTCTCCTTCAACCCAAGATCGTCCTCTGCTGTCATGGCTCCTACCAGAATCTGCTCGAAAGTGGCGTCGCGGCCGCTCTTGGTATATGACTTGATCTTCCTGATCAAACCCCTACGGAACCTCCTCGCCTTCCCGGCCTGAGTAAGATCCTCAATGAATCTGCTCAAACGGCTGAACTCTCCAGCGTACTCCTCAACGGTCTGGTTCTCCTGAACCAAACTCTCGAACTGCGCCTCCAAAGCACGGAGTGCTGTATCGGGAAAGAATTTCTCCTTGAATAGTTTCTTGAATGCTGCCCAAGTCTGACCAGCTGTACCAACCCTCGGGTCCATCTGGTACCAAGTACGGGCCAAGTCCTGCATCTGACTGGCGACTGCCTCGATCTGTAATCCTGCTGGTATCTGTGCCAATCAGAATATCTCCTCAATGAGCTATATCCAATCGTCAGCGTATATGATGCCCTCTGTACCCTTGAAGTCTCGAGGTCCCATCTTCTTAAAGGATTGGATGTCTGGAGTTCTCAGCTGATACGGCTGCATCTGACCTCCTTGTGGCTGAGCAGCCACCAGCTCTACTATCGTCCTGACCAACTGGTGAGTATCTTGTATGCTCTGTCAGATATCAGCAGACTGGCTCTGTTGTATCTGCTGCTGAGACTCCAAGAATCGCTGGAAAAGGGCAAACATCTGAGCCGCATCCACTGTCCCTGAAGGTAACTGCTGCTGATACATATCTGGAATGACGGGGGAAGACCTCCGGACAGGTGGAGGTGTACTCCCAAAAGCTGCAGATGCTCCTATATGAGCAGAAATAGGGGGTGCTGTGGTCCCAGCGTCCACAATCGTGTGCGGGGTGGTAGGCCTCTCACCAGCGTCTGCTGAGCCAGAGCGATGCGATCGTGTCTCGATCACCATCCTGGAGATAGATCAAACAAGGAATCAATACTGAGATAGAAACGGTAATTCAAGGGAGGACAGTTATTTAAGGAGCAATCTTCAACAGGAATGTAGATGGCAGAAATCCAGTTAAGAGTTTTTCCTAATGTGATTGAGTACCTCAAAAATAATCCTAATCCTACTGCAGGCTGTAGTGGTACTCTAGTTCGAATACCACTACACAAACTCGACCTGCATGGGCCACCACAAAAAACGTGTCACGACCCGCACCCACCGTGAGAGTACGAGTACGTAACAGCGCCCAGCCTACGCCGTAGTATCGGCGATAGAACGTTGTTCTAGGTCCTGAACTATAACTAACTAACATGAAATACTCTCCATAAGAAGGCCAACATAGAGGTACAACTCAATCACAATCTAGAGATAGAATATGGCACGATAAAATAGATAAGAAAATCCTCAATTGAGGTACAACTCAATGAAATAACAAGTCTCAACATCTCTAAAATATACAACTCTGAAAAATAAAGACAACAGCTAACATGAAAAGAAACAGTCTAAGCTATCTATACTATGCAAGGGGTATCATCCTCAGCAGCTGCCTGAACCTCCCCAGGGGTCCAGGTCGCGAGTGTCATCTAGGAAAGCTCCAAAGTAAGGGTTGCAGGGTTCCTCATCATCCTCTGTAAAAATTTTAACAGGTCCAGTCAGGATAGGAGCGAGCACAATACATCTCACGCAGATCATAACAGGTTAGAGAATATAAACATGCAAGAGAGTACGATACATGAGACTGAAAGAAAATACATGATGTAAACAGGAAGATAACTGTAATAGTAATATCTACTATAAGTAGAGAGCTACCAGTGACTAGTGATTTAAAGTACAAAGTCGACATGTGAACGGCTTGATTTGCACATGGCTATACTAAAGAGGCGTACATGGCTATTCTACTTTAGAAATTGTTCACATGACTATCTATACTCCCCCATACCCCAATCAATACACAAGGATCCAAACAAGTTATGTTACTTACATGGTTTTCATATGAAGCCCATAAATGGGTGCACATGAAGTATAAATGAGAGCTCATACATGAGTGCACATGAAGTTCACATGGGGGCCCATAAATGGGTGCACATAAAATTCACATGAAGGCTCATAAATGAGTGTACATGCAATATAGGTTATACATGAGATACATGGGAAACATGACCGATTCATGGGAGCACATGAGAGTACATGAGCATGCATGAACGAGCATGAAGCACATAAGAAACATGGATAACATGAGAGCGAGAAATACATGATGTACACGAAACACATGACATAATGTATCCGATGCTCCCGAGGGGATAACATCTCAATGTAGGGATCCATATAGTACCAAACCGTGATAATATCGTGACAGCATCAAATAAGGTAAACTAGAGCAGGAATATAACTCTAAGCAAGTTATGAAATGATCAGAGAATGTACTCGCCTGGTATCTGAATGTCTGAAGTAAATGTACTGTCTGAGATGAGGTACCTGACTCCTATTTAGAGCAACACAAGTCAAGATGTATACAGGGGATGGTAATAGTAATCTACGATGCGTCTGTATGCTGTCTAGGTCAAACTAGACTAAAGTCAACACTTGGTCAACTCTACTCAACCACACTGGTCAAACTAGGTCAACTAGGTCAAGTCCTAGCCCCAACAAGTCTAACAAGTCTCACTAGGCCTAACCAAGCCCAGGCTAGCATTCATATAGCATCACAATGCTATACAAGCTATCAAACCTACTATTTACACATATTTCCTACACAAGCATCAAACTTATTTATATATTTATATACCACATTATTCATGCCTATATTGTATTACCTATATCACATATCATTCCTGCCTACCTTGCATACATACATTCTCAAGTCATACAAGTCATCAAACATACATTCTGCATACAAATAGACATGTATAGGCTATACCTATATAACATGATACTCATATATATGCATATATATACTATAATATACTAGGCAACAATGTATATAAGCCATACATCTATATTAAGCCTAAAATCATACATTTCTATATCCATACCACTATACAACCAATAGAATCAAATATGCATAATATGAGGTAATATTATATATATATATATATATATATATATATATATAGGTATGCAAGGAGGGTAAAAATGTGAGAGGGGAACATGTGTGAGTGTATTACAATGAAGGTAAGGGTCAATGCCATTCTCAGGTGTATATGACAATTAGGTGTAATAGGAATTGAAATCAGTTTAGGATGGAAAATTAGAGTCCAGGGTTTGAGACAATGGGTAGTGTATCAGTTGTGTTCAAAGGCAGTCCAAAACCACTTAAAATCTCAGGATTTCAGTGACATGAATCCCAGTTTACTTGTGAACCAATGTGTGTTAGCAAAATTTCAATAGGAATTCTAATTCTCAGGAATTGTTTCCAGGTTGCACAAAGTAATTCTCAGATTTTCCTCTTGTGTGTAAATATGTGTCCTTAAAACAGTGTACCAGTCATATATTAGACATGAATTGATAGCCAAAACCCAAATCAATTCTCAGTTATCAGGATAATTAGCAAAATAGTATGGCAGTGCATTAGAATAGTGTGTGTACATGTCATGAATGTGTGTGTGTGTTCAGTTTTGTATATAACCAATCTCAGGTTTAATTGCAATGTGACAGGGTAGATAGGGTGTTCAGAATTTGAAATGTGGGTGAGTGATACTCAGATTTATAGAAAAACATATAAACATTATGCATATCTACACACATATATAGAGAGGGTTAAGGGGCCTTCAATTCAGTTCATGCATTCAATCATTCTCAGGTTAGCCAAACAGTGTTCAAGAGTGAGGGCTGTGAGCAAGAGTACAGTGATTAGCTATACATTAAGTATCAGAACTTGGTTCAGAGGTGCTCGAGTGGAGTGTCAAAGTGTGCAAAAACTCTCAGGTTTCAGGGTTCTTTTTTTTCTAGGTTTAGAACATAGGTTTCAGTATGTGTATGAGTGAAACATGTATTAGTGAAATGTTTGTGAGTGAAATAGGTTTCAGTTGTCAGTGAACAATAAGATATGATGTTTCAGTTTATTACAATAACAGGAATTATCTCAGGTTAGCAAAGTGACAATCTCAGTACATACATATATGTGTATACAAGATCAGTGTTCAAAACAAAACCAAACTGGAACAAAAGACTGATACCTCCTTTTTTACTCCCAATTGAAATCCTCAAATCATGTAAACTTAAAATCAAAAGGTGAAATTAGGTGTACAGGTGTATGCAGATGTGTGGGGTATGACAGGCATGTCCAAGCATTCACTCGTGTCCATAGATTATGACACAAGTATCCAAACCCAGGGAATTCCATGTATCAGTAAAAGAATTCATTCGAACCCTAAAGAATCTTTTTTTGTGTGTGAAACCCACAATCAGGCATATGGACGTGTCCCCTATGTGTACACGTGTCTAGGGGGGTCCATTCGTGTCCAGGAAACTGGACATGAAGTGTCCAAACAGAACACAACACAGACACATGATCCGTGCACTAGACGGTGTCGTGCACGCGTGCACGCGTCTGTAGAACACGACACACGACATAACACAACACGTGGGTGTGCACACGTGTACGCCTAGACTAGGGGGACATGTACATGTGTCTGTATCGTGTCCACGTGAGTCGTGTCAGGAGAAAAAGGGTCGTATCAGACGCAAATTTTTGCGTGTGACAGTGCAGTGTCAAATCGATGTGGGCGGGATTTCTCCCAAACCGCTCGATATTATGGGCTAAAATTTTGTCAGTGTAGTGTCAGACACGTGGCCTAGGTGTCCACAAATTTTTGTGTCCATACGTGTTGTGTCGTGTCCGCTACAGTGCCCGAGCAGCAGGGCACTGTGCGCAGCCTGCTGTGCGCGTGTGCGTGCCAATTCCGACACGAATAAGACACGAAATTCATTTCAGTCTTCACAAACATTAACATACACATATAGACCTAGGTATCTATGTAATTAGTTTTTCAAAAATCGAAAATAAAATCCTTTGTGACATTTCATCAAACACATGCACACATAACATGATACGTGTCCGATACGGACACCAAACGAACACAAATCGATGCAATACCAATACCTACGGCTAGGGGACATCTAGGGCTTCCTATCCATGCAAAGAAAACAAAATTTGGTGGAGGGAATAGGGATTTACCTATATGTTGAAATTCCAATAAAAAGCTTCAAAAAGGGGGGTTTCTCCTTATTAGCCAAACTCTCCAAATTGCCCCAAGGCTGGGATTGTCCTCCATGAATAGCAAGAGGGAGACAATTAGAATCTAATGCAAGTGGTTTGAGCCAAAAAGGAGTTAAAATGGGAAAGTTATGGATTGGGGAAGATGGTTATACCTCTTTCGTCAAAGCTTGAGAGAAAAATAATAAAAGAGGCAAGAACAAATGAAAGAGACATTAAATAGGGTGTGGAACCCTAGGTTGGCTGCCATGGGTGGGCTTGTTGGGGTTTGGGCTTAAGTCATGGGCCTATGGTTCAATTCACAAGACATTAAATCACAAGTCATTGCATTAAACTATAAGTCATGACTTAATTTCACTAAACCAAATCCCCTCATTCTAAAACCAATCTCTAATGACTAAAATGGGTTAACTCTAGTTAGGCTAGGGTTACCACAGCTAGGGTTAGGTTCTAGGCTAGTCTACAAGTCTCAAACTAGTCAAGACTAACATAACACATAGCAATATTTAATTAATATTAAATTCACACAATTTTCCATTAATCATAATAAATTCAAATAAATCCTAAAATGACCAAAATATCCTCTAGGCTAAAATATACTAATTAAACATCCTAATCACATGGCTAGGCTCTAGGACAGACATCTTTACGGTTACACTAGCCAAACACCAAAATCATAAGTCATGATTTAAATAGTTTTAAAATGATTAAAAATCACTAAAAATTATAGTAAAATTTTAAATACCATAATTAAATAATTTAAAATACAAAATTTTAAAATTACCCTCATTTTAAAAACTGGGTGTTACAGGTTATCAAGCTAAGGGTTAAGTCTCATTGCAAACATTTTGTTTACGAGGGTCAATCTGTTTATATTTATATGTAGGGTTGTTTGCTGGACTAGGTTTTTTTGCCTGGTATCTTTCGAGGAAGATCCAAGCTTTTGATCGTAGAGGCCATGTTGGGAAACTTTGCATTGTGTTTCTTCCTCTTCTATGTGCAGCGCTTGTAGCAATTTTTTGAGTGGATGACTATTAGCATCACTAGCAAGATGTATTTACTGGTGGGTTGTTAGTTGTCTTTCTGACTTTCGGCACTCTTGCTGGAATCCTCAATCAATGTGATTTTTTTAGCAAATCTTACATATTTACTTGACATTTCATGCATGATTGGTAATTGCATCCTTTTGTTACTTGCAATTCTTTCCAGCACCCTGTGAACTAGATGGTATGATCCAACTTTAATAACCTTGTATGTTTATCATCAATAGCTCTGCACAGTTTTGTTGTGTTAGAGAGGCTTTTCACTGACATGCATAATTGTAGAGAACAGATAGTTCTACTTAAAAAGGGGAATTTTTTTTTGCTAATTTAGATAAGCATATTAAATATTTAACTATAACTTTACGATCAAATAAGAAACCCTGAACTTTACGATCAATAATAAAGACTGACACGATGAACACAAACATGGTCTTGATATTTGAGAGTTTTTGTGCTTGCCATCTCTCATGCCTTTCATGCCATAGATCCTAAACATTTAAGCAAGGTTCGCAGTATCGGAATCAGAATCAGTATCAGAAAATTCTTATGAGTATCGGCGATATCGGTAGTATCGATGGTTTCAGATCGGAGGTATATAAATAAGCCAGTTGACCTTGTCAACATGTGGAGAGCCACTCGAGGAAAAGATGGCAGTTATAATGGTAAAGACGGGGCTGCTGGTACATATGTATATAAATTGCATTTTTAATGAGTTTTTAACAAAATATCAATTGCAAATTAGAGATAATTAATACACCTCCTTGCATGTTATAGAAAATGTTAGAAAGGAGAATTGAAGAGCTACCAGCTGAAGAACGAGATAATGAGGAGCAGTTGAATAATATTTACAGAAAAGTGATTGGACAAGATGGGCATGGCCGAGTTTTAGGCCGAGGAGTAGGTGTAAGGGGTAAAGGATCAACATCCTTAGCACAGACTGAGACAAATGTTGAAATCGTACAACTACGGGAAAATGCTGAAAAGTTACGAGAAAATGCAGAAAAGTTAAGAGAAGGGACTGATGCATTAAGAAAAGAGCATGAGGAGCAAGAGGCGCGACATAAGAAAGAGATTGAGGCGGTCAAGAATGAGCTTAGGACTGAACTCAAAAAGGAAGTTTTGGCCATGTTTCTGAATGCTCAACTACTTTGTCAGCAATCCAGTACATCGTCCAGGTAATTTGCCAAGTATCAACTTATTACATTGATTTTTCTCTGTGATTCTTATGCCCCTAAAGTTTCAATTTTGCATATTCTGAATTTTGGTCATGGATTAGTTTAGTATCCATGTTTGCTTAGTATCCTTACTGTAACAGTTTCAAATGTTTGCTCATGGATTAGCTTAGTATCCATGTTAGCTTAGTATAGCTTAGTATCCATGTTAGCTTAGTATCCTTGCTGTAAATGTTAGCTTAGTATCCTTACTGTAACAGTTTCAAATGGATTAGCTTAGTATCCACGTTAGCTTAGTATCCAGATCAAATGAATTCTTAAGTCATCCATGTTAGCTTAGTATCTTACTGTAACAGTTTCTTAGATCATTCTTAAGTCATTCATGCTAGCTTAGTATCCTTTACTTACTGTAACAATTTTGTTTTTAACATTTGGTATATCTTTCGATACAGAACATGGATTAGCCTAGTATCCATGTTAGTTTAGTATCCTATACTGTAACAATTTTGTTTTACTAATCTAGAGTTGTATACACACCGTGTACATATGTTTCTTTCTTTAGCAGTGTGGATCAATCTCTTAATAATCCTTTATGATATTTGTGTCTATGGAATAGGTTTCCTAATTATTCCCTTGAGTCTTTAGAATATGCAAAGTTAAATGAGGGCTATAGATACTAACACTTACAGAGGGAGTAAACTCAAGCTTGTTGTATTGTAGAAACTTGCAAAACAATGATACTTCATGGTATCCAGTAGTAAATTATCCATTATATTTAGCATCTCTCTGATTTGAACTGAGATTGGCACTATGTTGTCCATATGTGTAGTTTTCTTTATTTTAGCACTTAGTTTTCAAGTGAAATATCTCTTTCTTTATCCCTATCTTTGTCATTTCTTTGCTACAAATCCTCTTACAGGCACATGCATGATGCATAGTTTATGAATATTTAATTTGTCTTAATTTTATTTGCAGGTCCTTCAAAAACATTCTAGATATGTTTAAATGATGGGCGACGATCGTGATGGGGGAAAAATATGGTGTACTTAAATATGGTGGAGTACTTTATATTTTGGCTTCATTTTGGATGTACTGAAATATTGTGTAGTACTTTAATACTTGGCTTCATTTTGGATGTACTGAAATATGGTGTAGTACTTAATATTTTGGATGGAGAATAATGTATATAATGGTGGAGAATGATGTGTATAATGGTGCAGAATGCTGTGTGTGATGTATTATGTTTTGTAACTGATGATGGTATGTGATGTATTATGTTATATATGGAAATGTTGGTAAAGAATGGATTGATTTTGTAGCTGATGGTGTGTGTGATGTGTTATGTTTTGGATTTATTTTGGAAATGTTGGTAAAGAATGCTTAATGTTAAGCTTTTTTATGTTGTTTTTCAATTGAACATTAGAGTTATATATGAATTGTTTTTTGTCTTCAACCTTGATGTTAAGATTTTTTTTGTATGGAGCTCCGACATCGGGAGATACATCTGAGAACAAGCTTAAGTTTGACACACCTGATCATATGAATAATGTTATGTGTATTTAAATTGTATATTTTATGGCTGGAAAATGCAAATGGTAATTTCAGAAGTATTACTTTTGGGACGGTTATGTAATTGTCTTAGATATAAATGACATTCTTTTGTGACGCTGGCAAATTTGTCTAGGACGGATGTTATTCGTCATAAACTGTTCTATTTTGGGACAGTTTAGTAAACCGTCATAAATATTTAATAATTCAAACACTTTTAGTACGGTTAGATTTTTCGACCCTAAATCCAAATTAGGACGGCTTTTTCCGTCCTAAAACTTTTTGCCACGCCACCCTAATAGCACTGTCGAATACCGTCCTAAAATTCGTCCCAAATTACGATTTAGGACAGACTTAGGCCTTAGACAGATTTGTTGGCGTCCCAGAAAGACACTTTTTTGTAGTGATTCTTAACAGAAACCGAAATAATTTAACAAAAGTTCTAATCCGAAATAATTTGACAACAACATAGAGATGGTAAAAGAAGCAAATTTTCTATCAGTAAGCAAATTAGTACTAGTAAGCGAATTTTCTATTTCTTTGAAGCAAAGATGCTAATAGAAATAACAGTAAGCCAATTTAGTTGAAGCAAATATGGTAAGATAACTAACAGTGAGAAAATTTTAGCAAATGTTATGTGAGGCACAGAATGTGTATTTTTTGTTTTTTAAGTCACAGAATGTTATGTGAGGCAGTAGCAACAATTTGAACACATTTTTTAAGTGACAGAATGTTGTAAGACAGTTGCTAAGCAAAATTTGGTAACACTATTTTTGTTGGAGAGAATCAAGATTAACTCTTAGATTGTTGTCTTCACTATTCTTTCTTAAAATCTGTAATAAAAAATAAAATTTAAATTAAAGATTACCGGCCTTCGGGGAAGTCGCGCACGTAGCACTACTCTAAGAGTCAATTTGGATCTATGTGCAGACTTTGTCCGA
Organism: Iris pallida; assembly: GCA_029216955.1. Taxonomy (NCBI): domain Eukaryota; kingdom Viridiplantae; phylum Streptophyta; class Magnoliopsida; order Asparagales; family Iridaceae; genus Iris; species Iris pallida. Next base: position 1,719,755 of record JANAVB010019599.1, on the reverse strand, counting down.
ATGTTTTAGTGGTAAAATCTTCGCTCTACGAGAGAATCTGCTTTCCGCACATGACGTAAAGAGAGTGACCCTCGACTTAGCTCTGCCTAGAGCAACAAAAGAAGAACGAAAGCTTCAAAAACCGAGAAGTTTGAAGGGTTTCTGTAAGGGATTTTCTGTGTCCCGAGATGAAGAGAGAACCTCAATATATAAAGGATGTTTTGCCAACATATGGAAATAAAGGAGAGATTTAATTAGCCTATTAAGGTTGAACATTACAAATGTTACAACACATTCAAAAAATGTGATTCATTGAATCTGATATCAATTCAAATATCCAACTGTTAAAAAATTATTATTGTAACGGTCAGAAGTATTAAGGAGGAGCAAAAAGTTTTAGGGTCTCAGTCCGAACCCGAAGAGGAAATTAAATCGTCATTCGGTGCCCGCAGATGTTGGCACGTAGTCGCACCCGTTACACGTGCCGAACCGAGCTGAGCCGGGCCGGACGGTGGCGATAGTGCACATGTGTGGCCCATGGGGCTCCCATACAATAGTTCAATAAAGCAAAAGGAGGCAAAGTAATATGTACACACCCATCCCTTATGTTCCACCGATGTGGAACTATAGGGAAAGAGGGGA
>JANAVB010019599.1:1660025-1719121 GCA_029216955.1 Iris pallida | reverse complement strand
CAGAAACAAGATGAACAGAACATATATATGTATAATAAGATTTCTAAGCTATTCGACTCTGTACATGTAGTATCCAAAGCATCATTTTCAGAGTTTATTGTACTTCTGGCTATTGTAGTTTATTTTGCATGATCCCCAGGAGATCGCAGCTCCTGCTAGTGTAAAAGCATATCCAGTAGTGGATTTCAAATCATGTGAATCAGTTACCCAATTTGCATCAGAGTAACCTTCTATGATATCAAGGTGTCTAGTATAATGAAGTTTATAATATAAAGTATCCTTAAGATATCTAAATACTCTATCCAATGCAGTTCAATGTGACTGATTTGGGTTACTAGTATATCTACTTAGTCTTCCAATAGCAAATACAATATCGGGTCCGGTCCTATTTGTTATGTAGATAAGGGTCCCTATCATCTGTGAGTATCTATGTTGTTCTATAGGAAATCTTTCATTCTTTTTTAGAATAACATTACTGTCATAAGGAGTAAGGGCAGATTTTTTGTCAAAATACTTAAACTTTTTTAGCATTTTCTCAATTGAATGTGCTAAAGATAGAGTATAGCACTCATTGCATTTGGATACTTGTATTCCTAGGATCAAGTTTGTTTCACCTAGGTCTTTCATATTAAACTGGTTAGATAAATAATTTTTAGTATTATTTATCAGTTCCAGTGAGGATCATAGAATAAGGATATCATCAACATACAAGCATAAGATAACAAAACTTTCATTTGTAATTTTAGAATACAAACATTTGACATATTCATTTGGCACAAAACCAAATTCTATAATGACTTTGTCAAATTTGTTGTGTCATTGCTTGGGAGTTTGTTTTAGGCCATAAAGAGATTTTACTAATCTACAAACTTCTTTTTTTGACCTTTAGCAATGAAACCTTCAGGTTGCTTCATATAAATCTCCTTTTCTAAATCCCTATTTAGAAATGTCGTCTTTACATCCATTTTATGGATAAGCATATCATGAATGGAAGCTAAGGCTAGGAGGGTTCTAATAGAAGTGATCCTAGCTACATGAGAATAAGTATCAAAATAATCTAAGCCCTTTTTCTGGGTGAAACCTTTGGCTACTAATCTAGCCTTTTATTTTTTTATGGTATCATCGGCTCTAAGTTTCTTTTTTAAGAATCCACTTACACCCTATGGGTTTACTACTTAAAGGAAGATCTGCTAAAAACCAAGTATTGTTCTCCATAGTGGAGTTATATTTATTATTAGTAGCTTTCCAGAAAGGGGCATCAGGAGAGGATATGGCTTCTTCGTAAGTTGATGGATCACCTTCTATCAAAAATGTGAACAATCCTTCTCCTAAATTCTTTTTAATCCTTTCTATTTTACTCCTTCTGGGTTCTATGACTTGTTCAGGTTGAGAACTTTATAATTGATCATGAGAACTAGTAGATGGAGTAAGAGAAGGGTCGGAGGAAGATGAAGAGGTTCTATCCTGAAGGAAAATATTTTCAAAGTAAACTGCATCTCTAGCTTCTATAATTGTATTATTAGAGATTTTATTTACTTCAGAATGTGTTACAAGAAATCTATTGGCATTACTATCTAGAGCATATCCTATGAACACGACATCTACAGTCTTAGGTCCAATCTTCCTCTTTTTTGGTTCAGGAATTCCTACCTTAGCTAGACATCCTCAAACTTTAAGATAATTAATCCTAGGGGTTCGATCTTTCCAAAATTCATATGGTGTCTTATCATTAGTCTTACTGGGTATCCTATTAAGGATATAACAGGCTGACAATATCTCCCCACAAATTATCAAGGGCACATGAACTGAAAAGTATTGCATTTACCATGTCTAACAGAGTACGATTCTTTCTTTCAGCAACTCTGTTGGATTGTGGTGAATAATGAGCAGTTACCACATGAATAATTCAATATTCTTACAGAAGTTAGTCATTTCATTTGAGTTATATTCTCCACAATGATTTGATCTATAAATCTTAATCACTTTATTTAACTGGTTCTCAGCTTCAGACTTGTAGGCCTTAAATCTATCTAGAACTTTATCATTGGTTTTAAGAAGGTAGGTGTAACAATACTTTAAATGATCATCTATAAAAGTGATAAAGTATTTCCTACCGTCCCGGATTAAAATGCTATTGCAATCACAAACGTTACTATGGACAAGTTCTAGGAGTTCAGAATCCCTATGGACAAATTTGAAAGATAATCAAGTGTGTTTAGCTTGAACACAAATCTCACATTTGCGATCATCTATAGGAGTCTTAGGTATAAGATCTAAGTTCACCATTCTTTTAATAGATCCTAAGTTCACATGACCTAGTCTGCCATGCCAAACATTGGAGGATTCAAAATTTGCAACAACAAAAAAAGGATTTGAAGTTTTATTCATAGTACTTAAAATTAAAGGACCATCATTTACAAATTATTTTCCTATAAATAAGTTATTCTTAGAAAAAATTTTTTATTATCCTCCATTACAATTTTGTACCTTGAGGCTACAAGTAGAGATCTACTAACAAGGTTTCTTCTAACTGACGGCACACAAAGCACATCATAGAGAGGTAGAATTTTTCCTAATGTCATCTTTAGGTCTATTCTTCCCCTTCCTACAATCTGTGCCGTTGAGCCATCTCCTAGGGTCACACCTCCTCTACCCGATTCCTGATAGTTTAAAAAACTAGAGCGATCAAAAGAACATGAACATTTGCTCCAGAATCCAATCACCAATCATCAGAATGGTAAGACATGTTTACTATGTTAGCCCAATGATTATATCATGTTTTTGAATATGGCTAATCAATTAAATTTAACATATCGACATCACTAATATTCATGTAATCACTATCATGTTGCTACTTAAACTTAGCATTGTCCTAATAGCATTGTCCTAATGTTCTATATCAATATTGCTATGCTTGTATCATATTGTTTTGTTTGTCTAACATGTATTTGTAGACATGCAATAAGCATGATCAAGCTTTGTCAAACCAGGATATGTAATGGAGAATTAATGATGGGCCAAAGACGGCGTTATACAAGAAGATTTCTTGAACCGCCTATCGACCTATCCGGGGCCTCGCATCGGGGGTTCCGCTGCCCGGTAAAGGAAAAAGGCGTCTTCATGATGGCGTTATACAAGAAGATTTCTCTATTTATCTTTGGATGACCGCCGTCAAGGAAAAAGGTATCTTCATGTCTGCTCAAATTTTTGAAGAAAGGCGTCATCAAAGGGCTCTTGGTTTTCCTATTTCATGAATGTAATTTTGTATATTTATTGAGTCTAGAAATATGATGTACACTGCATCGTACTGGAAAAGGCTACCTAAGAAATGTTTTCAAAATACCCTTTTATTTTGAAAACACGCCCACTTACAAAAGCCTAAACTACTTCCTAACTGTTTGACTTTTCAAAAGCCCAAAACCAATTTGCAAAAACCCTGACAGAACTCCAACAGAACTCGGCCAGAGTTCGACCAGAGTTCGGCCAGAGTTCGGTTAGTGAACGTTGCTTTTTGAACTTGGTCTTCCTGCAGTTACGGATCCCAACGAGATTTTCTCATAGAGTTCTGCTCGAATTCTGCCCGAATTCTGCCCGAATTCTGTCAGAATTCTGCCTTTGGAAAAACTATAAATAGAGAAGGATTTCGATCATTTTAATTCACTCAATCACTTTCATATCTCTTCTCTATAAGCCTACTACTTCTTCCAAACTATTCTGAGCTATTTATTTTCAAATCCCAAGCCAGTTACAATTCTCTAGTCGATTTGCCAGTACGGTACAGTCTAGAAGGTTCAGAGTGGTTGTAATCAGAGACTTGATTGAAGTTAGACACTTCACAATTGAAGTTTGTCGAGTTCTTTGGATAAAGCTCGCGTTGTAGAAGTTGCAATAACTTCGGATGAAAACTTGTGGTGATTTTCCATAGTGGATTCAACTGGAAGCTAGAGTTCTTCCGACTGGACTAGTCCTCACAAGAGGGAAACCAGTATACATCCTTGTGTTTGCGTTTGCTCTCTACTCTCTACTTTTTATTTACATATCTGTGATATATCTTTGATCTTGTTACTAACATTTTTAAATAGTTAATTTCTGCTGCCTACTCTATTCACCCCCCCCTAGAGTATTGCGCTTTACAACCTATTCCTACAATCGGTCCTACATACTATAGGTTGATAACTTACAAACCTGAATGAGTTAGAAGACCCATTCAGAATCATGTTAGCATCTGGCTTGTTTGAGTCTTTCCCTTTGAATAAGGTTTCCTTGGTGATTAAGCTTGGGTTTGCCATAGACTTTAATAGGGTTTACCTTAGCTTTGGAATCAGATCTAGCTATGGACTTTAACCTAATCTCTTTTATGTTATAAGTCTCTTTAGAACTTGAGAATATGATTCCAAAAGGCTGCAGAAGTTTATTTACTCAATAAAGATGGTTTAAGCTAAAAATTAACGGTTTAAATGATTTTAGTAATCTACCTTTAAAATTTTGGGTTTTAAGTATTGATCAGATTGGGTTAGTTATAGGGGCCGAATCCTAGCAAGCGGAGGTCCACTAGGGACGCTTAAGTACCGGTCGCTTAGACGATTTATGCCTTATTGACAGATGGGCCATTTCGGCTTGTACCTAAACAAATCTTGCTTTAGAACTTTAAAATTTAAAAGAAATTACTAAATCAAAATCAATAAACTGTTTGCTTTAGCCTAAATAGAAATATTGAGTAAAGAAAACTAGAATTGACAAAAAAAACAATAGTGTTTATGGGAAGTGTTAATTCCTAGAGACAATCTTGTAAAATCAGAATGGATATCTAGTATATCAACTAATAGAGTTCACTTTGCTAAAAGTTCAATATTGTTTATGAATCATATATCTATAAGGGTTAATACTTTAAAAAGGTGCAATATGCTAAACGTCAACACTTTTGCTAGTTAGTGTCAATTATTTAGACTAGGAATTAGAGTAGCAAATACACAACAATGGTAACACTTTTGGTAAAAGTTAACAGTAGCAATAGCAGACTTTAAAAGTTAAACTGGGACGATAATTAGTAAAAGTAGCAGTCGTCTAACAATAGTTAAAAATTTAAAAACTAACAGTAGCAGTTTGTAAAATGGACAACTGTAGCAATCAAATTTGATGAGTATATCCGAATTATTAATAGTAATTTAAGAAAAAATTGTTTAACAATAAATTGTATTCTTTAACAGAAAAGGAATTGTTAACAGAGGTAGTTTAACACAAATTTGTTAACAGAACAGAACAAACAATTTGTTAACTGAATTGAACTAGTTTAAGAGATCCCAACTTAAAAAAAAGTTTTGTAACTAATGTTCTATTTTTAATTCGAACAAAAATTAATATTCACTAAAAAAAAGTGTCTTTTTGGGACGACACTATTGGGAACACTAGTATAAAATGTCCTAAAAATATAGTTCTGGGGACGACTATATTTTGGTAACAAAAAAGTAGTATTTTTTGGGACAAATTGTGAAAATAGATCTCTATTTGGGACTAATAAAACTTTATGTCCTAAATAATTCATATTAGCGTCCCAAATAGCTCGGCAAAAATGCCAAGTATTTGGCAGCTAATTGCCAAATTTTTAGGGGGGAACATTTCCCTCCACACGTCACAAATTCTGACCGTTCGATTGGATAACCTAAATCTATACCGTTCATCACAAAAACATTCAGACTTTATTAGATCAAAACCATTCTGACATTTGCTACTAGCTGCTGCTCTCTCTTTTCGATCAAAAAAGAATGGTTGTTACTCTCTCTCCCATCTTTGCTACACTCTCCTTTGGAACACCTTCCTCAAACCCTAGCTCCTCCCTTTTCCCTCTCTTTGGTGCTTCCATAAACCCTAGCTTCTCATTTTCATCCGAAACCCTTGCTGCGGCTCCACTCCTTCCCTCTTCGACGGCGGCTTTGGATCCTCCGCTCCTGCCGCTTCCACCCCTACCTTCGACAATGCTTTAGGAGCTTCCTCCTCCGCTTTCGCCACTTTCATCCCTACCTTTGGCAGCGCTTTCGGATCTTCCTCCTCCGCTTCTGCCACTTCCTCTCCATGGTAACAAAAGGTTAATTTCTATTGTGTTATATTTATTAGCCAAATTTTGTTTTATATTGCTAGTGTTTGTCGAAATGCCTCTGTAGTTTAATCCAAAAACTTATGCCTAATCTTAGGAAGGAAATTTGTCAAGAATTTCTCTCCCACATGAGCTTTGTTTTTCTTCCATATAAAATAGGTGGTTGAGATTAAGATGTGGAAGTAACATGTCTTTAGGTGTTAAACTAGTGTGTGCAAGTTAACTTAAAGAAAATGGGTTGTAGTATACCAGATTACTTCAAAGTTCAATCGTTGCTGGCTCGCTCCAAAGGCTAGGAGAGAAAATTTTCATTTTAATCGGCACAATTAATGACAAAAGTTAAGGAATAATCTGACACCATTGGCTTTTCTTAATTTCAAATCAAATAATTGTGTGTATTACTTTAGGACAAAGAAAATGGATAAACTTGTAGGGAATCCTTCCCAAGCATTATTCTCTATTTTGCTTTTAGTTAAACCCTACTACCGTGGGGCATTAACTCAAATGGTTAATGTATTTCTGGCACAAAACCACTATCTATTAGCCACCTAATTGAATCTTCGTAGATGGAGGCTATTTTTTGCAGAGTAAGCATCTTCATGTTGTTAAAGTATATCTTCCATCTTAATATGTAAGCATATTTGTTTGAAACCCTTCGGGTTGGTCATCTCGGGGAAGCTTACTAAGAATGGGTTCACGAGCTTATCGGAGGCAAAGAAGGCCCTCAATTTTTTGAAAATGACTACATGGAGGTAATTTTTTGTTGCAAATACCCAATGAATGAATCATAGCGATTGTCATTGCTTCTTTCTTACTCCCTTACATTTCTGATTACCAGTTCTTGACAAGAATATTTGGTAGGCTATTCCAACTATATAGCTGCAAGAAAAGTTAATGGGTTTACCTTTCCACCAACAAGGATATGAGAGAAAAATTATTTTGAGGAATCTAAATAAGGTTAGAAAAATAAGTTATGGTTGTGGTTTTTTAATTTACCTCACAAGAAATTCAGCGTTGTTTTTGCAATCATGAGTTTATTATTTTCTTGTGGAGATTAAAGAAGATTCAATATTTAAAATTTGTCTAGATCTTTACATGCTAGATGAGCATTGAAAACTTGGAACATCAATTCATGCTTCATGGGACTAACATCATGAGGAGAGGATTTTTGGCATATTAGTGGAGAAAGATTATTGTAAGGAACGATTACTGGTCTTGCACTTATATCTTCTCTTTCCATTTCCTGAGGTGTCTGATATGGATGTCCTATAATTTCATATCTAGCTAATATATAATTCAATTTGTGAAAAAATCAATCGGATATGAAGCAATATCCGATACTTATATTAACCTTGCGTGGGATATTCATTTATTTCATAGTGGGTCCAGCAATATTTGGTTTTATTGTGAGGAAGGCAAATCTTTTATCTTCACCGTTACGTTAATCTGGCTTGTATAAGGATGTGATTCTATTTGACCCTTTTGGGTTATGTTTTGCATTCAAGATGTGTGTGGTTCCCTGTGGTAATGTTGGTATAGATACTTTCAAAGTAAAAAATTTCAGTTTGGAATTGTATGATGCCTTTTGCAACTTTTGGGTATATATATACTAGCATATGTACACGTGCCTTGCACGTATTTTAACATTTCTTATTAGTTTAAAAACTTTTTAGGAAGACCAAAGGGTAGTCTTCCTAATTACTAAGTTGTCCTTATTAAAATTAATGAACTATTTTTAATTTAAGTATGTAAGGGTATTTTCAGAATTCAAAACTTTCACCATCTAAGTTTTCCTATTATATAGAATATATTATATATATATATATAATATATATATATATATAATATATTTTTTTTTTTTTTTATATATATATATATATAATTATATATATATATATATGCTCCAGCTGGTATTCAAATGGGGCATGTGCACATAACCTGTCATTCACCAGCAACTAGTAATTTGATCCTTACCATATTGAAAGTACTGTTGTTTCAAGCAAAATATATATATATATATATATATATATATATATATATATATATATATATATGCTCCAGCTGGTATTCAAATGGGGCATGTGCACATAACCTGTCATTCACCAGCAACTAGTAATTTGATCCTTACCATATTGAAAGCACTGTTGTTTCAAGCTTGGATTGGGCAAGAGAGCAGAAAGCAAGATAAGTAGTTCAAAGGACCACCATTCGAGGCTTAAATCAAACAAAAACAACTTTTTAACACTATAGTTTACTAACGAACAAAGGGATTCTTTTTCTTCTTTTTTCAGACAAAATAAATATTGATTCTGTTTGATCAAGTGTACTGTAGTTGCAATACATGACCACTTGGATATTTCTAATTGGCGAATTACTCATTTTAAATTGGATAAGGAGAGTGGACACAATTTTCAAGGGACCTTTTTCTTTGTGAGAGAGAGGATGTGATCAAGTAGATCCCATCCGATTCTGAAAGTATGTTTTAGAAGCTCTTGGAGCACAGAAACTGTTATCTTCTTCATTATATAGGGATAAAAAGCCAATGAAGTGGTGGCTACCTTGATTTTGAAGCAAGAACATAGATGGGAGGAATGTATTCATGTTTTGTCCATATAGTGTTGCTGTGTTGTTTTCTCGTTATTGCTTGCATTAGCTCTGAGTAATAATAATTCATAGTCCCTGGTTTTCGGTATTTGACTCCACGTGTTATATAAAATGGAAATTATGATACATGTCTTTATTCTAGTTCAATATGTCAAAAAATTACTCTGGTCATGTTCCTTCCAGTAACATAATATTCCATCTTTCTTGATATGCTTCCCACTCTTCGTCTGCTTGATTAGGCTGATTTCATGCATTTGAAAAGGTCCATAATTTGGATCAAAAATCAAGTGGATGCGGTGTTCGCTAGTTTAAAACTTATCTGTTACACAGGCTGGAAAAGGTATATATGATATTGCTACAAGCATTTTTTTGGACATTGTTTTCGATAATACAACTCTGTTAAACATCAACTTGCAAACTCTTATGACAATTTTTGCTTTCCCATGTTATACACATTGGCATGTGTGTATTTTATATTTCTTCTACAATTATTCTTCGGATACGTTCCACTTGCGCTCACATGTGTATGCTTGTACCATATTCCCTGTCAATATTCCTTAGATCACCAAGCTAAATTTGCTCTAGTGGAAGATCATAAGGAGAGGAAGAAGAGCTCTTCTGTGGTGCTTCCTATTTGCTTACTCTTTGTATATGGGAGCCATCAGCAGTAACAGCCATAGCTCAGGTGAGAAGAACTATTGCAATTTCTTTTGTTATAGCTAACTTTGGTCAGTTACGTATACATGAGAATAATATCAACTAACACTCATGACCGTTTCATTATCATAGCAGCCTTGTCTAGGAAATTGGCAACAACCTGATGGCTTGACGTCAGGTCATAGCCGTCATAGAAATTGTCAATTCTTTTATGGAGCTATGCTCCATAGTTGACCCCATTATGACGGAAAATGGCTTAGATGATGTAACATCAACTAATGTTTAAAGATTTTGGTTCATTCCATCATTATCAACTCTCTTTTTTCCATTGATACTGTTACAGTTTTTGTCAAGGATTCTTCATTGGAAGATTGTTCCAAAATTGTCTTATATCTCTGTGAAGAACCAACAGATTCTTTAGCCAACAGATTGTCTCCATCAGTGGATGATGGGAAAAAGGCACAGAGAACGGGAGAGGAGGTCAGGCTAGCTGGTTGGATTGATTTATTACTTGACCTCCTCTTTAAGTTAGAATAAGGAAACCCAGTTGTTTCTCCTTAGCCACCTCCTCCTTAGCCACCTCTCATGTCCCTTTCTCCACTCCTACAACTGGGGTGTACAGGGACCTGTTCCAAGTATTGACGGAGAATGATGGAGATGTATAAACTGGGGTGTGCAGGGACCACAAGAGGTTGTTGGATGGTTGGAGATGATATTTCCTTCACTTGAAGGGTGCTAAGAAACTGAAAAAATAATTCTGGAAATTCATTATATGCAACCAATCTTTTAGAATTCATTAATTAGACAACTCATTTTTTCATCTTGGTGCTAACTGGATGTTCCAGAAGTTGCTAATAAAGATGATGTCATTATATTTTACTCTGTCTTCACACTGCATCATGTTTCAATATTACAGATAAACCACCAACTAAAGGACTTCATCAGTTTTTGGAGTTTCAATTACCAAGAAAATTGGCCCCATGTTTTGGTGACCTTCCCTTCGGCTCTCAGCAAAAAAACACAGCAATACGTCTCTACAGTTCAGCTTCATGAGTCCAAAGCTTTATGTCAACACCAGTGTGGTAATTGTTTATCCTTGTGTGCTTGGTATATTTTTCTATACTGGTATAATTACTACTGCTGGTTGCAAGATTTTTTTTCTTTTCTTTCTGATATCAGTTGATGGTATTTCATAATAAACTCCATATTGGCTTATTGGAGTAAAGAACTAGAATGATTTTCCCATTGTCCTTCTTACAATATGCGACATAATTTCTTAAATGGAAAGAAGTCCAGTTTGAAGTATTGTTTTGAAATTACTATTAATATAATATTTGGAAAGAGATTAATCTCTTGTCCTTCTCTCCACAATGCTCATGGCCACATCTATTAGTTTATAGGGCGGAAAGGTATTATAGGAAAACATAACATTATCTAAACTAATATAGCCAAAAAAATTGACATTCAGTACATACATCAACTCTAAAGGATGTGGATCTAGAAGGTATGTGCAAAATAGAAACTCTACCTGGTGCATGTTTAAATTGAAGGGACTATAAGCAGACATTTGCTAAGTAAAGGGTATGTTGCATGGTAGCTTTTTGTATATTAGTTTTTGGGTTTAGGATATGACTTATCTTCTTTTTCTTGATTAGTTCAAACTTCCATATATAATCCAAAGATTCATATATGTTTCGTATAATTGAAGCCAATGCCTGCAGTCACAACTCATATATGATCACTATTTCCTTAAATATAAAAGTTAAGATTCATATATATGTTTCCTATAATTGAAGCCAATACCTGTTTGATTGGTTATTTACATGTTGCAATACGAAAAAATGGTGAATATTCTGTTGGCTACCCACACTGTGAAGTCCCATGGCAAGTAGTTGCTATGGACTCACATACATGACTGGATGATACTAGTACTCCTCGCGTTGATAGACGGCCTCTTGAATCTTATAGAATCTATGTTTCAGGTTTATGATCCAATCACGACTGATGTAATCTGTCATGGAGATAAAAGTGTCATAAAGGAGGGCCATAAAGTTCTCCGAGTGGGCATTCTTCATGTCAGCATCAAATATAAGGACCCATATCAAAATATAATGACCCACTAACTGTTAACTGTTAGTATGATTGTTCATCTCCTGTTTCTTATAAATCTTTCAAATTCTTGACACAGTGTCTGTATGAAAATCAGAATTTCTCGTTTCTGGCTTCATCCGTACAGTTAATGATCAGGCACTAGAAAACACACAGAGACACTACTTTCATACAAAATTTATTGCCTCTATATTTGTAGCATAACAAAGCTCTAAAATCAACTAATAAGTATCGTCTGGTTATGTCACGACCCGGATCCACCGTGAGGGTACGAGTACGTAACAGCGCCCAGCCTATGCCGCAGTGTCGGCGGTAGAATGCTGTTCTAGGTCATGAACTATAACTAACTAACATGAAATACTCTCCATAAGAAGGCCAACACAGAGGTACAACTCAATCACAATCTAGAGATAGAATATGGCACGATAAAATAGATAAGAAAATTCTTAATTGAGGTACAACTCAATGAAATAACAAGTCTCAACATCTCTAAAATATACAACTCTGAAAAATAAAGACAACAGCTAACATGAAAAGAAACAGTCTAAGCTATCTATACTATGCAAGGGGTATCATCCTCAGCAGCTGTCTGAACCTCCCCAGGGTCCAGGTCGCGAGTGTCATCTAGGCAAGCTCCAAAGTAAGGGGTGCAGGGTTCCTCATCATCCTCTGTAAAATTTTCAACAGGTCTAGTCAGGACGGAAGCGAGCACAATACATCTCACACAGATCATAACAGGTTAGAGAATATAAACATGCAATAGAGTATGATACATGAGACTGAAAGAAAATACATGATGTAAACAGGAATAGAACTGTAATAGTAATATCTACTATAAGTAGAGAACTACCAGTGACTAGTGATTTAGAGTACAAAGTCAACATGTGAACGGCTTGATTTGCATATGGCTATACTAAAGAGGCGTACATGGCTATTCTACTTTGGAATTGTTCACATGACTATCTATACTCCCCCATACCCTAATCAATACACAAGGATCCAACAAGTTATGTTACGTACATGGTTTTCATATGAAGCCCATAAATGGGTGCACATGAAGTATACATGAGAGCTCATACATGAGTGCACATGAAGTTCACATGGGGGCCCATAAATAGGTGTACATGAAATTCACATGAAGGCTCATAAATGAGTGCACATGCAATATAGGTTATACATGAGATACATGGGAAACATGACCGATTTATGGGAGCACATGAGAGTACATGAGCATGCATGAACGAGCATGAAGCACATGAGAAACATGGATAACATGAGAGCGAGGAATACATGATGTACACGAAACACATGACACAATGTATCCGATGCTCCCGAGGGGAAAAATCTCAATGTAGGGATCCATATAGTTCCAATCCGGGATAATATCGTGACAGCATCAAATAAGGTAAACTAGAGCAGAAATATACTCTAAGCAAGTTATGAAATGATCAGAGAATGTACTCGCCTGGTATCTGAATGTCTGAAGTAAATATACTGTCCGAGATGAGGTACCTGACTCCTATTTAGAGCACACAAGTCAAGATGTATACAGAGGATGATATAGTAATCTACGATGCGTCTGTATGCTGTCTAGGTCAAACTAGACTAAAGTCAACACTTGGTCAACTCTAGTCAACCACACTGGTCAAACTAGGTCAACTAGGTCAAGTCCTAGCCCCAACAAGTCTAACAAGTCTCACTAGGCCTAACCAAGCCCAGGCTAGCATTCACATATCACAATGCTATACAAGTGTAACACCCCAGTCCCAAAATATGTAGGACTAGAAACGTAGACATGCCAGCTGTATTCATACGAAGTATACTCCAATATATGGAAATCTTGTATGAATACATAAGCTGTAAAATACAGTCGAACCATAACTAATCTCATCCACACAAAAATAAATGAATAAAAGATATCATATAATGATAAAGAATTGTCTTGATACATATGTTGGGCGGAGACAAATCCACTACCAACAATGAAGAAATACATAACAAAGAAAGATTTTGGCGAGCGAAGCGAAGACGATCCAAGTACAATCATCTTCGTAGAAAAGCAATGATCACGGCTAGAGCTAGAACACCTGCGAAAGACAATAGCACATCTGGCGAGATAATCAGGTCCTCAGAGGGACGTAACAAGACACATAATATTATGCCAATAACTGAATAAATAAAGCTCAACAGAAAGTATATATATGACTAAACAAATAAAGGTCCTTAACCATTCTATTGTTAATGCGTTTTGAAGACAACGTTCCACACAAAGGCTCCCGAAGCTAAAAACACGGCACGTTAGCGTTTCAACCAAGGCACTAGTGGCGTCTAGAGAAAGTAAATGCACGGCCCATTAGCACTCGAGCGAGAACTAAGGGGCAGCTAGAGAAAAATAAATGCACGGCCACTAGCTCTTGGTGAGTCACTAACGTAGCTAGACGAAGGTAAATGTACGGCACATTTGTGTTTCAACCGAGGCACTAGTGGCATCTAGAGAAAAGTAACAAATAATGCACGGCCACTAGCTCTCGACTGAATCACATATGGCAGCTAGACGAAGGTAAAGGTGTGAAAGCCCCTGCGCCTAATAACTATCTTCACCCTCCCCGCACTACACGTGCTGTATCTACATCACGACTTTCTTAATAACTGCTAAGTCTTCTAGACAACCATAACTATTTAGCAGTTATTGCCTATCGCACGGCATGTGCGCACCGATGGCCAGTCGATACGTACGTCCGAGATCTATATGAGACTCGTGACTCGTGATACACAAGTGTCAGGGCCAATGAATGCGACACAAACAAAGGTAGTCCCTTAACTCTAGGCCAAATGCAACTAAAATATAATAATTTGCAAGTACAATTTATATTTTCTAGAATAAGTACAAAAAACATGCATGATATTGAGCAAGAAATAAAACAGTAAAGATAAGGTGTCTTGCCTGGTAGGATGCCTGGTGTGCTACAATGATCAAGCTGGCATGAACTGCAACTTCAGTGCGACAACTATGCAAGACGATATCTGATGAAGGTACGGTCTGTTCCATCGGGTCCGGAACGGTCAAGTTAGTTAGGATCGACATAAGGTTATACGAAATTGGTGAGAGGATAGAGAGAATAGGACTGGTCACGGACAGGGAGAAATAATCGAAGAAATTAGATAAAATATCTATACAATTTTAGAAAACTATTCTTAATATTGGAAACTATATTTTATTAGTAAAAATAATGTTTGATAAATACTTGAAAAAATATGTTACATAGTCAAAATATCAAGTAAATTTGTAAACTAAAATTTAATAATTTTTAATAAATTATTATGAAAACCTTGAAAATTATTACGGGGTTAAAACCCAAATTTTAGAAGGTATTACAGTCCTATATTTTTGAACTATATTTATAAATAAAAATAATCTTTAGGTAACACTGTAATTCTATGATAGTTTGTAAATAAATTTTTAACGAAAATATATAATTAATAATTTAGATATTCAACTAAATAATTTTAATAACGTATATTGATCTTTAAGGCACAATAATAATTTTAATAACTATAATGATACTATAGCTATAATAATAATGATAAGAATAATAATACTAAAAATATGGTATTTTTCTACATATGTCTACCAATATACTAACATTAAACATAACAAAAATAATTTTAATGATAATAAAATATTAATGATAATAAAAAATAATGATAAAGTAAAATAATACTTATCAAGATAAATAATAGTACTAATAATAATTATAATAATGATGATGATAATAATAATAATAATAATAATAATATAAATAATAAATATATTAACAGCAATCCTAATCCTGTTATGACAAGTCAGCAGACTTTAGTTCGAAAAAAAATAATAATAAAAAATTTAAGAAAGAAAGGAAGAGAGGGGAGAGAGAGGAGAAAGGAAAAAGGAGTCGGCAGAGGGGGCTGCGCCGGAGGCGGCGCTCGCGGTCGGTGGAGGAAGGAGGTGCGGGGAGATCAGGCTCGCAGGGCGCTGCTCCGACAGAGCGCCGCGGTGGCAGCGGACAGTGGCAGGGGCGGTTTGTGTTAGGCTTGCGGCAGAAAAAAAGAGGGGACGAGCGCGGGTGGAGTGCGGCAGAGGGGGTTTCGAGGCGGCGGCTACGGTGGCGCTAGTCGCTCGACGTGGCGGAGCGGTGGCGGGGGATTCCACGCACGACGGAGGGGAAGCGCCAAGGGGCTGACGGCGGAGGGAAGGGAGTGAGCGGAGGGAAAGTCGGAGAGGTTTGCGATCGGCGGCTCGCCATCACGCGGCGGAGGGAAAGGGTACGGCGGCTTGGCGTGGGCAGAGAGAGCGTGCGCCGAGGGCTTCGATGCGGTAGTGGAGGGAAAGCTCGCTCGGCCGGAGCCGAGCGTGGGTGGCGGACGGCGGTTCGCCGGCGGAGGTGAGTCTGGGTTAGTCTTGTTATTTAATTTGGGTTTGTTTTGGGCTCTGGTGGGTTTTGGTGGTGGCGGTGGTGTTTCGGATGGTGACCACGGTGGTGGTCGGGTGGCGACAGTGGTGCTGGCGGTGATGAGGATGGTGGGGGCGTGGGTTTGTTAGTGTGGCAGTGGTGTCGTTTTGTCGAAGTGGCCGGGGCGAGGAGACTAGTCGCGGTGGCGGTAGTTTTAGTTTAGGTTTTCTTTTGGGAAATTTTGGAGGTTTGGACTGCCGCGTGGTTGCCGCGGTGGAGGATGATGGTCGGGTCGGACTGGTCTGAGACTGGACAGAGGGTGGCGGTTTGGTAAGGGTCGGGGGTGATGGTTGTGGTGAGCGGGGCTGACATTGGTAGGCTGGGTTGCCGGGCTAGTAGTGAAGGTGGTGAGGCGATGGCTTCGTGACCGGAGACTTGCGGCTCGGCGAAAAGGAGATGGGGTTGGATGTGGCCGAGGTTCGGCAAGGCGAGCAGTAGGGGCCGACGGGTTTGGTAGCGGTTAGGATTTGGGTTTGAGTTTGGATGAGTCGTGTCGGGTGTGTCCGACACGACGGGGACGGAGGTTCGGATCTGTCGGACCCGGGGTGGAGTAATGTATTTGTACAATGAAACACATAGTGGATGGGACACGGACACGGTTATGGACACGATGCACTCACTTCTGTGGTAGAAAAATTCGTGGAAGAATAGAATTTATGGAGGAGTACCTACCTATTTATAGGATGTGGAATTCCCAATTGGATATGGACTAGGACTATTTAAAACCCAATTATAGATAATTCATCTATTAATTTAAAATCAATCAAATTCAAATTCAAATCAAAATCTAATTTAAATCTAATTAATTTTTAGTTCAAAATCAAATGAGATAAATCAAATTTTAAATATTAACTATTTAAATAAATCCATAAATTCAAAGCAAGATTTAAATCGCCACAATAAATTCAAAATATGCTTTCCAAAAATACTAATAATATTAATTTTGAAAATTACATTTATTTTAAAATAACTAATAAATAATTACTAAATATGTATGTAGGTACAAAATGATGTTCTCATAATTATGCTTTTCTAGCATACAATAAAAATATTATTTATTATTAATAATTGTGAGAAATGAAAGGCTTTATAAATAAAAAACGAACTTGGAAATTTTGGAACAATAACAAAATAATTATTATTATATATTTTGAAACTTTAAAAATAGAAAAATAATATTTTCAAAAATATGTACGCTCGCACATAATCGCACTCGTCGAGCAATTTCGAAAAATAAAATTTCGTGCGCGACGTATAATACGACTACGCGGCGTACAATACAAAAATTTAAATCAGTACCAAATTTAATTTAAAAAAATTAGTAGAAAATATAGGGGTTTTACAACAAGCTATCAAACCTACTATTTACACATATTTCCTACACAAGCATCAAACTTATTTATATATTATATACCACATTATTCATGCCTATATTGTATTACCTATATCACATATCATTCCTACCTACCTTGCAACATACATTCTCAAGTCATACAAGTCACCAAACATACATTCTGCATACAAATAGACATGTATAGGCTATACCTATATAACATGATACTCATATATATGCATATATACTATAATATACTGGGCAACAATGTATATAAGCCATACATCTATATTAAGCCTAAAATCATACATTTCTATATCCATACCACTATACAACCAATAGAATCAAATATGCATAATATGAGGTAATATATATATATATATATATATATATATATATATATTATAATATATATATATATATAATATATATATTATATAGGTATGCAAGGAGGGGAAAAAAATGTGAGAGGGGAACATGGTGAGTGTATTACAATGAAGGTAAGGGTCATTGCCATTCTCAGGTGTATATGACAATTAGGTGTAATAGGAATTGAAATCAGTTTAGGATGGAAAATTAGAGTCCAGGGTTTGAGACAATGGGTAGTGTATCAGTTGTGTTCAAAGGCAGTCCAAAACCACTTGAAATCTCAGGATTTCAGTGACATGAATCCAAGTTTACTTGTGAACCAATGTGTGTTAGCAAAATTTCAATAGGAATTCTAATTCTCAGGAATTGTTTCCAGGTTACACAAAGTAATTCTCAGATTTTCCTCTTGTGTGTAAACATGTGTCCTTAAAACAGTGTACCAGTCATATATTAGACATGAATTGATAGCCAAAAACCAAATCAATTCTCAGTTATCAGGATAATTAGCAAAACAGTATGGCAGTGCATTAGAATAGTGTGTGTACATGTCATGAATGTGTGTGTGTGTTTAGTTTTGTATATAACCAATCTCAGGTTTAATTGCAATGTGACATGGTAGATAGGGTGTTCAGAATTTGAAATGTGGGTGAGTGATACTCAGATTTATAGAAAAACATATAAACATTATGCATATCTACACACATATATAGAGAGGGTTAAGGGGCCTTCAATCCAGTTCATGCATTCAATCATTCTCAGGTTAGCCAAACAGTGTTCAAGAGTGAGGGCTATGAGCAAGAGTACAGTGATTAGCTATACATTAAGTATCAGAACTTGGTTCAGAGGTGCTCGAGTGGAGTGTCAAAGTGTGCAGAAACTCTCAGGTTTCAGGGTTCTTTTTTTCCAGGTTTAGAACATAGGTTTCAGTATGTGTATGAGTGAAACATATATTAGTGAAATGTTTGTGAGTGAAATAGGTTTCAGTTGACAGTGAACAATAAGATGTGTTTCAGTTTATTACAATAATAGGAATTATCTCAGGTTAGCAAAGTGACAATCTCAGCACATACATATATGTGTATACAAGATCAGTGTTCAAAACAAAACCAAACTGGAACAAAAGACTGATACCTCCTTTTTTACTCCCAATTGAAATCCTCAAATCATGTAAACTTAAAATCAAAAGGTGAAATTAGGTGTACAGGTGTATGCAGATGTGTGGGGTATGACAGGCATGTCCAAGCATTCACTCGTGTCCATAGATTAGGACACAAGTGTCCAAACCCAGGGAATTCCATGTATCAGTAAAAGAATTCATTCGAACCCTAAAGAATCTTTTTTTTTTTGTGAAACCCACAATCAGGCATATGGACATGTCCCCCATGTGTACACGTGTCTAGGGCGGTCCATTCGTGTCTAGGAAACTAGACACGAAGTGTCCAAACAGAATACAACACAGACACATGATCCGTGCACTAGACGGTGTCGTGCACGCGTTTGTAGAACACGACACACGACACGACACAACACGTGGGTGTGCACACGTGTACGCCTATACTAGGGGGACGTGTACATGTGTCTGTATCGTGTCCACGTGAGTCGTGTCAGGAGAAAAAGGGTCGTATCAGATGCGAATTTTCGCGTGTGACAGTGCAGTGTCAAATCGATGCGGGCAGGATTTCTTCCAAACCGCTCGATACGATGGCTGAAATTTTGTCAGTGTAGTGTCAGACACGTGGCCTAGGTGTCCACAAATTTTTGTGTCCATACGTGCTTGTCGTGTCCGCTACAGTGCCCGAGCAGCAGGCACTGTGCACAGCCTGCTGCGCACGTGTGCGTATCCAATTCCGACACAAATAAGACACGAAATTCATTTCAGTCTTCACAAACATTAACATACACATATAGACCTAGGTATCTATGTAATTAGTTTTTCAAAAATTGGAAATAAAATCCTTTGTGACATTTTATCAAACACATGCACATATAACATGATACGTGTCCGATACGGACACCAAACGAACACAAATCGACGCAAAACCAATACCTACGGCTAGGGGACACCTAGGGCTTCCTATCCATGCAAAGAAAACGAAATTTGGTGGAACGAATAGGTGTTTACCTATATGTTGAAATTCCAATAAAAAGCTTCAAAAAGGGGGTTTCTCCTTGTTAGCCAAACTCTCCAAATTTCTCCAAGGCTGGGATTATCCTCCATGAACGGCAAGAGGGAGACAATTAGAATCGAATGCACTAGTTTGAGCCAAAAAGAAGTTAAAATGGGAAAGTTATGGATTGGGAAGATGGCTATACCTCTTTCTTCAAAGCTTGAGAGAAAAATAATAAAAGAGGCAAGAACAAATGGAAGAGGCATTAAATAGGGTGTGGAACCCTAGGTTGGCTGCCATGGGTGGGCTTGTTGGGGTTTGGGCTTAAGTCATGGGCCTATGGTTCAATTCACAAGTCATTAAATCGCAAGTCATTGCATTAAACCATAAGTCATGACTTAATTTCACTAAACCAAATCCCCTCATTCTAAAACCAATCTCTAATGACTAAAATGGGTTAACTCTAGTTAGGCTAGGGTTACCACAGCTAGGGTTAGGTTCTAGGCTAGTCTACAAGTCTCAAACTAGTCAAGACTAACATAACACATAGCAATATTTAATTAATATTAAATTCACACAATTTTCCATAAATCATAATAAATTCAAATAAATCCTAAAATGACCAAAATACTCTAGGCTAAAATATACTAATTAAACATCCTAATCACATGGCTAGGCTCTAGGACAGACAGTCTCTACGGTTACACTAGCTAAACACCAAAATCATAAGTCATGATTTAAATAGTTTTAAAATGATTAAATGTCACTAAAAATTATATTAAAATTTTAAATACCATAATTAAATAATTTAAAATACAAAATTTCAAAATTATCCTATTTTAGAAACTGGGTGTTACAATCCTACCCACCTTAGAAAAATTTCGTCCTCGAAATTAAAATGGTAGTAGTCCTTCTAGGCCAAACACCCACAATCAAGGTCTCAAACACACCGTCAGATAATCATATGCGTATGTCCAAAATCATGATACTCAGAATCTTCGTCATGCTAGTGAGCAAGGCTACGATAATCACAGAGTCCTCGACTATGGCACATACCTCTAGAATCATGGTATTTAAAATTTTGCATTGCGGCATGCTTGGCAGCGAAAACCTTAAATTTCCACACCCAAGAAATATGTCCTAAATCTGACTATATATCCTCACTATGCCAGCTAAACACGACCATCGAAGATTCTAGATCCCATAACTGAGGTGACCTAGCCCATATGATTTATCTCAGAAAAAATCAAACATAACACAAGAATAATAGGACAAAATTGATAAATCAACAAGGAACAGAAGGAATTAAAATTTTAAGGCAGTTATAAGAGGCAATTACGGAAAGGAAATCGAAAAGAAGGAACCTGCAGCAAGATCTCTACTGGCCTAAGCATCCTCGACTGTCCTGGCGAAAGCTCGCCCCTGTTGGCCTCCTCTGGCCTGCTGCTGATGTTGCATGTACCTCTGCTGCTGAGTCGGTAAGGGTAATCCCTTCTGCTGGCCTACCGGAGCCCTAGCTCCTACTCCCTAACTTGAACGTCTTCTCGACGACCGGGATACTCTCTTAGCCGATGATCGATCCTTCGAGTAAACTCTGCCCAGCCTCTTCCGGCATTTGCCCCAATCGTGCCCCTCCTTGCAAAAAGGGCAAATGATAACAAGCTGCTGTCCCGGGGCCTGCTGCTACTCTGTGGCTGCTGCGCCTGCTGAAAGGGACCCGTCCCTGAAATTGTCGCTACTGAAAGTAGAACCTCGGCTGTTGGTATTGTGCTGCTGAAACTGAGTAGTATCTCTGCTGCGGATACTGCTGCTAAAACTACAAAGGGGGCATCTGCTGCTAAATCTGTAGGTAGGGCCTCTTGGCCGGGCCCGCACTGCCACTAGCTCCCTGAGTATCTCGCATCCTCTTCTCCTTCAACCCAAGATCGTCCTCTGCTGTCATGGCTCCTACCAGAATCTGCTCGAAAGTGGCGTCGCGGCCGCTCTTGGTATATGACTTGATCTTCCTGATCAAACCCCTACGGAACCTCCTCGCCTTCCCGGCCTGAGTAAGATCCTCAATGAATCTGCTCAAACGGCTGAACTCTCCAGCGTACTCCTCAACGGTCTGGTTCTCCTGAACCAAACTCTCGAACTGCGCCTCCAAAGCACGGAGTGCTGTATCGGGAAAGAATTTCTCCTTGAATAGTTTCTTGAATGCTGCCCAAGTCTGACCAGCTGTACCAACCCTCGGGTCCATCTGGTACCAAGTACGGGCCAAGTCCTGCATCTGACTGGCGACTGCCTCGATCTGTAATCCTGCTGGTATCTGTGCCAATCAGAATATCTCCTCAATGAGCTATATCCAATCGTCAGCGTATATGATGCCCTCTGTACCCTTGAAGTCTCGAGGTCCCATCTTCTTAAAGGATTGGATGTCTGGAGTTCTCAGCTGATACGGCTGCATCTGACCTCCTTGTGGCTGAGCAGCCACCAGCTCTACTATCGTCCTGACCAACTGGTGAGTATCTTGTATGCTCTGTCAGATATCAGCAGACTGGCTCTGTTGTATCTGCTGCTGAGACTCCAAGAATCGCTGGAAAAGGGCAAACATCTGAGCCGCATCCACTGTCCCTGAAGGTAACTGCTGCTGATACATATCTGGAATGACGGGGGAAGACCTCCGGACAGGTGGAGGTGTACTCCCAAAAGCTGCAGATGCTCCTATATGAGCAGAAATAGGGGGTGCTGTGGTCCCAGCGTCCACAATCGTGTGCGGGGTGGTAGGCCTCTCACCAGCGTCTGCTGAGCCAGAGCGATGCGATCGTGTCTCGATCACCATCCTGGAGATAGATCAAACAAGGAATCAATACTGAGATAGAAACGGTAATTCAAGGGAGGACAGTTATTTAAGGAGCAATCTTCAACAGGAATGTAGATGGCAGAAATCCAGTTAAGAGTTTTTCCTAATGTGATTGAGTACCTCAAAAATAATCCTAATCCTACTGCAGGCTGTAGTGGTACTCTAGTTCGAATACCACTACACAAACTCGACCTGCATGGGCCACCACAAAAACGTGTCACGACCCGCACCCACCGTGAGAGTACGAGTACGTAACAGCGCCCAGCCTACGCCGTAGTATCGGCGATAGAACGTTGTTCTAGGTCCTGAACTATAACTAACTAACATGAAATACTCTCCATAAGAAGGCCAACATAGAGGTACAACTCAATCACAATCTAGAGATAGAATATGGCACGATAAAATAGATAAGAAAATCCTCAATTGAGGTACAACTCAATGAAATAACAAGTCTCAACATCTCTAAAATATACAACTCTGAAAAATAAAGACAACAGCTAACATGAAAAGAAACAGTCTAAGCTATCTATACTATGCAAGGGGTATCATCCTCAGCAGCTGCCTGAACCTCCCCAGGGGTCCAGGTCGCGAGTGTCATCTAGGAAAGCTCCAAAGTAAGGGTTGCAGGGTTCCTCATCATCCTCTGTAAAAATTTTAACAGGTCCAGTCAGGATAGGAGCGAGCACAATACATCTCACGCAGATCATAACAGGTTAGAGAATATAAACATGCAAGAGAGTACGATACATGAGACTGAAAGAAAATACATGATGTAAACAGGAAGATAACTGTAATAGTAATATCTACTATAAGTAGAGAGCTACCAGTGACTAGTGATTTAAAGTACAAAGTCGACATGTGAACGGCTTGATTTGCACATGGCTATACTAAAGAGGCGTACATGGCTATTCTACTTTAGAAATTGTTCACATGACTATCTATACTCCCCCATACCCCAATCAATACACAAGGATCCAAACAAGTTATGTTACTTACATGGTTTTCATATGAAGCCCATAAATGGGTGCACATGAAGTATAAATGAGAGCTCATACATGAGTGCACATGAAGTTCACATGGGGGCCCATAAATGGGTGCACATAAAATTCACATGAAGGCTCATAAATGAGTGTACATGCAATATAGGTTATACATGAGATACATGGGAAACATGACCGATTCATGGGAGCACATGAGAGTACATGAGCATGCATGAACGAGCATGAAGCACATAAGAAACATGGATAACATGAGAGCGAGAAATACATGATGTACACGAAACACATGACATAATGTATCCGATGCTCCCGAGGGGATAACATCTCAATGTAGGGATCCATATAGTACCAAACCGTGATAATATCGTGACAGCATCAAATAAGGTAAACTAGAGCAGGAATATAACTCTAAGCAAGTTATGAAATGATCAGAGAATGTACTCGCCTGGTATCTGAATGTCTGAAGTAAATGTACTGTCTGAGATGAGGTACCTGACTCCTATTTAGAGCAACACAAGTCAAGATGTATACAGGGGATGGTAATAGTAATCTACGATGCGTCTGTATGCTGTCTAGGTCAAACTAGACTAAAGTCAACACTTGGTCAACTCTACTCAACCACACTGGTCAAACTAGGTCAACTAGGTCAAGTCCTAGCCCCAACAAGTCTAACAAGTCTCACTAGGCCTAACCAAGCCCAGGCTAGCATTCATATAGCATCACAATGCTATACAAGCTATCAAACCTACTATTTACACATATTTCCTACACAAGCATCAAACTTATTTATATATTTATATACCACATTATTCATGCCTATATTGTATTACCTATATCACATATCATTCCTGCCTACCTTGCATACATACATTCTCAAGTCATACAAGTCATCAAACATACATTCTGCATACAAATAGACATGTATAGGCTATACCTATATAACATGATACTCATATATATGCATATATATACTATAATATACTAGGCAACAATGTATATAAGCCATACATCTATATTAAGCCTAAAATCATACATTTCTATATCCATACCACTATACAACCAATAGAATCAAATATGCATAATATGAGGTAATATTATATATATATATATATATATATATATATATATATAGGTATGCAAGGAGGGTAAAAATGTGAGAGGGGAACATGTGTGAGTGTATTACAATGAAGGTAAGGGTCAATGCCATTCTCAGGTGTATATGACAATTAGGTGTAATAGGAATTGAAATCAGTTTAGGATGGAAAATTAGAGTCCAGGGTTTGAGACAATGGGTAGTGTATCAGTTGTGTTCAAAGGCAGTCCAAAACCACTTAAAATCTCAGGATTTCAGTGACATGAATCCCAGTTTACTTGTGAACCAATGTGTGTTAGCAAAATTTCAATAGGAATTCTAATTCTCAGGAATTGTTTCCAGGTTGCACAAAGTAATTCTCAGATTTTCCTCTTGTGTGTAAATATGTGTCCTTAAAACAGTGTACCAGTCATATATTAGACATGAATTGATAGCCAAAACCCAAATCAATTCTCAGTTATCAGGATAATTAGCAAAATAGTATGGCAGTGCATTAGAATAGTGTGTGTACATGTCATGAATGTGTGTGTGTGTTCAGTTTTGTATATAACCAATCTCAGGTTTAATTGCAATGTGACAGGGTAGATAGGGTGTTCAGAATTTGAAATGTGGGTGAGTGATACTCAGATTTATAGAAAAACATATAAACATTATGCATATCTACACACATATATAGAGAGGGTTAAGGGGCCTTCAATTCAGTTCATGCATTCAATCATTCTCAGGTTAGCCAAACAGTGTTCAAGAGTGAGGGCTGTGAGCAAGAGTACAGTGATTAGCTATACATTAAGTATCAGAACTTGGTTCAGAGGTGCTCGAGTGGAGTGTCAAAGTGTGCAAAAACTCTCAGGTTTCAGGGTTCTTTTTTTTCTAGGTTTAGAACATAGGTTTCAGTATGTGTATGAGTGAAACATGTATTAGTGAAATGTTTGTGAGTGAAATAGGTTTCAGTTGTCAGTGAACAATAAGATATGATGTTTCAGTTTATTACAATAACAGGAATTATCTCAGGTTAGCAAAGTGACAATCTCAGTACATACATATATGTGTATACAAGATCAGTGTTCAAAACAAAACCAAACTGGAACAAAAGACTGATACCTCCTTTTTTACTCCCAATTGAAATCCTCAAATCATGTAAACTTAAAATCAAAAGGTGAAATTAGGTGTACAGGTGTATGCAGATGTGTGGGGTATGACAGGCATGTCCAAGCATTCACTCGTGTCCATAGATTATGACACAAGTATCCAAACCCAGGGAATTCCATGTATCAGTA
This sequence comes from Iris pallida, assembly GCA_029216955.1. Classification (NCBI taxonomy): domain Eukaryota; kingdom Viridiplantae; phylum Streptophyta; class Magnoliopsida; order Asparagales; family Iridaceae; genus Iris; species Iris pallida. The sequence continues at coordinate 1,693,150 of JANAVB010019599.1, read as the reverse complement.
AAAGAATTCATTCGAACCCTAAAGAATCTTTTTTTGTGTGTGAAACCCACAATCAGGCATATGGACGTGTCCCCTATGTGTACACGTGTCTAGGGGGGTCCATTCGTGTCCAGGAAACTGGACATGAAGTGTCCAAACAGAACACAACACAGACACATGATCCGTGCACTAGACGGTGTCGTGCACGCGTGCACGCGTCTGTAGAACACGACACACGACATAACACAACACGTGGGTGTGCACACGTGTACGCCTAGACTAGGGGGACATGTACATGTGTCTGTATCGTGTCCACGTGAGTCGTGTCAGGAGAAAAAGGGTCGTATCAGACGCAAATTTTTGCGTGTGACAGTGCAGTGTCAAATCGATGTGGGCGGGATTTCTCCCAAACCGCTCGATATTATGGGCTAAAATTTTGTCAGTGTAGTGTCAGACACGTGGCCTAGGTGTCCACAAATTTTTGTGTCCATACGTGTTGTGTCGTGTCCGCTACAGTGCCCGAGCAGCAGGGCACTGTGCGCAGCCTGCTGTGCGCGTGTGCGTGCCAATTCCGACACGAATAAGACACGAAATTCATTTCAGTCTTCACAAACATTAACATACACATATAGACCTAGGTATCTATGTAATTAGTTTTTCAAAAATCGAAAATAAAATCCTTTGTGACATTTCATCAAACACATGCACACATAACATGATACGTGTCCGATACGGACACCAAACGAACACAAATCGATGCAATACCAATACCTACGGCTAGGGGACATCTAGGGCTTCCTATCCATGCAAAGAAAACAAAATTTGGTGGAGGGAATAGGGATTTACCTATATGTTGAAATTCCAATAAAAAGCTTCAAAAAGGGGGGTTTCTCCTTATTAGCCAAACTCTCCAAATTGCCCCAAGGCTGGGATTGTCCTCCATGAATAGCAAGAGGGAGACAATTAGAATCTAATGCAAGTGGTTTGAGCCAAAAAGGAGTTAAAATGGGAAAGTTATGGATTGGGGAAGATGGTTATACCTCTTTCGTCAAAGCTTGAGAGAAAAATAATAAAAGAGGCAAGAACAAATGAAAGAGACATTAAATAGGGTGTGGAACCCTAGGTTGGCTGCCATGGGTGGGCTTGTTGGGGTTTGGGCTTAAGTCATGGGCCTATGGTTCAATTCACAAGACATTAAATCACAAGTCATTGCATTAAACTATAAGTCATGACTTAATTTCACTAAACCAAATCCCCTCATTCTAAAACCAATCTCTAATGACTAAAATGGGTTAACTCTAGTTAGGCTAGGGTTACCACAGCTAGGGTTAGGTTCTAGGCTAGTCTACAAGTCTCAAACTAGTCAAGACTAACATAACACATAGCAATATTTAATTAATATTAAATTCACACAATTTTCCATTAATCATAATAAATTCAAATAAATCCTAAAATGACCAAAATATCCTCTAGGCTAAAATATACTAATTAAACATCCTAATCACATGGCTAGGCTCTAGGACAGACATCTTTACGGTTACACTAGCCAAACACCAAAATCATAAGTCATGATTTAAATAGTTTTAAAATGATTAAAAATCACTAAAAATTATAGTAAAATTTTAAATACCATAATTAAATAATTTAAAATACAAAATTTTAAAATTACCCTCATTTTAAAAACTGGGTGTTACAGGTTATCAAGCTAAGGGTTAAGTCTCATTGCAAACATTTTGTTTACGAGGGTCAATCTGTTTATATTTATATGTAGGGTTGTTTGCTGGACTAGGTTTTTTTGCCTGGTATCTTTCGAGGAAGATCCAAGCTTTTGATCGTAGAGGCCATGTTGGGAAACTTTGCATTGTGTTTCTTCCTCTTCTATGTGCAGCGCTTGTAGCAATTTTTTGAGTGGATGACTATTAGCATCACTAGCAAGATGTATTTACTGGTGGGTTGTTAGTTGTCTTTCTGACTTTCGGCACTCTTGCTGGAATCCTCAATCAATGTGATTTTTTTAGCAAATCTTACATATTTACTTGACATTTCATGCATGATTGGTAATTGCATCCTTTTGTTACTTGCAATTCTTTCCAGCACCCTGTGAACTAGATGGTATGATCCAACTTTAATAACCTTGTATGTTTATCATCAATAGCTCTGCACAGTTTTGTTGTGTTAGAGAGGCTTTTCACTGACATGCATAATTGTAGAGAACAGATAGTTCTACTTAAAAAGGGGAATTTTTTTTTTGCTAATTTAGATAAGCATATTAAATATTTAACTATAACTTTACGATCAAATAAGAAACCCTGAACTTTACGATCAATAATAAAGACTGACACGATGAAACACAAACATGGTCTTGATATTTGAGAGTTTTTGTGCTTGCCATCTCTCATGCCTTTCATGCCATAGATCCTAAACATTTAAGCAAGGTTCGCAGTATCGGAATCAGAATCAGTATCAGAAAATTCTTATGAGTATCGGCGATATCGGTAGTATCGATGGTTTCAGATCGGAGGTATATAAATAAGCCAGTTGACCTTGTCAACATGTGGAGAGCCACTCGAGGAAAAGATGGCAGTTATAATGGTAAAGACGGGGCTGCTGGTACATATGTATATAAATTGCATTTTTAATGAGTTTTTAACAAAATATCAATTGCAAATTAGAGATAATTAATACACCTCCTTGCATGTTATAGAAAATGTTAGAAAGGAGAATTGAAGAGCTACCAGCTGAAGAACGAGATAATGAGGAGCAGTTGAATAATATTTACAGAAAAGTGATTGGACAAGATGGGCATGGCCGAGTTTTAGGCCGAGGAGTAGGTGTAAGGGGTAAAGGATCAACATCCTTAGCACAGACTGAGACAAATGTTGAAATCGTACAACTACGGGAAAATGCTGAAAAGTTACGAGAAAATGCAGAAAAGTTAAGAGAAGGGACTGATGCATTAAGAAAAGAGCATGAGGAGCAAGAGGCGCGACATAAGAAAGAGATTGAGGCGGTCAAGAATGAGCTTAGGACTGAACTCAAAAAGGAAGTTTTGGCCATGTTTCTGAATGCTCAACTACTTTGTCAGCAATCCAGTACATCGTCCAGGTAATTTGCCAAGTATCAACTTATTACATTGATTTTTCTCTGTGATTCTTATGCCCCTAAAGTTTCAATTTTGCATATTCTGAATTTTGGTCATGGATTAGTTTAGTATCCATGTTTGCTTAGTATCCTTACTGTAACAGTTTCAAATGTTTGCTCATGGATTAGCTTAGTATCCATGTTAGCTTAGTATAGCTTAGTATCCATGTTAGCTTAGTATCCTTGCTGTAAATGTTAGCTTAGTATCCTTACTGTAACAGTTTCAAATGGATTAGCTTAGTATCCACGTTAGCTTAGTATCCAGATCAAATGAATTCTTAAGTCATCCATGTTAGCTTAGTATCTTACTGTAACAGTTTCTTAGATCATTCTTAAGTCATTCATGCTAGCTTAGTATCCTTTACTTACTGTAACAATTTTGTTTTTAACATTTGGTATATCTTTCGATACAGAACATGGATTAGCCTAGTATCCATGTTAGTTTAGTATCCTATACTGTAACAATTTTGTTTTACTAATCTAGAGTTTGTATACACACCGTGTACATATGTTTCTTTCTTTAGCAGTGTGGATCAATCTCTTAATAATCCTTTATGATATTTGTGTCTATGGAATAGGTTTCCTAATTATTCCCTTGAGTCTTTAGAATATGCAAAGTTAAATGAGGGCTATAGATACTAACACTTACAGAGGGAGTAAACTCAAGCTTGTTGTATTGTAGAAACTTGCAAAACAATGATACTTCATGGTATCCAGTAGTAAATTATCCATTATATTTAGCATCTCTCTGATTTGAACTGAGATTGGCACTATGTTGTCCATATGTGTAGTTTCTTTATTTTAGCACTTAGTTTTCAAGTGAAATATCTCTTTCTTTATCCCTATCTTTGTCATTTCTTTGCTACAAATCCTCTTACAGGCACATGCATGATGCATAGTTTATGAATATTTAATTTGTCTTAATTTTATTTGCAGGTCCTTCAAAAACATTCTAGATATGTTTAAATGATGGGCGACGATCGTGATGGGGGAAAAATATGGTGTACTTAAATATGGTGGAGTACTTTATATTTTGGCTTCATTTTGGATGTACTGAAATATTGTGTAGTACTTTAATACTTTGGCTTCATTTTGGATGTACTGAAATATGGTGTAGTACTTAATATTTTGGATGGAGAATAATGTATATAATGGTGGAGAATGATGTGTATAATGGTGCAGAATGCTGTGTGTGATGTATTATGTTTTGTAACTGATGATGGTATGTGATGTATTATGTTATATATGGAAATGTTGGTAAAGAATGGATTGATTTTGTAGCTGATGGTGTGTGTGATGTGTTATGTTTTGGATTTATTTTGGAAATGTTGGTAAAGAATGCTTAATGTTAAGCTTTTTTATGTTGTTTTTCAATTGAACATTAGAGTTATATATGAATTGTTTTTTGTCTTCAACCTTGATGTTAAGATTTTTTTTGTATGGGAGCTCCGACATCGGGAGATACATCTGAGAACAAGCTTAAGTTTGACACACCTGATCATATGAATAATGTTATGTGTATTTAAATTGTATATTTTATGGCTGGAAAATGCAAATGGTAATTTCAGAAGTATTACTTTTGGGACGGTTATGTAATTGTCTTAGATATAAATGACATTCTTTTGTGACGCTGGCAAATTTGTCTAGGACGGATGTTATTCGTCATAAACTGTTCTATTTTGGGACAGTTTAGTAAACCGTCATAAATATTTAATAATTCAAACACTTTTAGTACGGTTAGATTTTTCGACCCTAAATCCAAATTAGGACGGCTTTTTCCGTCCTAAAACTTTTTGCCACGCCACCCTAATAGCACTGTCGAATACCGTCCTAAAATTCGTCCCAAATTACGATTTAGGACAGACTTAGGCCTTAGACAGATTTGTTGGCGTCCCAGAAAGACACTTTTTTGTAGTGATTCTTAACAGAACCGAAATAATTTAACAAAAGTTCTAATCCGAAATAATTTGACAACAACATAGAGATGGTAAAAGAAGCAAATTTTCTATCAGTAAGCAAATTAGTACTAGTAAGCGAATTTTCTATTTCTTTGAAGCAAAGATGCTAATAGAAATAACAGTAAGCCAATTTAGTTGAAGCAAATATGGTAAGATAACTAACAGTGAGAAAATTTTAGACAAATGTTATGTGAGGCACAGAATGTGTATTTTTTGTTTTTTAAGTCACAGAATGTTATGTGAGGCAGTAGCAACAATTTGAACACATTTTTTAAGTGACAGAATGTTGTAAGACAGTTGCTAAGCAAAATTTGGTAACACTATTTTTGTTGGAGAGAATCAAGATTAACTCTTAGATTGTTGTCTTCACTATTCTTTCTTAAAATCTGTAATAAAAAATAAAATTTAAATTAAAGATTACCGGCCTTCGGGGAAGTCGCGCACGTAGCACTACTCTAAGAGTCAATTTGGATCTATGTGCAGACTTTGTCCGAATGTTTTTAGTGGTAAAATCTTCGCTCTACGAGAATCTGCTTTCCGCACATGACGTAAAGAGAGTGACCCTCAACTTAGCTCTGCCTAGAGCAACAAAAGAAGAACGAAAAGCTTCAAAAACCGAGAAGTTTGAAGGGAGTTTCTGTAAGGGATTTTCTGTGTCCCGAGATGAAGAGAGAACCTCAATATATAAAGGATGTTTTGCCAACATATGGAAATAAAGGAGAGATTTAATTAGCCTATTAAGGTTGAACATTACAAATGTTACAACACATTCAAAAAATGTGATTCATTGAATCTTGATATCAATTCAAATATCCAACTGTTAAAAAATTATTATTGTAACGGTCAGAAGTATTAAGGAGGAGCAAAAAAGTTTTAGGGTCTCAGTCCGAACCCGAAGAGGAAATTAAATCGTCATTCGGTGCCCGCAGATGTTGGCACGTAGTCGCACCCGTTACACGTGCCGAACCGAGCTGAGCCGGGCCGGACGGTGGCGATAGTGCACATGTGTGGCCCATGGGGCTCCCATACAATAGTTCAATAAAGCAAAAGGAGGCAAAGTAATATGTACACACCCATCCCTTATGTTCCAGCCGATGTGGAACTATAGGGAAAGAGGGGAAGTTGGTTTTTGCTTTAGAAGCAACAGCAACACCAACAGTTGGTCCCGAAGACAGATCCAAGAGTGGAGAGATCCAAAGAAGGCGTAGAGATAACTTTGCAAGACACAAAGTTTTGTACTCTAGCCAATGACACGGAAGGGAGGCGTAGAGTATACTTGTAAGACACGAAGTCTAAACTCTAGCCAACTCAAAAAAAGCAATAAATGAAGGTTACAAACTGACTTCAAAAAAGGCACAATACAACAACAAAGAAGAAAATAGTGTTCTTCTCTTTACGTTCGCAGACGCTACAATGAGAAGAACACAAAACACAAAAGAAAAACACAAGGAGACCTCATTGCTGGGGTGAAAAAATCAACGGTACTCAAAGCAAGATTCACCCTATACACGATCTGCCCTCGGGAATCAGCAAGTTCAAGTATGAACCTCAGGAACGCTCTTCGTCACCTTCGAGAAGACTTCAGAACACTATTCGGGCCAAAAAAAGCTTCTAGCGTATGGACTTGGGAGGAGCTGCTGCTTTGGCGCATGAACCTCCTGGTGTGGGATTGTGGCACTCAAAATTCTCTCTCTTCCAACTTCAGAAGCTGGTGGAGGGGGTGCTCTATTTATAGAGCAGATGGCACCCACGCGTCCATGGGAATGCCCACTCGTATATGGGTGCAGGCCAACCAATTCCCATAAAATTTGGATCCATGCCCTAACACAGCAGCGTGCAGCACACCCTGCTCTGATAGCGTCGCCCATGCCGCGCGATGACAATAGAATCTACTTGCAGGCTCGGAATGCACATGCACCGTAGCACCCTACATGCTGCTGCAGAAATACCGCTCCGTGTTGCACGCTAACGGCATCGCACGTCTAGCCACAACAGCGTAGGACCACAACAACCTATGGCCACTACGGCGCATGGCCCCTAAGGCACATGGCCACCAATGTGCCAGACGCATAGCGCGTCGATGCTGACGTACTAAGTGTAAAGTGCGTCATCAAAGCGCTACTTTGTGCCCTAAGCCCGAGCCCGAGCCCGAATCTGATACCGAGTCCGCGTTCGAGTCCATGTCCCTAAGTCTCTATTTGCTCCTATGGATTTCCAAAGTGAGTGTTAAAACAAGGTTTGTTCTTTGTGATTTAAACTTACCTCTCTTGAAAAAATAACCCACATGGGCCACATCACTCCGTGTGCATACTCCAACACAAGCATCTATAATCCAAATAGGAGGGGTATGGATAATTATTTTGCTTATATACTTTCCTATATAAAGTAATAATTATATAGGGATAATTATGTCATTTATACATCCATTATCTAAAACTAACCACCATCTAAAATCGTCAAACCTCTTCTCCATGCACTAACTTTCTGTTTCTCTTTCTTTCTCATTTTTTGTTTCTCTCTTTCTCTTTTATTCTTTCTCTCTCCAATTTCAAGTTCGGATCATCAAAAAAAACGAACAATAAGATAGAGCGATCCGATGTCGTCGACGTTACTGAGATGATGGCTGAAATGAGCCACATGAATTCCTGTAGAATTGATACTCTGGATAGGTACTGATATGATTTTATATCGTTATGTTCTTTCTTTTTTAAGATAACCGTACCATAGTTGTTAAACTTCATGCTTTTAGATAAGAATAATATTGCATGCTTAATATTTTATTAATTATTCGTTTACAAGGAGTTTACCATAAAAATTATCAAATTTGTATATCATTTATATAGATAGATGATATTCTATTTTAATGATAAATGTCCAAACAAATTATTATCTTGGCACTAATTTAAACTATTTGAATTAATTATCCTGGCATTAATATAAATAGAATGAGATATAATAGAAATAAGGCCTAGATTTTTTTTTTTCAATACTAATAATTCAAATATAACTTATCGTAATATATATGGGATATTAAATTATTTTAATATTAGATGCTTATATTTGAATCATGTAAAAAATGTTGATAAATTTAACGATAAACATCAAACCGTCTCAATTACTAAGCACCACTACAAATTATCATTTATTATCATTTAACGTACATATGCATACGAATTTTTCTTTTGAAATTAAAAAAAGTATTTTGTTTGAAGGGATACTAGATATCGTAGAATAGTATTTTTCTTCTTGTTATTTCATCATATGACAAGGGCCATATATATAGGGATAAGGGGCAACCCAAGGGTCATGAGTTATATGATCCCAAGGGTCATGTGTAACTCATGACATAATGGTGAATAGTAAGGGTTTCACAACACTCCCCCTTATTCATCCATTTCCTTGGATCCACTTATGAAATACTTCAGGATTCAATAAGCTAATGGGGTGGATATTGCTGGATCCAGAGTAAACTTGGTTTGCCTTATTAAAACCTTGGCTGTGGAAAACCCAGTGGGAAAAACCATCAGTCCTAAGGAAAAAGAGTACAATCCTATAGTTTTACTCCCCCTGATCTATACAAGCTTCAGGCTTGCAGGTCTTTTAGTTGCCTCATCCCTATTCCTCTTACAAGCTTTACAAAAGTACATCGTGGCAGTATTTTGGTAAACAAATCTGCTAAGTTATTACAAGATTGAATTTGTTGTATTTTGACTTGTTCCTTCTCTTGAAGGTCGTGCGTCCAGAAGAATTTGGGGGATATGTGCTTCATCTTGTCATTCTTTATGTATCCTTTCTAAAGTTGAGCTACGCATGCTGTATTATCTTCAAAAAGGGTAGTAGGCTCAAGTTCACCAGTCTTCAGGCCAGTAGATGCCAAAATGTGCTGAATGACGGAGCGAAGCCAAACATACTCCTTGCTTGTTTCATGGATTGCCAGGAGTTCAGAATGGTTGGATGAGATAGCCACACTGGTCTGTTTGACGAACCTCTAGGAAATAGCCGTACCACTGAAAGAAACACAAATCCAGTTTGTGATTTCTCTGTGTGGGGATCTGATCTATAACCTGCATCTGAATAACCAAGTAAAGTGGAAAACCCACTATTCGGGTAATGTAGTCCTAGGTCTATAGACCCTTGGAGGTAGCGCAGAAGATGCTTCACTCCATTCCAGTGGCGCTTTGTGGGCGCTACACTGTATCTGGCTAATAAGTTAACTGAAAATGCTATATCAGGATGCGTACAGTTATCTATATAGAGTAGTGCCCCAATGGCACTTAGGTAAGGTACTTCAGGACCTAATGATTCCTCCCCCTCTTCCAGTAGACGGAAAGGGTCCTTCTTTACGTCCAATGATCGAACGACCATTGGGGTACTAAGGGGATGGCATTTATCCATGTGGAATTGTTTAAGTAATCTTCGTGTATATGTAGATTGGTGTAACAGGATACTACCCTTTAGGTGTTCGATCTGTAAGCCAAGACAATACTTTGTTTTCCCTAGGTCTTTCATTTCAAAAGTTGTCTTAAGGCTTTCAGATATCTCAGTGATCTCTGCAGGAGATCCAATGAGATTTAAGTCGTCGACATAAACGGCGACTATAACAAATCATGTTCCCGATCTTTTTATAAAGATACACGGGCAGACTTTATCATTAGTAAATCCTTGCGTAGCAAGAAACTCACTTAGTCTGTTATACCATATTTTTCCTGATTGTTTAAGACCGTACAATGATCTTTGTAACCTTACAGAATAGGTGTCCCGAGGTCTATCTGTTTTCTCTGGTGAAATTTTATATCCTTTAGGGAGTTTCATATAGATATCTTTATCTATATTGCCATAAAGATATGCAGTCACAACGTCCATGAGCTGCATTTCTAGGCTTTTCAGAGAAAATAGGCTGATCAGGAATCTGAAGGTATTCCCATCCAAGACCGAAGAATATGTTTCTTCATAATCTATTCCTGGTTTCTGGGAGAAACCTTGTGCTACAAGGCATGCTTTGTAGCGCACAACTATGTTGTGTTCATTTCTTTTTCTTGTGAAGATCCATTTATATCCTACAGGTTTTACACCTTCAGGTGTTTGGACTACTGGTCCAAAGACTTCGTGTTTCAAGAGTGAGTCCAGCTCTACTCCTATTGCTTCGTTCCACTTTGGCCAATCGCCTCTGCGTTTACATTCCTCTAGAGACCGTGGATCGATGTCATCGTCATTTTCAGTGACGTGAACGGCAATATTGAACGTAAAATCATCGTCGACGACTGTGCCTTTTCTGTTCAGTACCTCTCCGGTACGTACATAATTTAATAATATTTCTCCTGTTTGTTCCTCTTCAGGGGAAACTAGGAGGGGAGAGGTAGCTGATCTGAGCTCAGCATCCTGTGTTGGGAGCTTCTTAATTTCTCCAGGGTTTTTTCTTTTACGAGGGACTTTGTCTCTCGAACCTAGTGGGCGTCCTCTTTTTAATTGAGGTATTGCCATTTCTTCTGCCGGCGGATTGCATCCATCTTTGGGGATGTCAATCCTAGCTGGCGTGTTGGCAGCAAGGACGTATGATCTGACAATCTTCTGGTTGTCAGTAAATGTATCCGGAAGTAGATGTACAGTGTTCTGAAGATGTAATATCTTCAGGATCTCATCTTCACATTGACTTGTACGCGGATCAAAATGAGACAAAGTTTTTGTGTCCCAAGAAATTATCTTAGAAGCTTCTGGCTTCTTAGACTGTGTGCCCAGTTTAGGAAATAATCCTTCATCAAACTCACAGTCATCAAGACGTGCCTTAAATACGTCACCCGTCAGGGGTTCTAGGTATCTAATTATAGAGGGTGAGTCAAACCCAACATAGATACCTAATCGACGTTGTGGATCCATTTTGGTCCTCTGTGGGGGAGCAATGGGGACGTAAACAGCACAACCAAAAACTCTCAAATGAGAGATATTTGGAGGTGAACCATAAGTGAGCTGCATCGGAGATAGAATATGACCTCAAGAAGGCCGTATTCTAATAAGTGATGCCGCATGCAATATAGCATGACCCCGAGCTTCCACAGTCAACTGTGACTGCATCAACAATGGACGAGCAATCCATTGTAATCTCTTAATAAGAGATTTTGCTAACCCGTTCTGGGTGTGAACATGAGCTACAGGATGTTCAACTTCGATGCCAGTTGCTTGGCAATAGTCTTGAAAAACCTGTGAAGTAAATTCACCCGTATTATCAAGTCTTAATTTTTTTGATATGGTTATCAGGGAAATGAGCCCGCAACTTAATTATTTGTGCCAATAGCTTAGAAAAAACTAAGTTGCGGGTGGACAAAAGGCACACATAAGACCATTTAGTAGATGCATCGATAAGTACCATAAAGTACCTAAATGGACCACTTGCGGGGTGTATAGGTCCGCAAATGTCTCAATGAATTCTCTCTAAGAAGCTAGGAGACTCTAGTCCCACTTTCAAAAGGGATGGTCTCGTTATAATTTTGCCTTGAAAACAAGGTAGACACGAGTAATCATACTTCTGAAGAATCTTCAGGTTCTGCAGGTTGTGTCCAGTGGATTGGCTTATGATTCGTTTCATCATAGCTGATCCTGGGTGACCCAGTCTATTATGCCAAAGTTTAAATTTTGGCGATGAATGACACTTCTGGTGCACAATCATGTTAGCTTCTGTTGATTGAATATGAGTATGATAGAGACCCGACGGGAGTTCCTTGAATCGTTCTAAGATAGTTTTTGAACCATCTTTTAGACGAGTAACATACAGATATTCTGCCTCATTTATTTTATTTGTTTCTAAGTGATATCCGTTTAAACGAATGTCCTTGAAACTTATGAGGTTCCTATTTGATTTATGAGAGAATAGTGCATCTTTTATTATTAGTCTTGTTTTATTTGGGAGCAATATAATTGTTTTACCAGATTCTTCTATTATGTTTGATAGTCTTGATATCGTAATAACGAGACCATCATAATCATATAAGCTATAAAAATAGCTTTTTTCTCGAAGGATTATGTGCGTCGAGGCGCTGTCCACAAGGCATTCACACTTCCTCTATAGATCAATGAAAAAAAAAACAACAACAAACAATCGTAATTAAAACAACGGCTTTGAAATACAATTTTTTTTAAAAAAAATTCTCTTATATCGATCGACGGGCCGATATAGAGAGGTCAATAAGTTGCTTGCAAAAATGCATAATTTATAATAAAAGAGAAGCATAATATGAAAATACGGCAACAAGTTTTTAAAAGCATGAAATAAGATAGTGGCTCTAGTCGAGTAGGTCGTCGTTCTCGAAGTCTTCTGCCGAGAACTGAGTAGACGGCTGCTTTTCTACCAGATTTGTTTCAACTTGAGACTTCTGGCTTGCTTGATACAGATCTTGTAGATGTCGCGGGGTGCGACAGTTTCTGGACCAGTGTCCAGTCATGCCACATTTGTGGCATTTGTCCTCCCAATTTTTCTTGGGAATGGACATCAGTTCTGTGGTCTTCTTCCACTTCTTCTTTGCCCCACTTTTGCTGCTCTAGGGATAAAAGTTGTTCTGGGGTGGACTTCTGGCCGGTCTCTTATGGGCATTCCCCATGTTAGATTTGTCCTTATTTTTCTTCTGCTTCTTGGAAGAAAAATGAGCTTCAGGGAGAGGAGCTGAGCCTGCAGGGCGTAGGTTATGAGTGGCCAAGAGAAGTTCTCTGTTTTGCTCTGCCATCATCAGGGTGGAGTGCAATTCAGAGTACTTTTTGAACTTTCGTTCACGGTACTGTTGCATGAGGATTGCGTCCTTCTCGTGGAAGGATGTATAAGTTTTTTCCAACATGCGATACTCCGAGACTTCTTCACCACACAACTTCAGGCGTGAGGTGATATTATGGAGAGCTGAGTTGTACTCAGCTACGGACTTAAAGTCCTGAAGTCGAAGGTTTTCCCACTCATACCTTGCACGTGGGAGGATTACATCTTTTTGATGTTTATAGCAGTCCTCCAGTGCAGTCCACAATTCCTTTGGGTCTTCTACAGTGAGGTATTCGGCCTTCAGGGTCCAATCAATGTGTCTCCTGATGTAGATAAGGGCTTTCGCCTTATCTATATCAGAGACGTTCACTGTAGAAATAACTACAGCAGTGTCTGCTGTATTTCCCGTACCAGTGGCCGGAGTCGATGGAAGATGAGTTGAAATTGTGGCTAATAAGCCCTGGGCACGTAAGTGGAACTTCAGGTCCACGTGCCAGCTCAAATAATTTTTTTCAGCAGCATCTAGTACTTCAAAATCGACACTCGCTATTTTGGCCATTTTATCAGCCTCTGGTCGGATCGACTAGGGAAAAAGGAAGGATGACGTCGAGATCTGGACGTCGATTCTCCTTGCTTCAGCAATCGTGCTGATAATGTGTTTGTAGGGATACTAGATATCGTAGAATAGTATTTTTTTTTCTTGTTATTTCATCATATGACAAGGACCATATATATAGGGATAAGGGGCAACCCAAGGGTCATGAGTTACATGATCCCAAGGGTCATGTGTAACTCATGACATAATGGTGAATAGTAAGGGTTTCACAACATATTTGTATTTGGTAGAAGGACGGATGGAAATAAAATAAATACTAATTAACATTTGGTTTGTTTCAACAAATCATTTTTAAATTTGTTACTAAACCCAGAAGTAATAATATTTTACTTTTGTTATTATCTATTCTATTATATAATTCAAATATGATAATATCAAAACTTTTGTTTCAATAGATATGGTGAGAATTATTATTCTAATATCTTCTCATTTAATTAAAATGTCAAGTCGTAGTAGGATGTTAACATAAATAGGCGTAGTAGGATTTATACTTAAATTTGAAGAGTTAGAAAATAGATTTAATATTCAAATATTTTTATATTTTTGTATTGTAGTGTAAATCTAATATCCAAACCTTATCAATGTATCCTATAAAAAAATATTAAAATTAGTAAATCATACCTATTTTAACCTATCTGGAAATTAGAAATCCCAATATGACGAATGACCGAATTAAAATTTAAATATTTTATATTTTTTATCTATAATTTTTTTTAACGCTTGAATAAGGTCAATTTTAAATATTATATTTTGAATTGAAAAACCAGAATTTAAATGACATAATATTTTAGTTCTTTTTGGCTAAAAAAATGCAACTTTTTTTTTTGTCCACAAGATTTAAATTTCAAATTAAACAACTATGTATCAATATTTTAAACAAATTTTACAAACGCAATGCGTGTATCCGATTATATAATTTGACGCGTTGTATATGCATTGCATGTGCCCCGACACTAGTAGCTATATATTGAGATACAAACCATGGTGGTTTTCTAATGTGGGACTAAAGTTCCCAAAGCTAAGTAAAAACACAAACATATAATGCATCTGATATATGGGCAATGCCTGGGTCTGGGGGCATCCTTTCCTGGACTACACATTATTGAAGAGGTGTTTTCACTTCATTATGATTCTATTATTTTGTTGTTTCGTTTTAAATTTTTGATGTTTCAAATCAAATTTTTAAAAGGGACATTTTTTTACTTCGACCCAGGCATAAATAACATCATGGCCGCCCTGAAAGTAGGGGTGAGCATTATTCGGTTTTGGACCGAAAACCGAACCGAATAAGAGATTCGATTCGGTTTTAAAAAAAATTTGGTTTGATTTCGATTTTAAAACTATTAAATAAAATATTCGGTTTCGGATTTCGATTTCGGTCCAAAATCGAAAACCTATATATATATATATATATATATATATATATATATATATATATATATATATATATATATATATATATATATATATATATATATGTTAGTCCCTTGGTGAACAATCGATGGAAAAACACGATTTCAGAAACTATTGTAAAGACAATATTTCCAGCAACAACACCCTAAAGAAGGTGATGTTGTATTACGAGAATCTAAAAAGATTATTTCGTAATATTTCTCGAAGGCAACAGAACCGTATAACTTCTAAAGAGAAGCGACGATATTCTCGAAGGCAACAGAGGAAGAAGAAAGCCTGCTGAGGTGAAAGATCACCGGCGCTCAAAGCTATATCCGCCTTACGGACAAGCCTCCAGGAACCAGCAAGTTCGAAGAGAACTTTAGAACGCTGGCCAAAAATGTCGACGACTCCTCGGAATAGCAGCAGCACTTCTCTCTCTCTCTAGAAATTCTCTGATTATTTTCTGTAACCCTGGAGAGAGGAGATGCTCCTGATATTATAGGCACGAGGTGGGCTTTTCAAATTCTGAACGCACGCCCTGGATTAATGCCAGATCCGGATTTTCTGGATCTGAGCCATTTCCGGATCTGAGCCCACAAGACCCGCGGACGTTACATAATTTGAACGGCCCACTCGACCCGCTCGACCCGCTCGACCCGCTCGACCCGTACGACCCGTACGTCCCGTACGCTCCGTACGCTCCGTACGCTCCGTACGCCTCGCACGCCACGCAGGGCCGCACAGAGGCTCGCGCACGAGCGCAACTAAAGCGCACAATACGCCTTGCGACGAGCTGTCGTGCTAAGTGCAAAGTGCCATCAAAAAGCCACAATAAGCCTCAAAAGCCCATTAGCCCAAGCCCAAGCCCGAGTCCGAGCCCGAGCCCGAGTCCGAGTCCGAGTCTGAGTTCGAGTCCGAGTCCGAGTCCGAGTCCGAGTCCGAGTCTGAGTCGCTAAGCCCCTTCGGGGCTTAGCTCCAATAGATTTAAATCTATTTTCATTTGGCCAAAAGTTGGTTTCTTATTCTCACCTCTATGTAAAATCCTCCCACATGGCACCCTCCATTGGGCCTCAACCCATGTGCATCTCTCTATTCCTTCATAAGTAATATATAGAGATATATATTGGTGTGATTTTCTGATGTGGGACTATCTTTTAACAATAGAGTGTTGTGAACACGCAACTCATAGAATAAAACACCAATAATCCCCCACATATCTCTATATATATGAGTTAAGCGTTCCACATAATAACTGTCCATTATGCATTAGGATAGATGTCGCTGACGACTTGAATCTTCCCGCATGGGTTGAACAACAGTATGATACAAGAATGGACTACGCCTTGAATTCTGTACCACAGTTGTAATTTTTCCCACTCACATAATGTAGTTATCTGTGCTTCTGGCTGCACATTAAAGGCCTTGTGTCAGCCTGGATTTCAATGTATGTATTTTAGGCATCTACAAATTTACCCTCAAGAGACGACCTATTTCTCTTTCCATACATTATAGGTGAGTTCTTTATAAAGAGTCATGGCATGAAGCATTGCGCTCCTTTGCGGTGCTACGCCGCTATGACATGGCTCAACGCCGAGGCTTTACCCCACCTGGGTACCTCATCGTAGTGTCATACTACTGTAGCATGAGGTCACAATCCTCTTTGTAGTGCCAAACTACTCAGCATGAAGCCTTGCGCTTCCGTGCGGTGTTACGCCGCTATGACATGGCTTGCAAAGTCGAGGATTTACCCTTCCTGGTACCTCTTCGTGGTGTCATACCACTGTAACATGAGGATACTGTCCTCTTTATAGTGCTGTCTACACCTCTTTATGATTATGCAACATTAGGCTACCTGCCTATATGCGGTGCTACGCCGCCTGTGACTTGGCTAACAAAGCCGAGGCATTACCCCTACCTGGGAACCTCATGGTGGAGTCACTCCACTGTAGCATGGAGTTATAACACTCCTTTGTGGTTGTTGTGCCACCATGCTTCCTGTAAAGCATAACAGACCTTCACTCAGTCTGAGAACTCATTAAGGCATTATGCCATCCTTCCCACAGGATCAATTTTCCGTAGAAAATTCATAGTAGACAACAGTGGTTCTGGGTCCGAAACTCTTACATATTCCGCAGAACAAGTACCCACTGTTAACTAATATTTTTCCAGTCAATAGTCCTCCCTTGAATCAAAAAAATTAGATATCTGGTAGATTTCTCTTTGAACCAATAACATAAAATTTATTGATAGGATTATAATGACACAATATTAGAATGCCTTCAAACCTATCTTCCTTGCTGTGTCCTCGACCAGCTGTCGTTTGAGGCCTTTCGTGAACGGATCCGCCAGGTTCTCCTGACTCCGAACATCGATCACTGCAATGACGCCTCGTTTGATGAGATCGTTCACTGCTCTGTGCTTTAACCGCACAGTCCTCTTCTTTCCGTTAAAGAGTTCATTTGATGCTACTGCTGCTGCCGCCTGGTTGTCACAGTATATCAGGATTGCCGGTATCTGAGCTCCAACCACTGGAAGATCATACATGAGCTCCCGAAGCCACTCTGCTTCATCTGCAGCAGCATCCAATGCAAAGAATTCAGATTCCATGGATGAGCGAGATAACATTGTCTGCTTCTTCGATTTCTACGATATAGCAGCTCCGCCCAAAGCGAATATGAATCCACCTGTCGAATACTCGCTCTCCACCTCTGAACACCAGCTAGCATCACTGAAGCCTTCCACTACTGACGGATCTCCGCTGTAGTATAGTGCAAATGTCTGAGTCTTTTTTAGATATCTCATAACACGCTTCACAGCGTTCCAGTGCTCAACGCCTGGGTTGCTAGTGAACCGACTCAGCATTCCCACCGCAAAAGCTATGTCAGGCCTTGTGGCAGTAGTAGCGTACATCAAGCTTCCGATGACGCTAGCGTACTCCAACTGCCTGACGCTTTCCTTCGAATTTGGCTCCAGCTTCTGATCACTCCGGTACGGTGTATCAATTATAGGAAGATCTTGATACCCGTAGCGAGTGAGCATCTTCTCAATATAATAAGATTGTGACAGCGCTATTCCAGTACCTGTCCGGATGATCTTGAGCCCCAAGATTACGTCGGCATCCCCCAAGTCCTTCATACTGAACTTGGTCGAGAGGAATTTCTTTGTCTCTGTGACGCAGTCTAAATCCGTACCTAGAATTAGCATGTCGTCCATATAAAGACAAACGATTACTCATCTTCCGTCAGCAAACTTCGTATAGACACACTTGTCTGTTTCACTGACCCTGTAGCCATTTGACCTTATCACTTTGTCAAACTTCTCATGCCACATTTTGGGAGCTTGTTTCAAACCATACAGAGACTTCATCAACTTGCAGACTTTGTCTTCCAGACCTCTGACGACAAAACCTTCTGGTTGTTGCATGTAGATCTCTTCGGTCAGCTCGCCATTAAGGAATGCCGTTTTCACATCCATCTGATGTATCACCAGCTTGTGTATTGCTGCTAGAGCAATTAACAATCTGATGGTTGTCATCTGAGCTACTGGAGCATAAATGTCAAAGTAGTCGATCCCCTGCTTCTGAGCAAACCCCTTGGCCACTAGCCTGGCCTTGAACTTGTCAATGGTTCCATCTGCTTTTATCTTCTTCTTGAAGATCCATTTGCATCCGATGGGTCTTGCTCCTTCTGGCAGGTCAGCTAACACCCATGTGTTGTTGGAGGTGATTGAGTCAATCTCGTTGTCTATCGCCTCCTTCCAGAATACAACATCTCTGGTTTTCATCGTCTCATCATAGGTAAGCGGATCTGCTTCCATATGATAGGTGACGAAGTCATCTCCGAAGTCTTTCGGCCTCCTTACTCGCTTAGTTGACGGCTCAGCGAGTTCTGGTTCAACTGGTGTCTCTTCGATAATAGCTTCTTCTTGGACTACTGGTTCGATAAGAACTTCTGTCTGCTTTGCACTCTCATCATTCTCCGGAAGATCTGCGAGAACAATATTTTTGTGCCTTGCAAACTTGTCTTCAAAATATTCAGCATCGCGAGATTCAATGATATGATTTGATTCTATATCAAGGAATCTCCGAGCGTCACTCTTCTCGGCATAACCCAAGAAGATAGCCTTAGTAGTCCTAGTCCCCAGCTTCTGAATCTTCAGATCTGGGAGCTTCCCATAAGCCAGACACCCCCACACTCGAATGACATTCAAGTTAGGTCTGACTTTAAACCAGAGTTCATGAGGGGTTATATCCGAAGTTGCATACGGTACTCTATTGAGAATGAAAGTAGCCGTTAATGCAGCTTCTCCCCAGAAGCTCTTTGGAAGACCCGCAGTCAACAGCATAGAGTTCATCATCTCTGTCAACGTTCTGTTCTTCCTTTCTGCTACTCCATTGGATTGAGGAGAGTACGGAGCCGTCGTCTCATTTATGATTCCATGTTCTTTACAGAATGATGAGAAATCATGAGACCGATACTCCCCGCCTCGATCACTCCTTAGCCTTTTGAGTTGTTGTCCAGTTTGCCGTTCAGCCTCGGCCCTGAACTCCTTGAACTTCTCGAGTGCTTCGTCTTTAGACTTGAGCAAGTAGACAAAAGCATACTTTGAGAAGTCGTCGATGAAAGTAATAAAATACTTCATCCCAATTTTTGTAGAGAATTGCTTGAAATCACAGATATCTGAGTGAACCAACTCCAGAAGATCTGTGCTTCGATGGACCCTGTGAAAGGGTTTCCTTGTGATCTTCGTCTGAGCACACACTTCACATTTCTCTACCTTACCCCCACACTTGGAGATAAGTCCTAGGCTAGACATTTTGTTAATTCTTTTACAATGAACATGTCCTAGCCTATTATGCCATAACTCAAAAGAATAGTTCAAAGTAGAAATAGCATTAATATCATTTTTCTGGGTTACAACAAGCTGAATTTTGTATATTCCTTCAGTCTGGAAAGCTTTTCCGAAGAATGTACCCTTCTTGGACATCACCATCTGGCCAGCATTAATGTCCATTCTCAAGCCTGCGTTACAAAGCAGGCTCCCAGAGATCAGGTTCTTAGCAATTGCAGGAACATGCTTCACTCCTTGAAGCGTCAGAGTGTTCCCCGATGTGAGTTTCAGCTCCACCGTCCCGATCCCCAGTACTTCAGCTTGTGCCTGGTTTGCCATTAAGACTTTCTCGGAAGTTGGCTCATATGACTCGAACCATTCCTTGTCTGAGCAGACATGACATGTCGCACCAGTGTCTATCCACCAGTCCGAGTCAACTCCCGCATTTGCAACCTGTGCTATCATTGCAACCAGATTAGTAACCAAAGAAACCTTACTAGGCTCACCTTTTTCTGGTTCCTTGCAGTCACTTTTGTAGTGGCCCTTCTTGCCACATTTGAAACAAGTCACATTGGACTTGGATTTCTGATTCTTGAATGAAGGACTCTTCACTTTCAGATTAGTGAAGTCCTTCTTCTTCTTATGAGGAGAAGCCGCCTGCTTCCCCTTGTACTCTCTGGTTTGGACCAGATTTGCTTTCGCCAGTTGTTTGGACAGAGAATCCATCTTCTGTTGAGAGCGCATCTCGTCCTCAACATGGATCTCTTGTAGGAGATCTTCCATACATATGTCCAGCTTCTTGCGGTGCATCCTTGCATAGAAGTTGCTCCACCCCGCAGGAAGTTTAGAGACGATTCCTCCAACGACAAACTTGTCGACAAGAGGCATCTTCTCGTCATCTAATTTTTGGCGCAGCTTCAGAAACTCCTTTACTTGGGGCAGCATAGCCTTCTCATCTTCGAAGGTCCACTTGTGGTATCTTTCAACCAAGAAGATCTTGGACCGATTCTCGTCATCTTCGTACAATTTTCCCAAGGAGTCCCAAATTTCTTTGACAGAATTCTTCTTGGAATAAGACTCTGCCAGAGAGTCTTCCATGCTATTGAGATTCAACAGTTTACAGATACTGTTTTCTCTAATCCATTTTGCCTGCTTGGACTTAGCAGCGGCAATAACTTCTGCGGTTCCGGTTGTTGGAACGACCGGTTCTTCCTCATTCAGCACGTGATCAACTTTCACGAGTTGAATGTTTAATGTTACTTTCCGTTTCCAGATTTGGAAATGTTCGCCGTCAAATTTCTCCAACTTGTTAAAGTCGGTATTGACGAGCGATGCACGTGAGTTATCCATCTTTTCGATATAGCTTTGAGATTGTTAGTCCCTTGGCGAACAATCGATGGAAAAACACGATTTCAGAAACTATTGTAAAGACAATGTTTCCAGCAACAACACCCTAAAGAAGGTGATGTTGTATTACGAGAATCTAAAAAGATTATTTCGTAATATTTCTCGAAGGCAACAGAACCGTATAACTTCTAAAGAGAAGCGACGATATTCTCGAAGGCAACAGAGGAAGAAGAAAGCCTGCTGGGGTGAAAGATCACCGGCGCTCAAAGCTATATCCGCCTTACGGACAAGCCTCCAGGAACCAGCAAGTTCGAAGAGAACTTTAGAACGCTGGCCAAAAATGTCGACGACTCCTCGGAATAGCAGCAGCACTTCTCTCTCTCTCTGGAAATTCTCTGATGTAACCCTGGAGAGAGGAGATGCTCCTGATATTATAGGCACGAGGTGGGCTTTTCAAATTCTGAACGCACGCCCTGGATTAATGCCAGATCCGAATTTTCTGGATCTGAGCCATTTCCGGATCTGAACCCACAAGACCCGCGGACGTTACATAATTTGAACGGCCCGCTCGACCCGTACGTCCCGTACGTTCTGTACGCTCTGTACGCTCCGTACGCCTCGCAGGGCCGCGCAGAGGCTCGCGCACGAGCGCAACTAAAGCGCACAATGCGCCCTAAGTGCAAAGTGCCATCAAAAAGCCACAATAAGCCTCAAAAGCCCGAGCCCGAGCCCGAGCCCGAGTCCGAGTCGCTAAGCCCCTTCGGGGCTTAGCTCCAATAGATTTAAATCTATTTTCATTTGGCCAAAAGTTGGTTTCTTATTCTCACCTCTATGTAAAATCCTCCCACATGGCACCCTCCATTGGGCCTCAACCCATGTGCATCTCTCTATTCCTTCATAAGTAATATATAGAGATACATATTGGTGTGATTTTCCGATGTGGGACTATCTTTTAACAATAGAGTGTTGTGAACACACAACTCATAGAATAAAACACCAACAATATATAAACCAAAAAACGTGCAAATAAACCAAAAAATTAAATAAATTGGATAATCCGAACCGATTTAATTCGGTAATGGACTTTTTCGGTTCATTTCGGTTTTGTTTATTCGGATTCGGTCGAAATCGATTCGGTTGAATTTCGATTGATTAACCTAATGCTCACCCCTACCTGAAAAATAACAGAGAAAAATTAAGGTTAAATAATAGTCTCTTAATTATATGCCTCCCTTCCGGTCCTTTCAGTTTATAAGAACATACGTGTATTGATGTGAGCTTGAAAACCTTAGAAAGGTTATTGACAAGCACTCTACCTAGGGATGCATGTACCACATAGAAACTGCATAACGTCACATAGAAACGTTGCATAAAATGAACATTCAATCGACTACTTGCTGACAAAATCTACATCAAACATCTGCTATTTCTATAGCCCAGGCTAGCTTATGATCTATATTATTGGGAAGCACTCAGACCACTTGTACTGTAAGTGGTCTCGGTCTACATGAGAAATTTGAAGATGACACTCAAAGCAGATCAAGCCAGCTAGACATATACTCCATCGCTTGGACCTCCAACTCTCTATTGTCCTCGATATCCCAGAGCCACTGCCACACGTCTCCTTCGTCCTCCCTCAGTTTGGCCTCCATTCCCTCCAATTCCCAATCCAACGTCTTGTGTTCCTCCGCAACGTCGACATAACCATCTTCAACCCGTGGCTCACAATCCACCGCAGGTGTCGCGCTCGGTAGCTCGACTCTCGTGTTACCATCTGGTGGTACTCGAGGATCAGCCTCCTCATTACTGCTCTGGAACAGGTCCTGGTCGAGATCATCAAGTGTCATGCTGCTCATTTCACCAAAGTCTAGAACCAACGATAACTCGTTGCTGCTCCCCTCCTTGTTCCGTTCCGAAGAAGTGGACATGCCATCATGAGTACAGGTGTCCTTGTCGTGCTTCGTCCTCCGGACGACGCCCATAGGGTTCTTCTTCATGGACGACCGGCTGGTCTTGCCGCCCACCGTGCCGATCTTGTCGAGGACAATGGTGGTCGTCTTCCCGTCGCTGTCCACTTTGCAAAACCTGTGCAACCTCCTACTGAGGTGGGAGTTCCAGTAGTTCTTGATCTCGTTGTCTGTTCTCCCCGGTAGATGCGCCGCAATTACAGACCACCTGCAACAAATTAAGGAGTTTACTAACTCATAAATAATATAATTAGTTACTTCTTAACCCTTTTCATGATTAAATAATAGTTGCCAGTGCAACTGGCAAAACTTTTCTGGTCCTGGATATTTCTGATTCATATTTATGAGATGATAAAATATGGCAAAACTTATACCAAAAATAGGTTCACGTGGGAATGGACGTACTGATTTACGTAGGAATAGACGTAGAATACCAAAAAGAGTAATTCATGTTCAAACAGGTTGGTGGACCAAAACTAAATGACATCACCGGCCTAGACAATTAAATTCAGACCAACTAAATTTGAACACATGTCAGCGATTCGGCGTTTTCATCCTTGGATTGCTTTACCTGCATCCGACAAGACACTAATTAAGAGCTTTAGACTGAAATAAATAAATGTTGTTTGTCCTTTTCTTTTTCTTAGACGTACGATTGTGCAATAATGTGTCCATTTTCTTGCGTACAACTTGGGTTGTCGAACTTTACTCCCCGTTATTGATTTTTACGCTGTGTTTGGGAATCTAGGAGGACGGGAGAAAAAAAATTGAGGAAAAAAAAAAAAATGGAGGAGAGTAAAATGAAGGTAAAATTAATTTTTTCCTTCACTTGTTTGAATAAATAAAAAGTAGGGGAAGAAAAATTTTAAAAATAATATTTTATTTATTATGGAGAAAGATATAATTACCATTTAGTTCTTAGTTTTTTTAAATCATAATTAATAACTACTTTATTGAAGGGTAGTTGGGTAATTTATTTCACAATACTCTTATCTCTTTCTATTTTTCTCCCACTTTTGGGAGAAATTTTTTTGAGTGGGACCCACATGAACTTTTCTTCCACATTCCTCTCCCTCAATTCTCCTCCCTCTTCCCAAACACCACAACTTTTAATTTTCTTTCCATTTTCACCTCAAAATTTTCCTTCCCCCCATTTTTCTTTCTTCCCAAACAATACCTTAGGTTCGGATTCTGATAGTACTAACCCACCATACTGCCGTCAGTAAGCTGGCCTAGTAGGTTCAGACATTAAGGTCTGGTGTCTTCAATTGAATTAATTTGAACATAGATTTGGTTCTCGTAGTTGGCAGAGCCGTTTTGGTGATTGGCATATCGGGGACCAATTATCTTATGCTCTGCTACCCAAGTTGTGGATGTCCATTGATGTAGCATGACAAGGGAATCTTGTGATTCTGGTAAAATTTATCATTACATAAACACAATACGATAAATGTATAAAGGAGGGATAACAAGTTTGATAAAATTGTGGATAGAGATAGACATCGTCTATGACATATTATTTCAAAATCCTTTTCCTCATTCCTTCACTTTAAAACACTAAATTTCTGCACAATCCTTATTAATGTCCAAATATATCATAGTGTAGTGACATAAAAAGGTTTAGGATGAACTTTCAGCGAATTCTAAAGTTTCAAATCCAATTTAAGGTTTCAAACTTCGGATTTTCGTCGAAAGTCGCGACTGGAAAGACCCAAAGCTGATAGCATATAGGACTATATAAAATTTCCACAATCCGGACAACATATAAAACTATAAAAAAATTTCTACAGTACTGACTGGATCTAGGAGTTATGAATGCTATGATAGTACACGACCTACTAGAAGAACTGTCAAAAAAAATTGACAGTTCTACCTATTGGAAGGACTGTTAAAATGTTTAACAATCCTAAATGAACAACATATTTTATTTAGAACTGTGAAATTTTTTGACAGTCCAGTATACTAGTATGATGGTCAAAAATTGTGACAGTTCTAAAAAAAATATGTTATTCTTTTAGAACTGTCAAAAAAATTGACAGTCCTTTACGTATTTTGGACAATCTCGAATAAATATTTTATGACAAACGTGTAAAAAATAAAAATGGACACCCCTAAATAAGTCTTGTAATGTCTTTATAAATATTTTTTAATGTTTTTTATTATTTTTATTTTTAAAAAATCGTTTGACTTTTCCCTCTGATAGAATCCTAATGGCTCGTCGGTCATACAAAATTTAATAATCTAGCTAAAAGTCATTAAAGTCCATGGCAAGATATGTGCAATGTAGGTATATTCCAGTACCCTATGGCGAGTAGTGCCGCACAGTGGCTTATCCTGTGGGACCAAAAGGTTCATATGTCTCATGCTAAATTTAATTTGATACCAATGTCTACGTGTACATTTCACAAAATTATAACTAAGCATGTCCAAGCTAATGATAGTCACTAAACGATTAGTTGGATGGCCCGGAATAATTAAGGGATATTTAGACTTTGGATCTCAAACCACTTTTAAAATTTGTATTTGGATCTCCATATTATACATAATTAATATTTGGATATCAAAAGTGTCACTAATGTCTATTGTCACCAAAAGTGTAGTCAAAAGTGTCACTAATTATTTTTTTGACATTTTTGAGACCCAAATACTAATTATAATAATATGGAAATCCAAACACAAATTTTAGAACTTATTTGAAACCCAATGTCTAAATATTACAACAATTAAACACATCTCCGAATGTCTGTAAAATAATAGCCATTATATCTATTTGTTTGATCATATAAATTAGTTTGTTAACTACTTAATTTTTCGCAAAATCTTATACTAACATGTACAGTCCAAAAAATAGATCCAATGACTGCCATATATTTTGAAAATATTTGGAGGTGTTTATAGTAGGAATCATGATCCATCCTATATATCGCTATTAAGCATTATCGAATCTTTTCAAAATAGCAGCAGTTGAATTAATCTTTTTTGACGGAGAAATTAGTTCAAAATCTCACGAGAAAGTAGATAGTTTAATAATCAAATATTTACTATCAAAATATAGATCCAATAGCTACTATTACAAAGACGAAAATGCTTAATAACGAAAATATTGATCCCTCCTCATCAGAATCCTCACTAGGAATGATTGGATTTGTCTTTTTGCGTACATATTTGTTCAAAAATCTTACAAAAATTTGGATAGTTAAAAAACTATGTACGGTCAAAAAATAATCAACAACTGTTATTTTAAAACGAGTCTATATTTGTTCAGCCACCAAAACTAGGATGTTTGTTCATCCTATAACAAAAAAATTGACACGTGTCATATCTATTCAACATAAACTGTTTTGAAAATGATTTTGTAAACATTCAAAATGGTTTTGACTTAAGAATTTGTTACGTATTAAAAATTTTTGTTGAATGGTGAACAAACATCCAAACATTGATAGGTGAACAAAAATAGACTCATTTTGGAACATTGAAAAATAATTAATAATGATAATTCCGATCCCTTTTCTCTCTCTCTATATATTCAAGGAGTTGAAGTGGGATGGACCTGTTCCATCTGTCAAGGTCAAATCAGGAAAAAAAAAAAAAAAACGGGATTAATAGCGTTCCACTAATAAAACAGATAGTGAAAGTTGGACCCGTGGTCCCAGAAAATGTAGCGGTGCTGAGAATTCGGGCCGGAAACGCGATAGAAGAACCATTCTAACCGCTACAGGCTTTGGACTCTACTGACCGGTGGTCGAGCCTCCAAGACAGGACAGGACCATTGTATGTCGACGTAATGATGAGTGTCAAGTAGGCCTCCCACATTTATGGAGCTATCCCGTCACTGATATTAGGTCCAGACCGTCCATGGGTGTCGTGATGACCCGCAGTGGAAATTAAACTAGGCGCCTACTCTCCTCCCGGAAGAAGAAGAAGAAGAAGAAGAAGAAGAAGGACTTTATCAAGAAGCAGGAGCACTTGATATTTAAAATGAATGAATGCATGCATGCAGGGGCGGAACTGTACTGGAGCTGGGTGGCTTCCATCTCACCCCAATTTTATTTTTCATTTTTTACTATGTATTTTTTTTATGTATATAAGTCAGTCTACGTTTTAATTTCCTGGCTCACTCTAGCCTATTCCATCTGGGATTTCTAGTTCCCACATTGCATTCATGCATGCATGAACACGTGGAATCAAGGTAATGTAATCACCTGTTTCCAAGAGTAGAATGCAGCTTGATAATAGTCTCCTCCTCCTCTTGAGCGATGGTACCCCTCTTGAGATCGGCTCTCAAGTAGTTTATCCATCTTAGCCTGCAGCTCTTCCCGCACCTCAACAAACCTAATATAATCACAAGCAGATTATATATGATGATCATAAATTAAATTAATAAATTAATGGCTACTCGACTATTGAATCAATTACTAATGTTTTGGTCCGTGGTACGTACACCAAGTCATGTACTCCATCATTTGAATATATATATACTAGCATATGTGCACGTACCATGCACGTATTTTAACATTTCTTAATTAGTTTAGGAAAACTTTTTAAGAAAACCAAAGGATAGTCTTCCTAATTACTAAGTTATCTTTATTAAAATTAATGAACTATTTTTAATTAGTATAAGTATGTAAGGGTATTTTCGGAATTCAAAAGTTTCACCATCTAAGTTTTCCTATTATATAGTAGAATATATATATATATATATTTTTTTTTTTTTTTTTTGAAGCAATGCTTACTTGTGGTGAACTCGCCTCCACCGAGGCTCGAACTCCCGACCACTTGGGCCGCATGCATCTCTCTTAACCACTAGGCTAGAGGTCATTTGCATATATATATATATATATATATATATATATATATATATATATATATATATATATATATATATATATTTTTTTTTTTTGAATGGTCTAAAATACCACACAATTCGTTCTCTTTGCTAGGCGGACCACGATTTTGGTCAGCAGTTTTGGCCCGCTTCTGACGGCTTCTCGTCCGCAGGTCACCGGCGGCAGGTGCCACGCAAATAGGAAGGACGAATCGAATTTGGACACGTTAGCCCACAGACATGCCCGCGGGTAGAGAGCGAGCAAAATGGAGTTTTTAGAAGAGTAGATTACTTTTCTTCCTTCTTGTATATAAAATGGGGGCATTTTGAACGTAGCCATTGTTAGTTACCTGCATTTTTGGGCAGAGATCTCCAGGAGCCTTCGCCATGGGCCATAATGTACTTGGCCAGCTTCTCGTCTTCCTCCACCGTCCACCTCCCTTTATTGAGCCCAACCTTTTCACAGCAAGGAGCTCTTCCCATGGGGGGGCGGGGGGGGGTGGGGGGGGGGGGGGGGGGGGGGGGGGGGGTGGCGGGGGGAGGTTTTCTAGATCAGTGGTGAATAGTCTAGACTTGGTCGCGACCAGCGAGCTAGAACGAGAAAAGGCCTGTGAAGTCAAGTTTATAAGGAGTGCGCGACAGTATGTGTAAGGTGCTGGGTGGGACACGTGAGGAGCTGGCGTGGCCAGTAGGCAGTAGATCAGCGAATGCAACATCAGGGGCTTGCAATCCGCCACGTTCGTGATGACATGGAAGTCCACGGATGATATTTTTCTTCGGAAAATGTTGTGGAAAATATTGTGATCTGATGTTCCTGATCATGTTAAATATAATTTGTATGATATATGGAGATAGAAGTTACATGATTTGAAACTAAAGAATAATTATAAAATCAGAATCTATATAAACCAAAAAAAACAAACTAATCAAAATGTAATAACAAAAGAGTAATGTTATTCGTACCTTCAAAATGTCCTCCAACATATCTCTCCTTACGTGGCAGCTGACGTGGCAGTTGACATGTCAGCTGACATAGTAAATTCTAAACCCCAAAAAACTAATTATCCAATTTATAATGTTAATATTAATATTAGTTTTTAGTTATAATTTTAATTTTAATTTGAATATTAATTTTAATTTTAATTTTAATTTTAAAATTTATCTTGTTAGTTGTCATGTCAGGTGACAAATAAGCTTCCATATAAGGAGGGATAGTTTGGAGGGATTATTTTAAAGGTGCAAATAGTATTTTCCACAACAAAATCAGAATTCAAACTAACAAAATATAATCCTATCCAATGTCTGACTTGGTCTTTTGTATGGCGAAAGAAATACCCCCTCAAGTTGGAGAGGGAGAACCTTCAGGATGCACCCCCAACAACGTGCTAACTAATTGGCAAAACCGTTCGGCCCCCAATGGCTTTGTAAAAATGTCAGCAAGCTGGTTCTGGGAGGAAATATGAGTTGGAGAGATGATAGCGAAAATGATTTTCTTACAAACGAAGTAAAAAATCCAACTCAATATGCTGTACGCTCATGGAACACTTGGTTGCTGGCAATGTAGGTTGCCACTTAATTATCGCAGTAGACTGGAATGGGATCAGGATGGGGAAGACCAAGACCACGAAACATATAATGAAGCCATTGGAGCTCAGCAATTACATTAGCAAGAGCTTTGTATTCGACTTATGCAAAGAATCGAGAAACTGTTGGTTGTTTCTTTGATTTCCATGAGAGTGGGCATGCACCAAGCTTAGTAAAATAACCAATAGTGGATCAACGGGTTGCGGGACATCATGTCCAATCAGAATCAGCGTAACCTTGCAACTGGAAGTTGATTAAAGAAGATGAAAAATACCGTGATTAGTTATTCCTCCTAGATAACGTAAAACCTGAAAAGCTTCATCTAGATGAGAAGTGTGAGGAAGTTACATTAATTGCTGAGATAATTGACCAAGAAGCTTATATCTAGTCTGGTTACTGTGAGATACATGAGTCAACCAATCAGACGACGATACTGACTTGGGTTAGTTAGCGACTCACCATCCCAAGGAAGCAACTTTAAGTGTTGTTCCATCAAAAATGGAGACGATTTGGCATCGATAAATCCAGAGTCATATAAGATGTCAAGAATGTCCTTCCTTTGACATAGAAATATCCATAGAGAGGAACTAGATACTTCAATACCAAGAAAGTATTGGAGTTTACCAAGAATTTTGGTTGAAAACAATGATTCAAGGTGTGACGTTAAAGAGAAAATAGGAGGTATCATTACTAGTGATAACGATGTCGTCAACGTAGATGTGAAGTGGATGGAGATATTAAAAGAGTTGTAGGTAAAAAGTGAATAGTCAGCTCGAGATTGCAAGAAACCTTCGTCGGTGAGTGTTGAAGAAAGTTTTGCAAACCATTGGTGAGATATTTGTTTCAAACCATAGTGTGATTTATTAAGACGATATTGTCACGACCCGCACCCACTGTGAGGGTACGAGGACGCAACAGCGCCTAGCCTACGCCGTAGTGTCGGCGGTAGAACGATGTTCTAGGTCATGAACTATAACTAACACAATATGAATTACTCTCCAACTGGAGGCCAATCACAGAAGGTACAACTCAATCACAATCTAAAGGTAGAATGTAGCACGATGGAATAGATAAAAAAATCCTCAAACTGAGGTACAACAAGAAATGATATAATCAAAGTTAACAACTACCAGTCTCAACATCTCTAAAATATACAACTTTAAAATCAAGGACAACAACTAATCATGAAAAGAAATAACAGTCTAAGCTATCTATACTAAGCATGGGTATCATACTCAGCAGCTGCCTGAACCTCTCCAGGGGTCCAGGTCGCGAGTGTCATCTAGGCAAACTCCATAGTAGGGGGTGCAGGGTTCCTCATCATCCTCTGTAAAAATTTCAACAGGTCCAGTCAGGACGGGAGCGAGCACAATACATCTCACGCAGATCATAACAGGTTAGAAAATATAAACACGCAAGAGAGTACGATACATGAAACTGAAAAAAGTACATGATGTAAATCGAGAGAGAACTGTAATGGAAATATATACTATAAGTAGAGAGCTACCAGTGACTAGTGATTTAGAGTACAAAGTCGACATGTGAACGGCTGGATTTGTACATGAATATACTAAAGAGGCACACATGGTTATACTATTTTAGAATTGTTCACATGACTATTTATACTCCTCCATACCCCAATCAATACACAAGGATCCAAACAAGTTATGTTACGTACATAATTTTCACATGAAAGCCCATAGATGGGTGTACATGAAGTATATGAGGGCTCAGAACTGAGTGCACATGATTTCCACATGAAGGCCCATGAAGGGTACACATGAAGTATAGGTTATACATGAAATATACGAGAAATATGACCGAACATGATAGCACATGAGAGTACACGAGCGATCATGAACGAGCATGAAGCACATGAGAAACATAAATAACATGAGAGCGAGGAATACATGATGTACATGAAACACACGACATAATGTATCCGATGCTCCCGAGGGGGATAACATCTAAATGTAGGGATCCATATAGTACCAATCCGTGATAATATCATGACAGCATCAAATAAGGTAAATTAGAGCATGAATATAATCCTAAGCAAGTTATGAAATGATCAGAGAATGTACTCGCCTGGTATCTGAATAGCTGTAAGAATATACTGTACGAGATGAGGTATCTGACTCCTATTTAGAGCAACACAAGTCAAGATGTATACAGGAGATGATAAATGTAATCTACAATGCATCTGCATGCTGTCTAGGTCAAACTAGACTAAAGTCAACTCTTGGTCAACTCTAGTCAACTACACTAGTCAAACTAGGTCAAGTCCTAGCCCAAACAAGTCTCACTAAGCCTAACCAGTCTACCCTAGCAATCACATACAATCACAAGGCCACACAAGTTATCCAACATACATGTTCACACACACACACACATATATATATATATATATATATATATATATATATATATATATATATATATATATACACATATATACTCACTGTACATAAGGCATACTTATATACATAGGAAATTCATCTATGGCTATATGCCCACATACATATATATATTCACATGTTTAATCATACACAAATATTACATTTATATATTACATACAATATCTATATATATAGGCATACATAGGAACATCTCAAGGAACTAAGGTATACATACATGCATATATATATACAATGATATGTATATACATAGAGGGTTAGAGAGGGAAGAACATGCATATAGGGCAATGTGTCAAGGTTATGTGTACATTTATATAGTGTGTGTGATCAAAACAATGTGTGGTCAGTTAACAAGTTAGGAATAAAGAAGGGTTTAGGCATTTTGGAGAAAACAGTGCATAGAGAGAGTACATATGAACAATGTGTACAGAGGGTATTTAAATCTCAGTTCTCAGATTTAAGATAGAAAATGTATCCATATTTCAATGTGTGTATATGTGAGTGTCAGTCTCAGATCATGTGTGTGTGTAGATAGGCTATCAATATTGTGTGTGTGTAGATAAACATAGCAGTATGTGTCAACATAGTGTGAAAAGTGTACACATTTACTTATACATGTGTGGGTGTGTATAAAGAGTGAGTGAGAGGGGGTGGTCTGAACTCAGTTCTTTTAGTCCCAGGTTAACAGCGTATAGGAAAATCTCTGGTTTGAGTGTGGACTCAGAAATGCAAAATAGTGTGTGGGTATATGGGTTTCCACCTTTCAGTTTTTAGTCCCCAGTAAACTACACATGAAATGATCTTCACTGAGAGTTACAACCAAATCAATACACATGTTTTAAAGTCCTTAAACTCAGTTCACAGATTTAGAATAAGAAAAGAAAATTTTTGCAGGTTCAAAATGTTTTTCAGGAAATGGATGACAGTGTGGTATTCCAGATTTCAGTTTTAAATCAAACATGCAACTCAAAGCCTATAGTCCAAACAAATCTCAGTTATTGTAAATGTGCATGAATGTGTGTGTGTGAATAATCAAATCAATGTAATATGTAACCTGTGAGGGTGTGTCAATAGGAACAGTTAGATAGGTTAGTGTACATGTGAATCAGTGTCAAGTGACAGTTAGTGTCATAGGGAAACTGAAAACAGTGTTGTGTGTAACAGTTTAGTAGAGAGTGTCAAGGTGGATAGAAATTTCAGAATGGTGTGTCACCTCAGTTTTCTATATTAACTCTATTCTCATATTTCAGTTTAGGCACAATGTGTGTGTAGATAGGTGAGGGTGAGGGTGATGTGTGTCTGTGACAGGAAAAGTAGAGGGTATGACTGAA